>PVJD01000171.1:15126-518024 GCA_004026545.1 Mormoops blainvillei
CGCTGAGGCAAAAAAAAAAAAAAAAAAGGTCAAAACAAAACAACAGATCAAAGCTCCAAAAATTGAACTAATAAGCATTGAAGAGATAGCCAACCTAATAGATGCAGAATTCAAAACACTGGTCATCAGGGTACCCACAGAAATGACTGAGTACTGTTGCAAAACGGAGAAAAAAGAAGGCTATGCTAAGTGAAGTAAAGCAAAATAGACAGGAAATCAACAGTGAAGGGAAGGAAACAGGCACACAAATCAACTATTTGGAACAAAAGGGAGAAATAAATATTCAACAGGAGCAGAATGAAGAAATAAGAATTCAAAAACAAGAAGAGAGGCTTAGGAACCCGTGGGACAACTTTAAATATTCCAATATCTGAATCATAGTGGTGCCGGAAGGAGAAGAGGAAGAGCAAGACATTGAAAACTTATTTGAAAAAATAATGAAGGAGAACTTCCCCAATCTGGCAAATACACTTTTAGGAAGTCCAGGAATCTCAGAGAGTCCCAAAGAAGTTGGACCCAAGGAAGCTCACACCAAAGCACATCATAATTACATTGCCCAAGTTTAAAGATAAGGAGAGAATCTTAAAAGCAGCAAGAGAAAAGGAGGCACTTACCTACAAAGGAGTTCCTATAAGACTATGAGCTGATTTCTCTAAAGAAACCTTACAGGCAAGGGGTTAGAAAGAAGTATTCAAAGTCATGAAAGGCAAGGACCTACATCCAAGATTACTCTGTCCAACAAAGCTATCATTTAGAATGGAAGGGCAGATAAAGTGCTTCCCAAATAAAATTAAAGGAATTCATCATCACCAAGTCCTTATTATATGACGTTAAGGGACTTATCTAAGAAAAAGATCAAAACTATGAACACTAAAATGACAACAAACTCACACAACTATCAACAATTCCTGAACCAAAAAAACAAAAACAAAAACAAACTAAGCAAATAACTAGGACAGAAGAGAATCAGAGAAATGGAGATCACATGGAGGGTTATTGGCGGGGAGGGGGAGGGCGGGGAATGGGGGAGAGGTACAGGGAATAAGAAGCATAAATGACAGGTACAAAATAGACAGGGGGAGGTTAAGAATAGTACAGGAAATGGAGAAGTCAAAGACTTTATATCTATGACCCATGGACATGAACTAAGGGAGGGAATGCTGATGGGAGGGCAGTACAGGGTGGAGGGGACAAAATGGGACAGCTGTAATAGCATAATCAATAAAACATTTAAAAAAACAAAATCTACTGGTTTGAGATTTTAATTGTAGATTTTAATCATGTAGATTTTTATATCTTTAAAGGTAGCACCTATACACCTACAGTGTTAAGAACACAAATTCTGGAGTAAACTCCAAACCCAGCAATGGCTTGCTGTGAAGTCTTAGACAAATTACTTAATCATTCTGTGCCTCCATTTCTTGTAGGGTGGTTGGAAGAATTAAAAGAGTTAATATATATTTAAATCTATAATGCTGCCTTGCACATAGTTAGCTGTTAAGTGAATGGAAAAATGTTTGAGGAAAAAATACACTACTTGTAACAATGATTATTTCAGAAGAGTTTCATTAGAAGAGGCTTTCGTTTTCTTTGACTTTCTTCCATAATCAGAAAGCAACAAAAATCTTAAGAAATAAAGGCAGCCCTTATATATTTCATACTATAGTTAATTCTAAGTTCTTCCCACTAAGAGAGAAGATTCTTTTAAAAATACTTTTTCATCCCTGGATTGAGAAACTTATGTTTTTTTACACTTCGCCTTTCAATATTTAAGAAGGAAGCAAGATTATTACCACCCAGTCTTGCTACTCCAAACTCCTTCATTATTCTACTACAACTTTATATAGTATCATGTTCCAAGTCACAGATTTGCATCTGAAGGGATATGTTTGTTTATTAATAGGTGACTTTTCACATAGTGTTTGTCTAGCTTGAGAAGAAAAAACTAAATGGCTAATTTTTTAAATCCTTGGCTTGTCTGTAAAGAATGTAAAAAGGAAACACTAAGCAGTTCCCAGGGATGAATAAATTATTGGAGTTAATTTTTTGTGTTTTTAAAAATTATTGTAAAATACACATCACAGAACATTTACCATTCTAACTGTTCAAACACGTACAATTCACTAACATTAAGTTATTCGGAATGTTGCACAACCATCACCACTATCTGGTTGTCTCATCACCCCATGCAGAAAACACCATAGCTGTTAAGCAGTTGTTCCCCATGCCCCCCTTTCTCCAGCCCCTGGAAACCATGAATCTGATTTTTCCCCTCTGAGTTTGCTTGTTCTGGATATTTTATAAATGGAATTATACAATATATGGCCTTTTAAGTAAGTCTGGCTTCTTTATTTCACTCAGTATATTTTCAACAATCATCCATGTTGTAGTGTGTATCAGTACTCGATTCCTTTATAGTTGAACAACGTTCTACTGTATGTATGTGCATTTTGTTTATCCATTCATCCACTGACGGCCATCAGGGCTGTTTCTATCTTTTGGATATTGTGAATAGTGCTGCTATGAACATTTATGTACAGGTTTTTATTTGTAATAACGGTTTTTAATTCTTTTGATATATACCTAGGAGTGAAACTGCTGGATCATATGGTAATTTTGTTTAAATGTTCTGAGGAAACTATTTGGCTTAATTTTTTTTTAAGATTTTATTTATTTATTTTCAGAGACAAGGGAAGAGAGGGAGAGAAACATGGATCAGTTGCCTCTCATACACCCCCAACTGGGAACCAGGCCCACAACCCAGGCATGTGCCCTGACCAGGATTCAAACTGGTTATTTGACCTTCCGGTTTTGGGGAAGACGCTCAACCCACTGAGCCACACCAGTCAGGGCTTGGCTTAATTTTTCAGAGAGATTGCAAACAGCTTGCCAGACATAAATCTGCTTTAAAAAAACACACACACAAAAAATACCCAGAGTGATTCGTCCCAATAAGTCACCTTGTATTATCAAGAACTATACTAGTTATAGTGTGGATTCAATAGGTCAGTTACTTCCAACAAGCCTTTACACACAAATATAGCTTCACAGATACAAACTATAGACTAGGCACCTTAGTTATTATCTTAAATCATTCCTCACGCACATCTGCAAACTGTTAGTATCACCACTATATAACTGAGAAATTTCAAGCCTCAGACAGGTGAGGTTAAGCTGCCAGAGCTAAAGGAACTAGTATGGAGTGAGAATGAGATTCCAACTCAGGTCCATCTTACTGCAAACCCTGTAAGAGGCACGAGTGTAACATGGGAGTAAAAAAATGTGAAATGTAACCATCTGGCCAGAAATACGTAGGTCATTTACTTGGTATAAAACCTTCCTAAGACTTGGTTTCCTCATCTTAAAAATGAAAATAATAATCCCCTAAGCATGTGGTAGGATTAAATGCAGCATATGCAAAGTAGTTGGCCCAGTGCCCACTTCACAGAACACAGAGTAAATGATTGTTAATATTTAACAATTATGTCTCCCTAGGGAGTTGAAAAATATTAAAAATAAGGTAGTAATTTAAAATGCTTTGCAGATATCTCATTACACAGTAAAAATACAGTAGACAATCTACTGTATTTTTCTTGTCTACTGTATGTTCTTATGTGGTTAATGAAAAGATTAGTGGACATGGCTTCCCCCCAGTCAGAGTGGCATATAATGCTGGGTCAATCCACAAGGAGAGAAGAAAAATAAGAAAATTATTTTGGGGGAAAGACAAAAGCACATAAAGTGTCAATGAGAAAATGGCAGCACCAAATTAGGAGAAAGAATAAAGTTCAAAGAACACTTATAATAAAAATGCTTTTCGTAGTGGGCATAAATTGTGTGACAAAGTTAAACATATTTCCTGAGAAAAATCTTTACCTTATAAATCTTACCAGTCTGATAAATATGTGGTCACTAACTCATTTCACTTGTAAACATGGGCTATGTGGGAATTTTGTACCTCTGAGAAAGTAAATGATCTCATAAAAAGTTTAGTCATAAGCCCTAATCTCTATTTTTGAAAATATTAATTTATTTCAGCTGCTATAGAACAACATAATTAAAAAAGAAAAAACTGGACTTGATCCCGAGAAGGGCAACGGGTGGAATGACAGCTAATTTTGTGTTGGCCTGTTCTGGGGAAGAGGCTACCGGCCATGGGCCCCAAGCGTCCCTGCAGTTTTTGCTGACTGTGCCAAGACTGCGAGGCCCTGACCACTCTCACCCAGGCCCTTTCCCAGGGCTGTTTATGGGCTGGTAACTTTGAGCTAAGGTGACACGTCTTCTGGACAAAGACCGGGACTGCTTACAGTAAAAGTGGTATGTTCTCCAAGGTCTGTGTTCCTCAGCTGTGATGCAAACTCACTGTGACCCTGTGTAACCACCTTGGGACTGAGGGAAATAATACTGATATTCATGTTGCTTACTGTGTTGCATGCAAGAAACAGTAACAGGCTAATTTGCTAGCTTGTCAATACCAGACCCAACAGCTATTAAGCTATGACTGAGACAAAACGTTCCCAACACTGCACATTTCTGCAAAATGAAAAGTATTCAATACTTTGAAAGAGTCCTTTTATACCAGTCCTTACACTGCCACACAGTACAGTGGGAAACGTTTACTGATAGCCTTTCTTCTCAATCCTGAGAGATGATTTATTCTCTTATAACCAATATCATCACAATTTGTTCTTTTCCTAAAGCAAAAATGCTTTTTGATATGAGAGAAAATAGTTTTCCAATTTATTTTTAAAAGGTAAAAAAAGTCAATTTGAAAACTTTTTAAAACCTGAAAGGCAGATTTAAAAAAATAAAGTTCAATTTTCAAGTTCTTTACGAATCGCTCATCTGAGGGAAAGTCTCACCTGCTCCAACTGGGTGGCAAATGCTATGGTCACTGACATCATGAAGAAGTCAGTACAATGCTCTGCTGGTCCGATCTGATGGTAGCCTCCTTCCTCATTCAGCACTGCCACAATATCCTTGGGGTCCAATCCAGAGAGGCTGGCAGGTACTTCATGGAGAAAAATAATTAAATGACATTGTAGTTTGCGATTAAAAGATTTTGAAAGCTGGTTAAACATTTTTATTTGCTTGACAGTTTTCATGGATACATTCCATATCTCAATAAGGTTTCCATTGCCTTTTATATAACCACCACTTTCTTCCTGCACACGAAGTCATATTTTGAAATAAGGTGACATTTTCAAAACTTCAATGTAATAAACCACAGAGAAAAGGCATTGTAGGTTTTCTAAAGGAAGTGGGTATAAATTAGGGACATAAAAATAAGCAAAATATGGCTAAAAAGAGAATGGTTGCTGAATAGAGAATGAGGGAGTGAAAAAGTTGTTCTAGACAGAAGGAACAACAAGTACAAAGACTCAGAAGCAAGAGGAAGCATGTGGTTACAGACTGACGTCCTGGATCAGAGGAGGACTGACATAGAGAGAGGGATGCCTGGAGGGATAAGCAGAGGCCACATCAAAGTCTTCTTTAATGCCATGTTACAACAATTGGATAGTTTTCTAAGAATAAGAGAACACCATGAAACAATTTTGAGAACAAAACTGATATAATCAAATAGACTTCGATATGAAGAGAATGCAGACGGATGGCATTTTTCAAACTGATTAAGGAAAAAAACAAAACTACACACAGCTGAAATAACAGACAATATTCCATGTTAGGGAGAATGCAGTAAAGTGAGCACTCTCCTTGTTGGTAGGTCCAGAGCAGTGTATAACCTTTTGAGGGGTAATATCTCAGGGCTTATCAAAATTTTATACATGCATATTCCAAAAACAAGCAATCATTCCTGACTCCTTCAGGGGCTAATCCTGAAGCAAAAAGCTCACTAAAGCAGTGACTAAAAACTGCATAATCGTTAAGAGCACAGACACTAGAATCACATAGACCAAGGTTCCAATCCCAGTTCTGCCATTCACTAGCTATACAGGAAAACTATGATCTCCTTTAGTCTCCATTTTTTCTGCAAAGCTTTTGCTGTTGTTGAGAAGATAAAATTAAACAATGAAAGTACTTAGCACAGTATCTGACAAGCACTTGAATAAAAGTAGCCTTTAAATTCTAAGGTCAGCGGAGCTTAGAAATCAAAATAATTGTGACAGGTCTCTCACTGTCAGGAAAGGGGTTTTAAGTATGGAAGGGGCGGGCACTACGATACTTTTTGTGGTGATGGACTGGATGGACTGAAGTGTCTATGTGAATGTATGCTGTTCAATAAATGTAGAGATAATAAAGAAAAAGAAGAGAGATACAAAGGAATATATATTCGTGTAGGTTTAGAGTTGTTTGTATGTACAGTTGTAATACTTCTCCTGTGTGTGTGTGTGTGTGCGTGCGTGCGTGCGTGTACATGCACAAATTCTCTTTTTCTACTGAAAGGGTCTGAGTGCAGCAACACCCCAACAGCAACTGGCATACCTAGAACCAGAATCTTGACTTCTAAATAGCATTCTTTACTAAAAGGAGGCAGTGCTCCTTGAAGAAATGGTTGAATCCAGGGCTGAGACAGGAAAACATAAGATGAGCCTGGGTCATCTTCTTGTGCCAGGAAACAAAAAACTCAAAGAATTATGGAGCCAGTCAAAAGGAAACAGAAAAAGCTTGCAGAAGCTCCCACTGCCCAAGTGTGGGACAAATATGATAGGTAAAAATTGTAACCCGCTAAATAAAATGAGAAAACTGTAAGTCCACACATATACAATATAAATAAACAGAAGGTTTAATGAGGAAGAAATATTTTTATAATTTTATAATTCTGCCCTATAAAATAAAATATTTATTAATTACAATGGAAAAAATAGTAAGTTTCCAATGAGACCACAGACACACAACACCTTAATCAAGGAATCAAAGTATTCTTCATCAATAATGGAACAAATCAAAATTGTGTCACCTGACAAGATTGCAATGAGAAAAACAGAGCATCACTTCTGTGATAGTCCTGCCAAAGGTGAATAACCTAAATCTAACATTAGACAAACACAAACAGTACAGGGGCACAGGATAACCCATGGATTGAGACTTAATTATAGGACTAGAGAATGTTTCCCCTGCCCCCAAATCTTACCACAACATTACTAAAGCCCAATTTTCCTTTTACGTGTATTATGCGTATATCATTTCCACCTTTCAACAAAAAAAATACAAAGTATACTAAAAGGCTAAAAAAAATAATAATAATCCTCCAAACTTTCATCTCAGGAAAATAGATACAGAGGAGCAAATTAAATTCAAAGTAAGGAAAAGAGCCCGGGCTGGTGTGGCTCAGTGAGTTGAGCACCAGTTTGCAAACCAAAGGGTCGCTGGTTCGATTCCCCAGTCAGGGCACATGTCCAGGTTGTAGGCCAGGTCCCCACAGGGGGCACGTGAGAGGCAACCACACATTGATGTTTCTCTCCCTCTCTTTCAATCTCCCTACCCTTCTATCTAAAAATAAATAAATAAAAATTAAAAAGAAAATATAACAAAGTAAGCAAAAGAGAGGAATAATAAAAACTAGAGTAGAAATCAAAATTGAAAGTAGGAAATCAATGGAGAAAAATCAAACCAAAAACTGGTTCATTGAAAAGATTAAAAAAAAAATCAATAAGCCTCTAGCTAGACTAAAAGAAAAAGAGAGAAGACACAAATTACTAATATCAGAAATGAAAGAGGGAACCATCACTATAGATCCCTTGGATATTAAAAGTGTAAGCAAGCCCAGGCTGGTGTCGCTCAGTGGACTGAGGGTCAGACTGCGAACCAAAGGGTCGCTGGTCCGATTCCCTAGTTAGGGCACATGCCTGGGTTGTCATGGCACATCAGGGCACATGCCTGGGTTGTGGGCCAGATCCCCAGTGCAGGGCACTTAAGAGGCAACCACACATTGATGTTTCTCTCCCTCTCTTTCTCCCCCCCTTCCCCTCTCTATAAAAATAAATAAATAAAGTCTTTAAAAAAGTGTAACCAAGAAACACTATGAACAACTATGCCCACATAACCTAGATGAAACGGACCAATTCCTTTGGAAGGTACAATCTGCCAAAATTCACACAAGGAGAAACAATCAACAGACAATCTGAATAAGCAGTGTCATTTAATTAAATTGAATCAGTAATTTTATAAACCAGAAAGCACCAGACCTGGATGGTTTCACTGCTGAATTATACCAAACATTCAAGGAAGAAATTACAGTTGACCCTTGAATAACACAGGTTTGAACTATGTAGGGCCACTCATATGCAGATTTAAACCAGTGTTGTTCAAGGATCAACCGTATTTTGGATCCATAATTGGGAACCTGAGTATGCTGAGGACCGGCTTAAGTTAAACACGGACTTTCAACAGCTGGGGGTTCAGCGCCTCTATCCCCCACCCCCCACCCCCCACGTTGTTTGAGGGTCAACTGTACACCAACTGTCTACAATCTCCTTCAGGAAATGTAAGCAGAAGGAATGCTCCCTAACTTGTTCAATGAGGCCAGCATTATTCTAATATCAAAACCTGATGAAGGCATTACAAAAAGAAAAAAAGAAAAAAGATTAATACTCTCCTAAACATATATGCAAAATCCTCAACAAAATATTAGCCAATCGAATACAATAATGTATAAATATATGTGTGTGTATATATATATTAAAATCTATTTCAAAAATCTATTAAAGTAATCCACTACATCAACAGGCTAAAGAAGAAAAACCACGTGCTCATACCAATAGATGCGGAAAAAGTATGAGACAAAAATTCAACATTCATTCATGAAAAAGCTCTCCCAGCAAGCTAGAAATAGTGGCTTCCTCAACTTGACAAAGAACAACTACAAAAATTCTACAGCTAACATCACAATGGTGAGAAGCTTTCTCACCAAGATCAGGAAAAAGGAAAGGAAGTCCCCTTGCACTACTACTTTTTTTTAAATCTTTATTGCATTTTTTTTCCATTACCATTTAGTCCCCTTATGCCCCTTTTCCCCCAGCAATCACCACACTGTTGTCCATGTCCATGAGTCCTTTTTCCTTTTTGCTCAATCCCTCCATCCACTGCTTTTCAATATCATATTGGAAGTTTTCACTAATGCACTAACACATGCCAAGGAATTAAAAGACATGCCGACTGTAAAGGACAACATAAAACTATCTTTCTGTGCAGATGATATTACTATGTAGAATATCCATCTATGGAAAGACTCAACAAAAAACTGGAACCAAAAATAGGTGATTATAATAAGGCTGCAGGATACAAAATTAATATGTAAAAGCCAAATGCTTTCCTCTATACCGGTAATGAACAAGTGAAACTTGAAATTAAGAAAAAAAATACTATTTACATCAGCACCCAAAACAAATATTGAGGAATATATCTAACAAAATATGTACAGTATCTATATAAGGAAAACTGCAAAACTCTGATGAACAAAATCAAAAAAGAACTAAATAAATGGAGAGATATTCCAGGCTCATAAACAGGACAACTCAATATTGTCCAGAGGTCAGTTCTTCCCAGCTTGATCTGTGGAGTCAATGCAAGCCCAATAAAAATCGCAGCAAGTTAATTTGCAGACATCAATAAACTGATCTTAAGTTTACATGAGAAGCAAAAGACCCAGAATAGCAAACTTAATAGTGAAGGAGAACAACAAAAGTTGGAGGACTGAGATATTGATACATGCTCAAATTCCAGGTGTACTTTAAAGCTACAGTAACCAAAACTGTGGTAGTCAAATGATCTTTGACAAAGGAGAAAAGGCAAAGATAGTGTTTTCAACAAATGGTGCTGGAACAAATGAACATCCACATGTTAAAAAAGAAAAAGAAAAAAAGAAAAAGAATCTAGACCCGGACCTCACTGCCTTCACAAAAATTTACTTAAAATGGATCACAGACCTGAGTGTAAAACAAAAACCTGCAAGGCTTAGAATAAAACACAGGAGAAACCTAGATGACCTTGGACATGGAGACAACTTTTTAGATGCAATATCAAAGGCAAGAGCCATAAAAGAATTGATGAGCTGGACTTCATTAAAATTTTAAAAACTTTTGCTCTACTAAAGACAAGGTCAAGAGAATGAGAAGACAAGTGATAGACTGGGAAAAAATATTTGCAAAAGAGATATATGACAAAGGACTGTTACCCAAAATATATTTTTAAAAACTCTTAAAATACAACAATAAAACGAGCGATTAAAAAAAATGGGCAAAATACCTGAACAGGCACTCCACTGAAACAGATACACAGAGAGCGAGTAATCATATGAAAAGATGTTAACACCATATATCATTACAGAATTGCAATTAAAACAAGATACCACTACTCATCTATTACAATGGCCAATATCTAAAACACTGAGAATACCAAATGCTTACATGGATATACAGCAATAGGAATTCTCTCATTCATTACTGGTGGGAATGCAAAATGGTATATCCAACTCTGAAAAATAGTTTGGCAATTTCTCATAAAAGTAAACATACTCTAACTATCCTGTAATCACACTCCTTGGTATTTACCCAAATGAAATGAAAATTTATGTCCACACAAAAACCTGCATAGGGATTATTTATAACAGCTTTATCCCAAATTGCTAAAACTTGGAAGCAACCTAGATGTTCTTTGGTGAGTGGATAAATGAACTGTGATACATCCAGTAAATGTATTATTACGCAATGCTAAAAAGTGAGCTATCAAGGCATGAAAATGTCTGGAAGAACCTTAGGTGGGTATTACTATGTAAAAGAAGACAATCTGAAAAGGCTACATATAATATAATGAACAATGTGACATTCTGGAAAAGGAAAATCTATGGAGACAATAAAATATCAGTGGTTGCCAAGGGTCAGAGGGAAGGAGGGATGAACAGAACACAGAGGATTTTTAAGGCAGGGAAGCTATAATGTAGGATGCTAGAGTTGCAGATATGTCATTGCATATTTACCAAAAACCTATGGAATGTACAACACAAAGAATGAACCCTAACATAAACTAAGAACTTTGGGTGATAATGACGTGTGAGTGTAGGTTCATCAATTATAACAAATGTACCAGTCTGGTCGGGGATGTTGATAATGCAGGGGGTGTGCTTGTGTGAGGACAGGACTATGTGGAAACACTCTATACTTTCCAATTTTCCTGTGAACCTAAAGCTGCTCTAAAAGATAAACTTTATAAATTAGAAAGGAAAGAAACAAAAATGACGATTTTGTTAAACTACAGTTAATAGAGAAAAGCATAACCATTTCTTGGCATTCCTATATTCATTCTAGAAAGAAAATTTCCCAGATACCAATTTTTAAAAACACTACAAAATTCTACCTTGTTCTATTATATCAAATAAAGAAAAGAAAATTTTTCCTAATTTCTAAGTTCTATAAACAAAAAGCTAAGAGCAATGAGTGATGCATGTATAACAATGTCACAACATTTGTCTGATACACTAGAGTAAAATCAGTTTACACTCCTGTGTATATCTTCCTGTAATACCCTGCCCACCCATCCTAAGGGTCTTATCCACACACAGAACTTCTTGAAAAATTTCCTTGGAGATGATGCACAAACCTTTTCCATCTCGAGGAGGAGCTCCCTTTGCTTTAAAACTGTCCACTGGTGCCTTTGAATCTGTTTCCAAAGCAATGCTTATCTGTATCTCAGACTTGAACTTGGTGTATTTATTACTCAGCAACTGGTACCATTTTGGTGCCTGGAGAATAACAATAAAACACCTTCATAGTTAATAGGTAATAAATAGTAGTGGGAAATGTTCTGTAAGGTTCTAAATACATTTCCTGTAACTTCTCAGTACTTTCTCTTCTTTTAAAATATTTTTTACACATTTTCCTCAAAAGAAATTAATCCAGCTTAGGAAGCTTACTGAATTTCCTCTTGAAGTAGAAGTTTAGAGTATCTTTCTTATGGCTATTCCTATGCTTCAACAGATAATATATTAAAGAAAACAAAATATGTTTCCTTCCACCTTTACTCATGTCCCTAATCTCCCTTTATCCCTTAAACAGCTACAACAACAACAACAAAGACTACTAATTCTCCATTTCCCTACCCATAATTTTTCACTTTTTCTGTTATACCTTTTCTGCCTGGTACATTTCTGCTTTGTTCAATGTATATCAAATAAGGAAAAGAAAAGCATAATGTTAACAAAAGCAGTAAGAAAACACGAAAGTAAGGGTCTAATAGTTGAGTTCTTGCTTCTGAATTATATGTTTGACTGATATTAAACTATAAAGTCTTTGTCACAGAATGAAGTATCCTAAATTACCTGGATATTCTCCCCAGAGTAACATCAGAAATTCTAGTACTAAATCCAGCCTTCAAATCTCATGGCCCAGGACCATGTGCATCATTTAGTGCAGAAACCACCAGTCAGCAGGGGCACCATTTCAACAACCAGAAACAGCATTCTTACTCTGACCACTCTTTTGTAAAGTCATAGTGCAGTGCTTAAAACCAAAACAGGATGTTTTGGTTTGGTAAGTTCTGTTTGATAAGTAAAATAGGATTAACTAGGCTACAGATTTTAAAAATGCACAGCCAGTTTTGTTTTGTTTTTAAGGACAAAATTCATAATTTGTTGTGGTGCTTTCATGTTGTACTTCTTAAGACAAAATTTGTTTGTTCTTACACATCTTATGAGAAAGATTTCCTAATTTTAAGTACAAGTCTGAAAAAAAGTTTTTATCTACTTGCAAACTTTATATTTTTGTTATATAAATCAAAAACAAATCTGGATTTTTCTATGTTTATATTTATTTACAGAAACTCAAATTATTTTTAACTTCAAATATTTTACTGGCCAACATCATATATTTTTGCTGGCAAACAGAAAAGAATAAGCAATACAACAATTGGTTTTCCTAAACTAATATAATTTTACATTTACATTTACAATTTAACATTTCTCCTTAACTTCGATCACAAATATGATAATAAACTGTTCTAAAGCACAAGGAGAAAAAAACATGCCAAATGCATTCAGAGGCATGATCTCCTCTCAGATATCTTCCTCCTAAGAGATTTACCTTTTTTTTAACCAAAGCAACTGCAGAAGTGTCTTCCAGACACTGGGAAGCTGCAGCAGAGAAGTTGGATGAGAGGAACATTAAGAGCATAAATATGACACTGGGTCCTTTTTTAGGACCTAAGAGTAGATTGGTGATGAGTACCCAAGGACTGGGGATAAGCAAGTCTTCTTTTAAAGCATTTTAAAATTTCAGTTTCTTTTGAATGATTCCAAATTTGGTCCAAGCTGTCTGGCTTATTTGCAAATATCACTGCTATCAGCAGCAAAAATGTTAGTAACATAAATTTTTCTTCATAGAATCCTAATTTATGACTCAAATCAAGTATAGAGAAGTTTAAAATAAAAAAAAAAAATTTGCCCTGGCTGGTATAGCTCAGTGGATTAAGCACCGGCCTGTGCTTAATTCCCCAGTCAGGGCACATGCCTGGGTTGTAGGCCAGGTCCCCAGTAGGAGATGCGTGAGAGACAACCACACATTGATGTTTCTCTCCCTCTCTTTCTCCCTCCCTTCCCTTCTGTCTAAACTAAAATAAATACAATCTAAAAAAAAAAAAAAAAGATGTTTACTCTTTTAAAAACTATGACAAAACAGACATTGAGAAAAACTAAAAGTAAACATCTCTAAAGTCAATAATGTACAAAGAGGTTTAAATGTACTCATAAAGACACGGGAAGAAACAATTTCAATAACAAAAAGCCCTACACAGAAATTAGGACCAAAGTTCTCATTCTCTCTCTCGTTTCTCTCTCTCTCTCTCTCTCTCTCTCTCTCTGTGTGTGTGGGGGGGAGCCACTGTTTATGTAGAGTTAAGTGGGTTTCCATAAGTTCACTTACTCTATTACGTATGGAAGGCAAGGAGCAAGATGCAGGGAAGCCAATTAGAAGGCTAGTATGACTGCCAAGGTAAGAAATGATGGTGGCTTAGGACAGTAGGGAAAATGCAGAATAGTAGGTGCAACAGGAGGGAGAAAACTAACTGGTAAGGATGGCTATAGAGGAAGAAAAAGGGAGCTATATGGAAGACTTCTGTACTTCTAGCTTGCAAAACTGGAAGGTGAGTGGTGGCCATTCACTGAAGCATGGGACAGTGGAAGAGCACCGCCTTTGAAAGCAAAGCTCAGGAGTTGCAGATGTTAAGCTCAAGGTAACAGCAATCTGAACACAGCTTTGAGCTCAGAGAAAAGTTTCTTTGAGAAAGACAGTTCTAGGTCAATGAAATGATTAGAAGGTCAAGATTTTCTAAATCAAATTCACAAGCTAAAACATAAGAACTGCCATATTGGCTTAAGCTCATGATCCATCAGGTCTAGTATTCCACACCCTTTCCATCAATCTGATTGATATATATTGAAAAATAAACAACTGTCTAACATAATCAGTAACAAACATCAAAAGGATAGTACCTGCTTTGTTTCTTGAGCAGTTCTTAAGTCTAAAAGAATGTAACCTATAGTTTCTTTGGCGGAAGTTGAAGGATCCAAGGCAAAACACTGGAGTTTAATAGGAGTACGCTGTAGCCTGTAACATAACAATTTATGTGACAAGTAAAACAGCTTTTGCTTAGTATTGAACGGATTTTCTATTACCGCTGGAAAAACTGCCTACTACTACCACCGAGGTTCCATATTTTCTGAAAAACTCTTCAACTGGCTAGAACTATTAATTTTAGCTACTTTTATACAAACCATGTCAAAAATCTTAAGTCTCTCTCCTCTAGGAGGCTGTCATTGAGATCAGTATTGTTCAAGCTTCTATAGTTTACAGAACTCTTTTAAAGTAAAAAATTACCATTATTCCTTAAGTTTGTTTTTAATTGTTTTTTATACTGTCACACACATAAAACTGTAAATATACATATATGCTTATAGCTGTTTTTGTAACTAAAAACCAAAATAAATTAAGGAATTAAATACCATAAAATCATAAACTATTAAAATTAACAATTTAATGTAATACATGACAATGTTCTATAAGCATGACCGTGACTGGTATACTGAGTGCTTTTGCATCGGGAACCCCTATACCAGCTCTTGCAGTAAGGTGATTAAATTTTGTCATCACTTTTATCTAGTGAAATGACTGTGAAACCTGCACATGGCCCAAAATCATCTTTTACATATTTGACTTATCTGTGTTATTTTCTTAGCCCATACATTCAGAGTGGTGCCACTGGGCACTAACACAATTGTAAAGACAATTACTAATGTAGGCATGAACATCTCACATCAGAACTCTGTCTATGCAGAAGTCACTGGAAGGAAATACAAAATTTTGATACTCTCTAAAAATTTAATATCCTTACAAATAAACCCATGGACTGATCTAGCAAAAGAGGAAAATAAATTTCTCCTTCCTGTCATTTTTAACTTTGCATTTTGATTTGATTTCGTACTAAGAAAGAGCAAGTACTGAAGTGATTATGCATTTCCCAAGAGGAAATATCTTCTCAATCCTTTTAAAAATAAAACTATCAGTGTTCTTGCCTACTTCTGGTCATCAGAATTCATGAAATAAATGAGAGGCTATAACTTACAGTCTGCTTTATATACTAATAAAGTGTTTAAATGTCTAAAATCAAGTATAAAATTAATTTGAAAGACCCTTTATATAATTATCCTATGTACATTATCTATATATCCTTGGCAAGCTAGGTAAGATAAAATATACAATAAAATGAATAGAAATTACAATGAATTCCAAAGCATATTTAACATTGGGTAGTCATCATTATAGCACTTCTAGGTACCTATTCTCTCATACATTAGCCAAAACACAAAAAAGAAAGCAAACAAAACAAAAAAGCTAGGTGTAGTGGCTAAAAGCTTAGGCTCTGGTCCTGGACTGCCTGGGCTCTACCACCGTCCAGCTGACTAACTTAGGACAAGTTACCTCATCTCTTTGGCCTCGGTTTTCTCATCTGTAATACAGAGGAAATAATACCTACGTCATAGGGTTGATCTGATTTTTAAATGAATTATTGTTATACTGCACTTTCAAAATTTCCTGGCACATTAATGTTTGCTGAGTGGTTTTTTATTACTATAGTCTAATGAGATATATGAATTTATTTATTTATAACAGCCTGAAAAAGAATAGAGCTGACAATAACAGTCACCTGTGCTGGTGGAGCGCTTTCCTGTCAATTTCCCAGGCCAACTCAGTAGCAAATTCTGGCTGGTCCGTATGGTCCACAGGATCAGTAGCCAACTGTTCTCCATCAAACTTCGCTTCTACTACAAGCATATGCTTTGGACGTTTCGGGAAATGGCGACCTGGAAAAAAAAAAGACTGTATAGGTTAATCAGAAGTACTCAAAAATCAAGTATCATTTAGCATGTATTTTAAAAATTGATATATGTTAAGAGTGGTTGACTTATATAATCCATAAGCTACCTCACTAACACATGTTCACATACATACACGCTCACTCAAATCCAGTGTTCATAAAAAACATGAATCAGCCCTGGCCACGTGGGTCGGCTAGAACATTGTCCTATACACCAAAAGGCTGCAGGTTCAGTCCTTGGTCAGGGCTTATATGGGAGGTAACTGATCGGTTTCTCTCACACTGGTGTTTGTCTGTCTGCATCTGTCCTACCCTCCCCACCCCCCAATGCCCGCTGCCTCTCCAAAATCAATAAACATATCCTTGGGTGAGGATATTGTAAAAAATGAATCAAATTGAAAGCTATAATTTATAAATTAGTTAGCTTCTCAAACATTGATGTGCATACGAATCACCTGAAACACTGTAAAACTGTAGATACTGGTTCAGTAGGCCTAGGGTGGGCCTGAGAGTCTGCATTTCTAACAAGATCACAGGTGATGTCAATGCTATTGTCCTCAGTTCACACCTTTAGCAGCAATGATCTTAATAACATTTAGAAATAAGGACTTGAAAATGTGATTACACCAATTTTAGATATTACCATACCAGTATGCAATACAAAATGGAGAGTTAGGAAATAATCAAATTAGCAAAAACACATTTACCTGCATATTAATTTTCCTGCTAGCACAGTTAAAATTTTGCAAATTAGCCAAAGAAAAAAAAACACATGTACTCATTCACTCTATTCTCAAGGACAATGTTCCATATTTGCAAGAAATATTAAAGTAGTCTGTCTACCCATTCCTTCACTGTTTACTGAAGGCATATTCAGAGACAAATATTATGTCAGGTGATGGGATGCAAAAGAAAAGTAAAACACAGTACTTGTCCTCAAGGAATGAAGTCTGGTGGAAAGAAGCAAAACACTGAAAACAGGAAGCTAAAGAACTAAGGAAGAAGCAGTAAGAATGTTATACTCAACAGGCTTACAGATCTGGTGAGGTGGATCTTAGTAAGGGGAGCTTTAATCACTGTTACGTAAATTCATCCCTGCTCCTACTCACCCTGGTACCAGCCTAGTCAGGAATTAAGCTGATGAGAAAGACTTTGATTGCAAACCTGAGTGTTTCACCTGAGGCTCTGATTGGACCTCCCTCCTAGGAATCTCGCTACACGTGGCCTGGCTCTCCCAGCGAGCACTCACAGGGGTTTCCCTCTGGACCTCCTTTTCCAGCTGCTCTAGAAGATCACTAGGTTCCCCAAATGAATTTCAAATATGTCCAAAAAAAACCACACCTATTTTCAGACTAAAATAGCTATAGTCTCCAATAAGCCTAAGAACAGAAGCTATGATGCACTGCAATAAACAGGTGCCTGTCTCGCCCCAAAGACACGGAATACCTTGTGAACAGAAGCCCTGTCTTTTTTCACCCTTAAAACTCAGTACGTGGCCCACATTCCGCTTGTGGTAGAAACCCAATCATTTTCTTTTGAATAAGGGGCACTTCTAGAAGTACAGACAAGAAATTGCAAGCAGCTCCATACTGTACAGTTGAAGGACTGGGAACACATGGCTAGGTGGCAGGAAAGGAGATGAGGCTGAAAGATATGCAAGTGGTCTACCATAAAGGGTATGCTATTCTAAGAAGTACAGGCATTATCTTTAGGACACCGAAGGATTTTAAGAAAATGAGATATGCATTTCAGAAAGAGTATCCCCAGACAGTAACACGGACAGTATAGTGTCTAGAAAGAAAGAAAATACTGAAGAAACAGACTACTGAAAAGATTATTACAATACATTAGGTGGGTAACAACAGTCCCAAAGCAGGGCATTTGCCATGAAGTGCATATATTTAAGTTTATATGAAGAACCTGCTAATATTTTTAAAATAAAATCAACAACACTTGGTAATAATTTGGACACTGGGGATGGAGAGGAAGAGGATGACTCCCAGGTTCTTGACTTGAAGGGACGGTGTGGTTATGATGAACAGAAATACAAACACAAGAGGAGGAACCGTTTAGAGGGAGGGACAAATGACAGTTTTAGACACGTTTGTGACAACACCTGACATCCGTGATTCCAGGTTCTCTTCCCTTCACACGGCCACTAAACTTGCAAAAAAGTTTATCCTACTTAGGAATATATGACACCCTCTTAGTATTTAGCACATTAAACTATTTGTCTTTCAAGATCCTTCAAGGCCTGGTCACTCTAGGTATACAAGCTTATTTCTTACCATAATATTCCTAAATATTCACCTTCCTCTACCCTGCTAAGTTTGCTGACCTCTTCACTGCTCATGACCAAACTGTCATGGGTTGTCCAATTGCCTGGAATGATGTTCTTCTAACCCCCTATCTAAAGTTTACTTACCCTTCAAACCACTTCAGCCGTCATCCCCACCTCCCCCCCAAACCTACATTTATAGCCCATATCACATATTTTTAATAGAGTATATCCCAACATATTGTGTCCTGCACATTAATTTGATACTCCCAAGAAGACAAAAGCCTACATCCTTGAAGGGAAGGAGAATGCCTCTTATTTTCATTTCCTCATAGCATGGGATAAGTCCAAAAGCTTTTGTTAACAAAATCATAGTGGGATTTTAGTCCTGTGTCTTTTAAACAATTAGTAACCTAACAGGTGAAACCGACCCGACGCTGTACAGTTTCTTGTCATTCTACTGTTCCAAAACTCAAAATTAGGTTTACAATGTTTACTTCTCTCTCAGCCTACAAAAAGTGCCAGGCCTCCGCAAAACACTTCCCATGGGGGTTGGGGCGGGAGGGGGGGTGACGAGGCCAGCCATGCCTCTGGCCCATTCACCATGACTTCTTGCATGTTCTTTATAACCTGTCCTCAATTTACCTATCAACTCCTACGCCCTCCACTTTCCTGCAGTCCGCTCTCCAACCACACTGAATTTAAGCAACCACAGAACCCGCCTTCCTTTTCCATACCTGAAGTGCTCTTAGCCTGCTTCCCTTTTACCACAATGCCCCTTCCTTTATTCACCTGACAAATTCCTAACCATCCTTTAGCTTCCAAATAAATGTCACCTCCTCCAGGGAACCTTCCCCAGCTTCCCTAAGGGTGGTCATTCCCTCTTCCTCGCCCTAATGAATTGTTTGTTGACACAGTCTCCATCCTACATCCTTAGCTTTCAGAACCAGGATTGCTTTATTCTCACATTCCCAACACTCAATGAGTCTCTAGCAAACTTGTCAATAAATCTAACTCCAGTACATGCATACTAGTACTAGAGGCTCTTGACAACCTCCAAGACCTCCATCAAGACTTGTAAAGGCCGTGGCCTCCAAAATACTGAAACCGCAGGAATCATGTATTCGAGTCAAAAGAAAATTCTTGCAAATGCTGTTACCGGGAGGTCACTGAACGGAGCGTGCTTTCCAGGCACACTTTCAGCACATATATAAAAGTCATCGACATGCTGCTGCTTCTGGAAATCGTTTTCTCCTACAATCTCTGGGGCTACCGCTAGTCACGTTAAATATCACCTATCCTTAATAGCGCTCATACTCCCTTGAGAGGTTTTTAAATCAATTGCAGACTTCACCACGTACAACTTCAAACCAGTCTTTGGGGACCACAAAAGCAAAGACGACAAGGTTCTTAGGGATCACAAAAGCCTCGCTCCCACATCACTCTTAAAATTCATGAAGCAGCACTTGCATAAATCAGCCCTGGGCCGCTTACCTTCTAGGATGGACACGACGATGAGCAGTGGGTCGGACTTGGAGACCATGGCCGCGGACTGCAGCCGGCAGGCGGGGTCTGCTGGAGGGAAGGGGGGCCCAGATGAGTTTCGGGAGGCCTGCGACCTCCGGCGGGGCTGCCGGCACGGCTCCCACCGCCTGGCCCCGGCCCCTGACGCTCGGCCCCAGCTCAGCGGCCGGGTCCCGCCGCAACCTGCAGCGCTCCCGGCTCCCCGACCCCAGGCCACCAGCCCAGCTCCTGATCCTGCCCCGATTCAAGGCAAAAAGCCGCTCCGCCACCCAGCCTGGCTAGTCTGCAACCAGAGGCGAGCCCGCTGCCTGAGGACCTTTTGCCGCCTGCGTCGCCGCTTTTCAAACGCCCGGGCAGCCGCCGCGGCCGCCGCCGCCCTCCACTTCCGCCTAGCAACCAGGCCCGCAGGCCCAGAGTCCCGGAGAGGCCGGAGGACAAAGGGTGATAGAGACCAGGGCAGTCGAGGATAGAACGCCCCTCGGCGCACTTTGCCGCCTGCCCTTTTACGCTCGGTTCCAGAACCCTAGGGAGAAGACTAGACTGTTACCTCACAGCGCCCCCTGCTAGCCAGACGAGGAGAGACGGGCAAGTTGGTGGGAACTAGCTGCGCAGGCGCACTACTGCAGCAAAGGCTTCCAGAAATTCCCTTAGGAGGAGTGTGAGTGTAGTGTATTGTCTGCATTATGCTGCGGACGCAACCTGGGGAATGTATCAGTAGAGATTTTTTTTTTAAATCTAGCTCGTTTCAGGCTCCCAGCGTTAAAATTGCAGAAAAATCAGATAACAGAACAATAATGACTTAAGTCGGAGTTCTAAAATTGTTCTGGCGCCGCACCTCAAGTTTGTACGGTTTGAAAACAAGTAGTGTCAATACGGTAATTACTGTAACCGGTGGCGGTGACGTAACCTCTCCGAGAATTTCCTGTACTGGAAAAATTACCCTAAAACAAAAACATTGTCACGTGGGCAGAAAAATTAAAGGTATACGTTCTTCTACTCTGTGATTACGGAGTAACACAGTAGCAAAATCGCGACCGAAAATTAGGGCTTTCTAAGTGCTGTCAACCGAGATTTTTTTCTCTAATGGAAAGATTACATCAGATCAGGGTTTGGGACCTACCTCTGCCAGTTACATGCTGGGTGACCTTAGGCAGGTCATTTTACCTCCTCGAGCCTCAGTTTCAGCCATGCAGTGGTAGTATACATGAATCCCTAATTCAGTGCTTAAATGTAGTAAATGCCATTTAGTTATTATATTTTTATATGAACAATCTTAAACATTAAGTAGTAGTAGCAAAAGAACTAGGTACTGCCATCAATACGCCTTGTTGTTTTTCTTTAGGATATCCAGTAGGGCTTAAAATCTAGATTTTAAATCATCACTGAATACCAGAGAATAACTTTAGTCAGAAAAAAAATCTGACAAATCATTAAAATTAACTAAGAAACTTTTCACATAGTAAAATTTCACATAGTTTCCTTTCCTGGATTCCACAACCCTTCCCCCCCCCAAAAAAAAACAACGACGAAACACTAGTATAGTACCTCTAAAATCATCTCATCAACAGCTACTGAAAATTCAACCTAGTTGGCAGGATGTTTTTGGGTTTTGTTTTGTTTTTTTAACAGACTGTGCAAAACTAATGACATGAAATTTTCCATCTATCTCATCTAGAAATGGAATTATAATTCCATCAGCATCTATAGCTTCCTTATCTGTTATTCAATAATCTAATTTCCTTTCGTATGTGCTATTAAACAATAGTAAATTCACTTCTAACATAGATCATTATATTTTAGCTTAATTCATAAGAGAAAATTTTGTTATAAGTTTATGGAGCATCAATTACTGTTTCAAAATACATAAGTAAATGCCAATAAACTGTAAAATTTTGTGTATTAGACAATGTGAGATTCATTACATTATAACCATGCAAATTCAAACTGACAAGTTTGAATAAATACTTGATTCTGAATTCCTCAGTTTGTCAACCTAAAAGCTTAGCATAATATTTCTATGAACTCGATTTCTATGAATTTACACACACATACAAAAAACCCCCAAAAAACCCCAAAGCATTCTGACTCATTTTAAAACTGTTTTACATTTTGGAAAAACACTTTACTTGCAGCATGTCTCTCTATTTTCAACCTTTTCACCAACTTCTGTGGGCCACCATAGGAGGGATCATGAGCGACATTCCCTTTCCTCAGCCCCCCTCTCTTTGTGTCCTCTCCCTGCCACACAAATACTTTCACACACTTATTAAAATTTAAGGCAAGTACCCGGGGTTATTAAAATTAACACATCTGTTGAATAACACATCCGTTCCTATTTTTAAGAGCATGGTGCCAGACCCTCACCTTAATGAAGTGTTTAGAAAATAGCCTCTTTCTGGAAGAGGGAACAGAAGTGGAGGAAGTAACTAGTATTCACTTAGTGCCAAGGTGATCTGACTTCCAATCCAGGCTCTGATCTCATTAAACTTGGCAATTAACTAGGGTGCCTTTAATTCCTTGAAGGGGCACAGATGTCAATGGTAGGAGAGGTAGTGTAGCCCAGCAACAGAGTGACACACACCTACATTCCAAGGTCCTCAATTTATTAGTTGTGTGACTTGGCTAAGTCATTTTTCTCTGAACATCAGTCTTCCCATTGGTAAAAGAGGATCAACAGTCCTTTCGTCACATGGTTTTTGCAAGGATTAAAAGGCATTGCTTCTTTGAGGGGTGTAGGCAATGATGAAACCCCTGCATGTCACAGCTATTTTTTATTGTTAACGTGGAGCAAAAACAAGCAGATCCTTATACTCCCTAACCTTGGCCTATACATATGTTCTAGGGGCAATACCCTCCCAAACAGCCCCTCTCCCTGGCTTTTGTGAAAGACCACACCAGAGCATCCCCAAATCAAATACTCTCTCAGGTCAGGCAGGTGCTGTCAACAAACTACTGAACTGGGCCGGGCCGGGCCGAGGACAGCCCTTCTCTGCCCCTGCTGGTTATTGCCATGCAGTAAAAGCCAGTTTTCTTCCAAATTTCCGCAAGAAATTAGAACAACAGATTTGTATGTCAACTCATCCAATTTTTAAATGCTAGTAACTAAGTTCAGTTAAACAAACAAATAAAAACACTGCATGAGCCAAACCAAAACTTCTGCCAGCCACAGATTAATGACCTCTGGCCCAAATTTATTAAAGTAGTTATAACAGGTGTCCCTGAAGGGTGGGGAAGAGAGTAGTAAGGAAAGAAGTCGAGATTGCCTAAAACTGGGAAGGAGAGGGATGAAGGAGAGGGATGGGGACCCGCGTTTAAGTCCCTGGCAGAACCTTCGGGAGGGGACAGAAACAGGGACTCGCCCCATGTGGTCCCTACAGAAGTGAGAACTTAGGCCCCAATTTATCATCATTGGCACAGGTTCTTATGTCCCTAATTTGACACAAAATTCATGAACTCACTAGACGTCAAGGGATCATGGAGTCTTGGATGATGGACAGCATATCAGTGACCTGCTTGGGCAAAAACTCGAAAAGCCTCCCCAAATGTTTGCTCTGTACCAAAATCCCAGCACCTTTGAACAACACTTTCTGTGTGGAGGAGGGAGCCCCAAAGGTGACTGAGGTTAAACTGCCTATTGCCTGGCAGAGGGAGCTTGGAGGTGAATTTAAGAGTCTAAAGAAAATAGAGGGTGTGTGAGGGCATTTTCACATCCTCTACTCCATAAAAGTAGACAGAGCTGGACACAGTTCTGGAGCTGCGGGAAAGGACTGCAGGCCATCAGAAAAGGCTTTGCTACTTTGGAAAGACTCTGCCGTTGGTGGAGTGCCTGCATACTAGAGGCAGAAACTTTTAAGGAGGCTTCATTTTAGGTGTAGAAGAAGATGGTAGATGCTAAAATGAAAGACACCTATCCCCCACCGTAACACTGTGACAATGAGGAGCACTATGTGACATCGTGGGACTTTGGTTCACCTTTGTAATATCTTCTGAGTGTCGATTTCTTTTTCCTTTAAAAAGCTTTCTTGCCAAATACTGAAGCCAATAGTAGAGGAAGAGCTGTGCCAGCCTACTGAGCTGTCTGGTGGAGAAATTCTCCAGGCTTCTTGGCGAGTGGTTTGGCCCATAGACGACTGCCCCCACTAAGTGGAAACATGGAATTTTCTGTAGGACAAATATCTCTAGCACAATGGTTGTATTTAATGTTGATATTCCAAGTACACTCAAAGGCTACAAAACTCTTCCCTACCTCTATGTTATAAGGAAAAACAAAAATTAAAACAGACAATTAAAAAATAAAAACTTCACTTGAACTCAAAGAAAGGTTTTAAATATATGGTCCAGATTCAGAGAAGACAGAAGCGCCTCTCAACTTGCTCACTTTCCTAAGCGACAGCACAAACACTTCCCCTGCCAGCAGCCCGCAAGCTTGGTCGCACATTTTGGAGGGTGGTATAACAAAGCCAAGAGGCTATACCTTGACAGCTGTGTAATTCACAAAACTGTCCTTCCCAAATTACTGCATGTGTTTGTGATGCCAATATAATACTTTTTATTTGCATAAATGTGTGTACTTCCAAACAGGTTCTATGGGCAGCAGAGTGTTGAATGGGGACTTTGTTGCCTTGGAGTCATCACTCATGACCCAGAGGATAAAAGAGAGGTGTCATGTCTTCCTCATTATGAAGAACACCCAAGACCACTGAGGCCCAGACACATCTCCCAGGTTTTGTAAGAGATGACCACACTGATCTTGCTTCCTACAACTGTCAGTACAGCACTCACCTAACACTATATTCCAAGATGATGGGCGCAGGAGTGGTGAGTGATAAGCCTGAGATCCTTCTTCTTCTAAAGGATGGCAGGTTCCCCCTCCTCACCCCAAGCTGAGTAAAAGGGATTATTATCCCAAGGAATCTCCAAGAGGACAGGCCACCAGGGCAGGAGACTGCAGTAGCAAGATGCTGTGGTGGGAATAGAATCCAAGAAGGAAACTGACCTGGCTTCAGAAGCAGTTGATTAGGAGGAGTAAAAAGCAGTTGATTAGGCAGGTCCCCCAGAACAGAATATATTGCATTGGGAAGCCGACCACCACCATGCCACTCCCACCAACATTGCCTGTAGAAATAATTCACACGTGTGTCCAGGAGAGACTCAGCATTTAGCTGGGAACCGCTCAGAGTACATCTGAGACTGATGGATCTAGAACAAAGAAAGAGCAACAGGCAACAGACGACCACGCCTACATCTGCTAAGGTAGGGATATTTGCAATGTTTCTCCATTCTGCCCCAATTCTTCAGAGTGAAGTGGTCCCAAAAGAAAGAGAGGAGAGGGAATAAAAAAGTTGGTCTCATTTGTTTCCTAATCTTAAATCTCTTAGGTGGAAACTTTGCTGGAACAGGGAGGATGGGAACAGGTGAGGTTTCAAACAGAAATGAGGTGGAATTTTAAATAGGATTAAATTGACCTGAACTGATATTTTAATAGCTGAAAATGATCAGAAAGCTATAGAATCTGACTAAGCTGTCATAAAGGGATGGAGGAAGGAGAATCAATGGAGCACAGTTGAAAGCAGTGATTGGAGAAAAATGGAGCCATTTCGTATTTGCACTGACCCAAGTTCAGGTTGTTGAACAAACCAGTTATTTAATAATAATAATAATAATAAAAAGAACAGTGATGTCCTATTCACTTCTGATTTTTCCAGCAACACTGTGAAGAGTAAAGCAGGGATATTATCACTTTTAAACAGAGGAGAAAAGCTGAAGCTGGAGCTCAGGTCTTCTGAGGGCTTGTGTTAAGCTGCCCCACTGATTCTCAAGCTGGGGTATACATGTGACCACTGGTTAGTCAATGGTCAGAAATTAAATCATTGTTTTTATATTAAAACAAACATGAAGCTATATGGATACAATAGACAGTGTGATCTTTAAAGATAAAACAGAGCTGTTCAAAGGAATTAGTTTTGGACTACATCTTCTGATTTCACCACACCCAGACCCAATTCATGTCACCTTCCTTTCCAGTTAAGGGGTCACTCAGTGGACCCATAAGGCTCCTCACTTATATTCTTGGGCCAGATCCACCTTAAAAGCTACTTGCAATAGTGAAAAGGGGAAATACAATGTCTAAAGGGAAGTATGTCTTACTTCCACATAATGTTGCTTGGGGCTGGAAAAGATTAAAGTTATCCTAACTACATATTGAAATTGTCGATAGAGTGAATAAAGTTCTGAGGAAGAAGGTTGACTTTCATATTCTAGTGACTCCCAATTTAAATGGTTGGACTTTTAGCTGAGAGGTACTCAGCTAAATGGGATTGTTGAGTCTAATAACAGAATATTAGTATATGCCATAAATTGTTACAAATATTAATTACTTTTTATCATAAAATGATTATTACCCCAGATAAGAGTTTTAAACAAGGTAAAAAGAAGTGATTTTTTAAAGACACTTTTTGGTTTATTCTAACATTAACTAGAAATATATAATTTTCCATCAGTCAGCAAATGTAAATTCCCCTTAAATTAGAGAATATGTCTATTTTGTTCATTACGCTATCCCTAGTGCCCCAAAGAGTACTGTGGTCTTGAGTAAACTTGCGGTAGAGGCTCAATAAGTTCTTGTTATATAAATAAAGTTAAATTTACAATGGTGTTAGAATTATATCTGCACCAGTCATAGGGAGAAATACAGACATATCGTTACATGAGTACAGAACAAAGGTGAAGACATAATTTGGTGCAGAGATATAGCTTCAAGATTGTCTTCTTCAGACCACACTAGCCATTCTCTGATTATGTTAAGAAACACTTTGTAATCTATTTGATTTCAGATACTTTTTAACAATAGAGAAATAAACGGTTTATTGGACTAGAGGAGAAAAGGAAGATTTATGATGATGGTTTGGGA
Source organism: Mormoops blainvillei (assembly GCA_004026545.1). Lineage (NCBI taxonomy): Eukaryota > Metazoa > Chordata > Mammalia > Chiroptera > Mormoopidae > Mormoops > Mormoops blainvillei. The sequence continues at coordinate 42,162 of PVJD01000171.1, forward strand.
AAAGGCTCAAAGATTAAGATAACCATAAACCAAGGATTTTGCAGGGATATCAGGGATGAGAGTGAGTGGGTTAATCTTGAAAAATATGATTATCCTACAAGAGTTAAAGGGAGAAAGAGGACAAATTGAAGGAAAAAAAGAAAAGGAGAGAGAGAAAGATAGTATTAAGCTTCTATGGTTCATTAGTGTTGTCACTGACAGTGCCACAAGTAGCCTGACAAGCCAAGAGGATTACAACATTAGTGAGAAGGGTACTTAAAATAAAGACGGAAATATTTAAAAACCTAGACATCTGCAGAATTTAAATCAGTACTTATAAATACAATGAGAGGTTTCTAAATATGTTTTTTAAAGTATACATTCATCAGTTCTAATAATTTTTTTTTTTTTAGCAAGTAGGATTTCTTATTTGTCACCATTAGAAGTCTGAATTATAAATAGATTTTTGGACTGAGGGATCAGATCCATCAGCTTGTTCAAATTTTAGTACCTGCCTCATTCCCAGTTGCTTTCTCAGAACTGCTGTCTTCACCATGAGGCTCTGCAAATTTTCCTTGTTCAGACTTAGACTTATTCAGCATTTTGACTTTTGTTGTTGCTGTTGTTTTAAATTATATTTACTGATTAAGCTACTACAGTTGTCCTGATTTTTTCCCCTATGCGCCCCTCTACCCAGTGCCCCCTACTCCCTCAGGCAATCCTCCCCGCATTGTTCACATCCATGGGTCATGCGCATAAGTCCTTTAGCTACTCCATTTCCTATACTTTACATCCCCATGGCTATTCTGTAACTACCTATTTGTACTTCTTAACCCCCTCACCTCTTCACCAATTCTCCCCCACCCGCCTCCCATCTGGCAAAACCACCTGGTAACTAACTTCTTTTCTCTTGGTGTTTTTAAGAATCTCTCTTTATCTTTGATCTTTGGCTCGTTAATTATGATGTGTCATGGAGTGGGCCTCTTTGCTTCCTGGACTTGCATGTCTATTTCCTTCACCAAATTAGGGAAGATTTCTTTCACTGTTTTTTCAGATAGATTTCCAATTTCTTGCTCTTTCTCTTCTCCTTCTGACACCTCTATGATGTGAACGTTGGACCTATTGAAGTTGTGACAGAGGCTGTTTATACTATCTTCTTTTTTTTGGATTCTTTTTTCTTGTTGTTCTGTGTGGTTGTTTTTTGCTTCCTTTATTCCAGATCATTGATTTGATTCTCGGCTTCATCCACTCTACTGTTGTTTCCTTGTAAACTGTTCTATATCTCAATCAATGTATCCTTCATTTTTGACTAGATCTTTTTTTATGCTCCTGCAGTCCTCACTAAGTTCCTTGAGCATCCTTATAAACAGTGTTTTGAACTCTGCATCTGAAGACTGCTTATCTCCATTTCGTTTAGCTCTTTTTCTGGAGCTTTGATCTATTCTTTCATCTGGGCCATGTTTCTTTGTCTCCTTGTTTTGGCGGCCTCCCTGTGTTTGTTTCTATGTATTAGGTAGAGCTGCTTTGACTCTGTGTCTTGGGAGTGTGGCTTTAATGTAGTAGGTGCCCTGTAGGGTCTCAGCCTCCCCTATCACCCAAGCTGAGTACTCAAGGCGTGCCCTTCGTGAAGGCTGAGAACACCCTCCTCTTAGAGCTGAGCCTTGGTTGCTATTGGCAGGTCAATGGAAGGGATTTACCCAGGCCAGGCAGCTGCAAGGACTAGCTGGGACCCCTGGCCACCAACCTCCGCTGTCTGTGGAAAATCGGCTGCGCAGGGGCGGGGTGGTGGTGCTCTGATGCGGTCTGTAGCTGTCCACTGAGTGTGGGACCCCTGGGGTTTCCCAGGTGGTGCGGCCAAGATTAGCCCCAACCTGTGTTTTGCCTAGGGTGCCCTCCCTGAGCGGTAAAGCAATCTGAGATGGCTGCTACTTGTGCTGGGTTTGGAGGTTCCCAGGTGAAGCCAAGCCATGAATCTAATCTGGCTGCTACTAGGGCTCACTGAAGCCAGCTTTTGCTTGTTTGATAAGATTTAGGAGCCCAGATCAACCATTCATATGGAAAATCAGCTTGGGTGGGCCCGTAAATTGGGTGGGGCAGACCCTCTGGGGATCTCCAAGGTGGGTCAAACAGGGTTAGCCAGGTTGCTAGAGTTTCAGATGGATCACTAGCCCGCCAGCTCTGTAAGGGCAAGGTCCAGCAGAGGGACGATGGCCTTTGTCAACTTGATGCTAGACACTTAAGTTTCTCCCTATATACTACTGGTGCCTTTCAAGTTGCTACTCAGGTACTGGAGCTCAGAGGGAGTGAGCTGAGGAGGTGATTAGCGTGTGGGCTCTTTAAAAGGAACTGAATGGAGCTCCAGCAGTTTCTTCCACCAACTCAATCCCCACTGGTTTTTGCAGCCAGACGTTGTGGGGACTTACCTTCCTCGCACTGGAATCCTGAGCTGCAGGATCTGGTGTGAGCCTCAGACTCCTCACTCCTGAGATATGCCCCCTGAATTTTTATCTACGTGGTGTGGGGCCAGCCCATTCTGCATCTGTGCCCCTCCTACCAGTCTGGATGGATGTGGTTTCTTTAATTCCATAGTTGTCAGACTTCCATTCAGCTTGATTTCTGACATTCCTGAGTGATAGTTGTTCTATATTTTAGTTGCAATTTTGATGCAGCTGTGTAAAGAGGCAAGCCATGTCTACCTATGCTACCATCTTGACAGGAAGCCAGCATCTTGACTTTTCTAATAAAAACATCATGGACTGAATAAATTGATTATCAAGTCTTTTCCATGTCTTTTCCAAAGTGATATGGAATCAATTTATTCACCACTTCTTTCAAGTCATTTGTCTGAATCTCTTGGGTCATTATTTCCGTCTTCTTCTGGATTTGGCCAACCCTATCGATGCTGAGCACAAGAGGTCTTCCTCATCCGACTGTTGCATTTTTTAGAAAAACCAACATCAAATAGATGAAGCAAACAACCACCAGTAATCTTGACATCAACACGAGCTTCAGTCATAGCCTGTCAATTTTTGACCATGGAACCACATTTTGTCATGGGTAAGATCCACGCCATGGAAATTAGGCAGGCAGTTTTGGGCCTGAACATCCTCAGTAATTAGCTTGAATTTTCTAAATGCTACTTTACCATTCTGCAGATGAGTTAAGCTCACATAAAAAAAAATACAATCCTTGAGATTGTCAGATGTGATTTTGTTTCCTTGAATTCTTGTGACTACTGTTTTCCAATATTTCTTATATTGAACATAGCTGTTGCTTTCACATCACACCAATCTTTTTTAGAAAATGGATCAACCATCCAGACAGTATTTATTAACAAACTGGTTTTTGTTATCTCTAACAGGGAATATAAATACACCAAAATGATGTCTATTAGCAGGGTATGGGGCATTTAAAAGACATTTTATTACTTGTTTGTCATTGTTTTCTTATTGGGAATTTTAACACTGCTTTGATACAGTGTATCCCAAATTCTTGTTTAAATTAAGTCATTATGTTAATAGCACAACTTCAAAGAAGTACAATCTATCAATTAAGTTCCATGGGATAAGGACCTTGTTTGTTCAACTCTCTGTCCCCAGGGCCTAGAATAGCACTTGGCACAACAGGAATTCAAGAAATATTTATCGAATAAATGGACAGAACTATAATGGATTTTAGCCAGTAGATGGACTCTAAACCTAACAAGTTATCATATGTTTAATTAACATTCTTTATTATAAAGTAAATTTATCAAAATATTAAACATTTTCTTGGAATATTCATTTTATTAAAATAAAATGCTATATTATTTTGTTATATTTGGCTAGTAGCCTTCTACCTTTGTCAAACTTTATACTTCAATTTTTTTAAATGTAGAAATAAAAAGTTTTCAAGGACTTTTTCCTATTTCTAACCTGAACCAAAATAGAACCATAAGATTCCCAGGAGTTTCTTCAAATTTCAAATACCGAAATTTACCTTGCTATCTTGGAAAATTTACCTCTGAACTTAATTAGAGAGAAATTGAATATATTTATCATATATCTGTGTTAAGTCAAGTTCACTGGTGATTTTTCTTTTTTTTAAATTAAAGTAAGCTTCGAGGTTTAGAAAAACCGAGCAGACATTCCAGGACTTGAGTTTGCTTTCATTTAAAAAGTATTAAATGATATAACAAATGCACTGGACCCAATTATCATCCCATCTAAATAGGTAACTTACCACTTCTAAGAGTAGAGCGTAGGGAGTGCTCCTTTTACACACTTGCTCAGGTTTCTTTTCTTCTTGTCCTTTTCCCTAAAATGTTTCTGCCTAGATCAGTTAGCTTTCTCCCTACCAAACCTGGTTCCCATGAGTATGGGTGCCTAATGTTATCATTTTATATGAAAAAGGTGGAAACTCATAGCAGTTCCTTGTATTCATTAACTTTAAGTCCATTTAAATCAAACAACATACTTTAATCTGGTGCCCAGTAACCAGACAGTTATTTCACACTCCTTTTTCTTCTTCCAGCTCCCTCAAACCAACCATATTCAAGGCTAATATTCAAAGATATGTCATTTATTTTCATCAAAATTTCACTCATTGAGATATTTTGTTTATGTCTTTTCATGCCGCACCCCCCAAATCTTACTGGATAAAAATGTTTTAAGTTTTTGGAAATAGAACCTACAAATTGGCTCATATTATTCATTTGGGTCCTATCAGATACTGCTTTCCATTCTAAAATATCAAACATAAACCTCCACACATAAAAAAAGAATAGAGTTAATTTAATACAGTTTCCCTTAATTTAAGACCTTTTTATTTTGGTACAGCTATTTCTTTTTCATATTTTCCTGTGTCAGCAAAATAGAAATCAATCTAAATTTAGATGATCAATAATCAGTTAGGCTGAATACTTTATTTCCTCTGTGGCCACATGTTATTAATATGTGTAGGAATGTATGAATGTAGCAATTAAATTTCAGTAAATAATGGAGGATGGATGGCAAAGTGCCTATGGATCTGCAGTCAGCAAATAAAATACTGCTGAATTTAATGGAGAAAAAGTAGAAACCCCCAGATAAGCACCTTTGAAGGGCAGGAGACTTTCTGTCAAAACGTAACACAGGTTTTCCACAATTATTGTGGCACCTAAATAATCTTCAAAAACATACATTTTCAATGCAGTTGCATTTCTCCTAGAAAATAATCATGTGGATTACCCTGTATCTTTATCACCAGCGCCCCTCCCTATACCCTTAAATGTGTTGATTTCCTAGCCATACAAGCTGGAAAACAAAATATGAAATGATTTAATCAGAGAAGGATAAAGATGACTTCTTTTTTAAAAGTTGATTTGCTCTCCCTGGCTGGTGTGGCTCAGTGGATTGAGTGCCAGCCTGGGAACTAAAGGGTTAGGTTCGATTCCCAGTCAGGGCACATGCCTGGGTTGCAGGCCAGGTCCCCAGTGGGAGGCATGTGAGAGGCAATCACACAATGATGTTTCTTTCCTTATCTTTCTCCTTTCCCTCTCTCTAAAAATAAATAAACAAAAAACTTAAAAAACAAGGTGATTTGCTTTTATTTTTTATAATTTTAATGTTATTTTAGAATATTTCATTACATTTAAAGGAATGAATGAATTACCTGAAAGGCACCACTTTTAAAAAGCATATGTATTATTTTTGTGATGTTATAATTATTGAAATTCTTCAATGTAGTCCTTCAGCCTGATGCTTTGATACATAAATTATTCACAAAGACATGTATTTTGGTCACTTTTTATCATCATTGATATTTCAAGATAAGAGCCTAAGGACATTACAGGTAAAACAGTTTAAGCACAAATTCTATTACTGAGACTGGCTTTAAGATCATTATGATTTTTAAAAGCCCTCAGCTCTTGTAACCAGCCATATAATTATGATGTACTTAATGGAAACTTTTAGAATTAATGTTTAAGGTGCTGTTTAAGGTGATTAACTTAAATCAATAAAGAGACTAAAGAAACTTCTCTTTTCCTATTCATTCCAACCTATGAAGTGAAACTCAGTTCACACTAAGATTATCAACCTGTAGTTTGAGAAATACGGTGATCAGTATTAGTATGCTTTCAGCTGTAAGAAATGGAAAACTTTACCCAACTGGTTTACCAAATAAGGAAAAGCATGTGCTTGGCACTTAAGAAGTAGGAAGGGTTTCAGGATGGGTACAGTCCCTGCAGATCCCTCATTTATGTCCTACATTTCGAGTTGTTTTATTCTCAGGTCAGCTTCCCTCACTGGGACAAGGATGTCACTGTCCCAGGCTTCACAACAGTACAAAGTGACTTCCAGAGAAAGAGGGTGTCTGTTCTGGGGACTTTCGCCTAGTATCAAGGACTTTTCTTTCCAAATAGCTGGCATCTCATTGGCTTACACTAGCTCTCATGCTCATTTCTGAACAATCCCATGGCCAGAGAATGACACAGCTGACTTGCCTGGGCCCTTTTCCCAAACCAGTCACTGTTGCAAAGGGTTAAGACAAACTTTAAACCAACCAGGCCTAGTTCCAAGGCTGGAGATGAAATTGTCCTTCTCTAAAGCACATGGGTTGTAAAGATGTGAAAGAAAATTAGCCCTGACCAGTGTGGCTTAGTTGGTTGGGCATCGATCCGCAAAGGAAAAGGTGGTAGGTTGATTACCTGTCAGGGCACATGCCTGGATGGTAGGTTCGGTCCCAGCTGGAGCACATACAAGGGTCAACCAATTGATGTCTCTCTCTCACATCGATGTTTCTCTCCCTGTCGTTCTCCCTCCCTACCCCTCTCTCTAAACTTTTTTTTTTTTTTTAAGTTAGGGTACAGTTAGGAAAGGAGAAGGGAGACTGGATGGGCTCTATCAATGTTTAGCAGATTATAGTAAAGCTGTTTTTTCTAAGCTGGTGGTTGCCTATGATATTGATCTCAATATTCAATAAAAGGCAATAAAATATTATAGAGCAGTAATTATCAAAGTGCGTGTTGGGGGGGCATATTCAAAGCATTTAGGAGTATTTTTATCCAAGTAAAATTCCTCTCTCACCTCTGATTGGCACCTGTATGAGGTTGCTCTCTTATCCCTTTGAAAATTGGTTCTCTTAGGAGCCATTTTGGATCTGATGATGAGGGGGTTTAAAAGATTGAGAACCATTGTCATAAGAAAAGCTTTATAATCGAGGGGCTAAAATAAATGGTTGCAAAGGACTAAAATAAAGTATTGATATCTGGTTATCGAAATTTCAACCTGTTGTCAGCCTCTTTTCACTTGGTATTTTGGTTTCACGATCCTGTGAGGAAAAACTACTGTTGGTTTTTAATCTCTTCAAGAGTGAAAAAGAAAGTTTTCATTAACCTAGTATGAAGGAAATCAGCCAAACTTGTTTTATTTTTTGGCCTTGAATCTCACTTAAGACTGTGTCTCTTGGTAGAGAATGGTTCGGGGATAATGCAGCATTGTTATTCCTTTCTCCGAAAGGGAAGAGGGCAAGAGAAATTTCTCAAAGAGCCCTGCGCAACAGTGGTCACCATTTTTAGATGAGAAAGACTCATCTTGGAAACACTGAAGAGAAATTATTTTTAACATGAGCTCTACCTTAAATTTAATATATGTTCCCATTTAAAAAAATAAGAAGTAAATGTAGAAAATTAGGAACATGCAGAAAAGTATAAAGAATAAAATTTAAAAATTTCATAATCTCTCTAGCTAAAGAACCATTGATACTGTTATAGAAACACCCATTTGAGAGCCAAGATACTGTTACCGCAACAAGCCCCCTCCATCAGCGTCTTTCTGTTCTAAGTTCATCTTTGCCCACCGCTAGGGTGAACTGTGGCTCCCAATGCCAGAGTTTAGTAAAAAGGAAAGGAACTACTTATTCAAAAGTTGTATAAGTTTAGAGCAATGGTGGAAGGTCACTGTTAAGCCTCAAAGTCCCTTTAAAACACCCACGAACACACAGTCCTGCCTCCCCTTGCCAAACCAGGCCAGTCAGGGGTACTGTGTCTCAGGAAAAGAAACTGAAGTCCGTAGCTCAGCTAGACTCACAGTTCCTCCCCGTAATCCGAGCTCAGCTGGTATTGTCTCCCTTGGTTCCCAGCACTATCGGCTGTGTCCCAGTGATCTCCAGTTCTTAATCCAAAACAATGTGGCACCTCCTCATGGCCCAAAAGCGGGAACCCTTTCACCCCTTTTCTTCCTGCATGGATTCGCATTGCTCCCCAACCCTCATGGTGGTCCCGCCTTTTAGTTTAAATCCCAGCCTGGGACCTCCTCCGTGACCCTTTCCGACTCCTCCCACAATCGGCTACACCTGCCAGCACTCGTGTATCCTCTGCCTTTCTTGGTTGTCATAGTTAGCCCCGGCAGGCGTGGCCCCAGGGTGTGGAGTGAACCATCTCCAAGCTCTCGTGGTGGTGCTGTAGCGAGGGGAGCTCTCTCTCAGTTACATCATGGGTTACAGTCATACATACCTTCCTGGCTCCACTCAGGCTAGGAAACTAGCCTGCTGTTACTGATATGCAAAATAACGCTGCTGCTTCTCCTAGCCCCCAAGCTAGGCTTGCGGGGGACCCTGGGGCCTCTCAGCCTACACTCTGTTATAATAACCTTATGGCATACCTTCCAAGTATATATGAATCAATTGCAATATGTACATATAATGCTTTTAAAAAGTAGTACTTTACCAGAAATGCTGTTTTGTAAATTGCCCTCTTTGTTTAATATACTATGAGCATTTCCTCCATGTATTAAAAATTCTTCTAAAACCATCATATAGTTAGATTATGTAACCAATTTTGATTGGGGAGATATTTTATTCTTGCAGATAAAACATTTTGCAAAGCTAGAATGTCCAACACAAATATAAGCCTAGCCTTCTCTTCGAGCTACCTGAGTCCTAAAGTTAGGATTAAATCAGAAATTCAATAAGGAAACAAGGACTAAAACCCCACGTTATAAAAGAAAAGTGTGACAAAGACAGAGAACAAGCCTAGGAAATAATTATGAGTCAGATATGTGCTGGAATTTCCCGGAAGTTTTCAGATCCAAGTCAGAAATGTTGTTCGGCCTACATGTATGTGGACTGAACTTCTGTTTAGCTGCTCCTGTATGAAGGCCTTATGAATGTCCCCGTTGGAACTAAAGTAAAAGGGAAAGAAACTGAAGAGTGAGTCCCTGCCCTGTGGGTAGTAGATACTTGATATGCCAGTTTTCAGGAGAACAGAAGGCAAAGGCAGCTCTGCCCCATTTTGTCTTTTTTTTCTTAAGATTTTATTTATTTACTTTTAGAGAGAGGGGAAGGGAGGGAGAAGGAAAGAGAGAGAAACATCAATGTGTGGGAGATATACCAATTGGTTGCCTCTCACACGCCCTCAGCTGGGGACCTGGACCACAACCCAGGCATGTGCCCTGACTGGGAATCAAACCCCTGAGCCTTTGGTTTGCAAGCTGATGCTCAATCCACTGAGCCACACTAGCCAGGGCCCCATATTGTCTTCTTAGAGTGGAGAAAGCATACCACTCTGGGGAGCGGGTAGGCCCCTGGAAGCAAGTATTGACCACGATAGTACCAGGAGTGGTAGCTCAGGGTAGAGTTAGAAGTGTCATTGCTCCGAGGAGTTCAATCCAAAGAGTAAGACCAATATTTCTGCTTATCTTTCACTTTAGAGCAGCATTTCAAGGCTTCAGATCCCTTGTAGACCACTTTCATGATTTTTCCATATCTGCTTATCATATTAATGATAGCATGCGGTGCCACGCATGCTATCATTAATATTTTTCTCACAACTCGCTTTTTCTGAAATATTTTATGCTAAATAAAAAACATAATCACAATTTGAATTGAAAAAGAATCACTTACCGCAAATGGAAATAGTGAGTGACCTCATGAATTCAATGAAAACAAGCATGCAACAAAAATAGTATTTAGTTAGGGCTAGGTGCTGTTGCTTGCCAAAGGCTCTTGAGCTTGAGGCCTGATTGCTGTTTGTTTAGCAAACAAGCCGGAGAGTGGGTAGGGGAAGAATTAACAAGTGTTAAAAACATTACCGGCAAATCCAGACTGCCCAAGGATTTCCTCAGAAAAACAGCAAAGGAATTAAATCACTTTCACTATGTGACTCAGTGTTATTTATACCACCTAGCTTCCTGTCCAGGGGTGTCCACCCCTCGCTAGCAAACACTGCTGGTTGAAGCTGCCGTCTGTAAGGGGGTAAGGAAAAGAGCCCAGCCTTGCCCTTCCGCCAGCCCTAGGAGCTATGAGGAGTTGAGGAGTTACCGCAAACCTTTAGACTCTGTAAATGAACGATAGACTAGAGAAGGAAGTCTCTCATATCTTGTAAACCCTCCTGTTTGGGGGCATATTGTGCCCACCCTCCCCCCATTCCCAAATTCATATGTTGAAGTCTTAACTCCCAGTACCTCAGAATGTGTCTATTTTTGGAGATAAGAATTTGAAAGAGGTAATTAAGTTAAAATGAAGTCACTAGGGTGGATCCAAATCCAATATGTCTGGTGTCCTTACAAATAGAGAAAATTGTGTGGTGATGGCCAGAGGGAAGAGGGGGCTGGAGGCTGGGTAGAGGTGGGCAAAGGAAGGGAAAAAGGGGATATTCGTATAGTCTCAACAATAAAAGTAAAAAAAAAAAGCGAAAGAAAATTAAGGGACGCAAACAGATATGCAGGTAAGACCACATGAAGACACAAAGAGATGACAGCCATCTACAAGCTGGGAAAGGTGCCTCAAAACAAACCAACAGTACAGACGCTTTGTTCTTGGACTTCAATTTACCAAGTCTGTGGCACTTTGTTATGGCAGGCCTAGCAAACTAATATATCTTCCAAGTGGGAAAAAATTTTTAAAGGGGCAGATTTTGTCCAACTGCTTTGACTTAACTTCCTGGAATATTACAAAGACACTAATGTCTAGAGCACATGTGGAGACCACTTGGATTTGGTTTCTTAGCTGTAATGGTTGTTCTAAGGCTACTAATGGAAACTGTGTATAAGGAGATATCCAGTAACACATATATGAGGTGCTGAGATGATTAAAAACAATCGTGTGTATTACTGATGTCACGAGGTCTGTACTTCAAGGGCGGAAATAGTCTTGGGTTAAATGGAGCCATGAGCCTGACTGACAATGTTTTTAGCAGGGTGGCCCTTGTCACAAGATGCAATTGGAACTTATTCCAAAATTAGCACCCCCACCCTAAAAGTCATAAAATAAGCAATAAATGAGGTATTAATCAAATTGTCTTCATCAACTGATAGCCATCTGTCCTGGTATACAAATTTTAAAATCTGATCCTATCTACCAGGTCAGTTTGAGACCCAGTCTGCCACTTTGAGATGTATTGTGCTGGCCAAAAAGTCCATTACGTTTTTTCCATATGATGGCTCCAGTAGTGCTTAGTTGCCTTTAACATCATTAAAAACAATTTTGTTAGGTTGTATCGTGACAGCTGTCATATCAGCATACATTTAAAAAAACATCAAAATTGGTGAATTTTTTTGCAGCCATTTTAATATTGAAGACAAAAGAAAATATGCAACATTTTCAGTGTATTGTGCTTTATTATTTCAAGAAAGGTAAAAATACAACTGAAATGCAAAAAAAAATTTGTGCAGTGTATGGAGAAGGTGGTGAGACTGATTGAATGTGTCAAACGTGGTTTGTGAAGTGTCTTGGTACTATTGACATTTTGGCCAAATAATTCTTTGCTGTGGGGCTGTTTTATGCATTGGAAGATGTTTAGCGGCCCCCCTGGCCTCTACCCAATGATGGGAAATAACCAACCTACTAAAAATATTAAAATCGATAAAGTTATTGGTGAAAGTGAAAAAATGTGTCTTTTATTTTATGGAAAAAATGCAAGACTTTTTGTCCAACCCAATAGCTTGATTTCTGAGGCTGATAGCAAGCTTCTGTTAGGGAATGTGGATCACACCTTTCGGCATGTCTTCTCCTAGCTTCCTTTATGGTTGGAGGCGTGGTCCAGCTGATAGATTTGTCAGTAATACAGATCAAAAACTTTCCTGCATTCTGTTACTTCAAACTCCTTGACATTGAGACAGTGCTAGACCGTAGAGCATCAAAGAGATACTACTGCATGAACTAGATGACCGAGTGATGTTAAGGAGAGCCACCTGACCCAGCAATGCTCCATTCCCTGGAGGCAATTATTGTTGTCATTTGTCTTTTTAATTTTTGCTGTTTATCTCTCCTGCTAAGCCCCGTTGAAGTCAGGAATTTTCTAGCTGACCACTCTATTCTTGGCATCTAACAGGATGCCTGACATATAGCATATGCTCAATAAGCAGTTTTTCGCAGGGATGAATAAGGGCCACAGGCATAGGCTATGCAGCTAGAGCAGTGAGCTTTGAATCTCAGCTGTGCCATTTACCAGCTCTGTGACCTTGGGCGAATTACTTAAACTTCCTGAATCTCAGTTTCTTTATCTGTAAAATGGGTGTAGTCATACCTACTTCATATTATGGTAAGGGTTCAAGTACTAACACAGCTCCTGCCACATAAGTGTCTAGCAAATAATTAATATCATTATAATTATTGTAAGATAACTGAAAACTGAATCTCTTTTCTTAGGTAATTGACAGGGAATGGAGTGTTTGGACAAAATTGGACCATGCAAGTCATTCATTTTATTACTACTTATTTTTTCTATGTACCATGTAGGTCCAATTAAAAAAAAATTTGACCACCAAAACATATGTTTGGAAATAATATTATATAGTAGTAGTTATAAGAGACACAGTTTATTTTTTTATTTTAGTGTTTTTGTGTTCAAATCTGGTCAACCTATTTTATGCATAATTGACTCATGATTGTGTAAATGAATGCTACTATTTATTTAAAATAGTCTATATATAGAATAAGATGTATTAAAATGTATTTAATATTATTGTGTATTTAACAGAGCCAACATCTTTATCCATTATTAAGTGTCCATAAAGGATAATGACATTATAAATCATTATGACAACTTCAGATTATGACTGATTTATATAAGCATCTAAATGAAACACTTCTGTAAAACAATTGAAGCAGTAAATGACTTTTAATCACCTGTTGTCTAGAAGCTAGTGCAGGGGTGCGTGTGTGTGTATTTTGGGAACACAGCTGCACCTGAGTCCTCCGAATATAAAGAATGTAGTTAAAAAGGGAAGATAACAAAATTTGAATTTCCAGTTTAGCCTTAGAGGTATCTCTAACGGCAGCCTTTTATGGAGGAACAAATAGCTGATGATCGGTTTCCCATTTTGATTGTTATTTTTGGAGGAAAAGTACAGATTTCTAATAATGTATTTGTACCTAAGGATCAGCCTTATAAAATACTGTGTCTCTAGTTTTGATTATGTATTATTTCTGGGACTAAAATTGATTTTCTGTCATGTCAGGGAATTCACACATGGTACATGCAGAATGTACATATAAATGGGGTTTTTTTTCCAGTGAAGATTCACTGTGCTCTGTGAAAACTATTCAACATATTTTTATTAATTATTTTGAAATAAACCCTGTCTTGCAAAATTATTTAATAAAGTTTATAAGGTACTTTTTAAATATGAATCAATTGTGTCACACGATTGTAGATACTTGAAGCTCATTTTCCCAAAGCTTTGTAAAGCAATCTATAAACAAATATTCATTGTATATACTGTAAAGGAATACAAAAAAATTATGAGATAAAGTCCCTACCCAAAAGGAGTTTGCAATCTAATTAGGAAATAAGATACTCTCATGACACCGGTAGTGAACATATGAACAAGACAGGATTTTACACACACACACACACACACACACAATGTTTGGTATCCCCCACCCGTTCTCTAAAAGGCGATTAGAGTTAGAGGAAGAAGAGGTTGGCGCTTTCACTTTCCACCTTCGCTACTTGTGGCCTGACCAAGCGAATGATCCCACGCTTCTCGAGAACGGAGTATTGCGTCCCAGACATACACATTGATTCAAGAGCTCACTCTTCCTGTGGGAGGGATGTTACAAAAGTCACAGTCTGAAAGGGGAGCCAGATTAAATAAGATGCTTCCTCCCTCCTTGAGATATATGCTTTTTACAGTAAATAAAGGCTAAGAAATTCTCTCGTGGGTATGTTTCTTGACGAGCTAGAATTTAAGCCAAAGTCTCTACTCATTGTTTCCATAGAGAAAATCTGCACATATTGTATTACATCCTTTTGGGTTAAAAAATTAACAACAACAAAAAAATTTGTCTAATGCTATACTTTTGCTCTCTTATTTTTTACTCTTCTCTGCACACCTGAGTAGGTGGCACCTACTCATTTTCTAGGCTCAGAGAGAATAAGAAAAGCTATCATCTGCCTGTACATCACCTTTTTTAGAGCCCCTGGAATAATACAAAGCCTGGGAACTTAGCTGAATAGGTGTCTGAAATTTACCATGTGCCTCAGGAAACAATAGAAAGCATTAATTTAGAATGGGTTGCTTTCCCCAATGTGATGTGGGGTACCTAATTAAAGTATAACTGGGACACAGGTGGCTACATGATTTTCACACAGGGAGCATGCTGTGTGCTAATTTACTTCTTGAGTTCCAGTTCTTTTCCGTAAATGACACGGAGAGTAGACATTATATACTACCATTTTAGAGTGCACAAGAGAATTCACAAGGATTATAAACTGCAAGCAGTGTGTATGCACACATAAATTAGTTTTGTGTTTTTTAGTTTGCCTTGATTTTCACTGCTAGTGAATAACTGATTTGTCAAATGACTATTAGAAATCATTTTTTGCAACTATCATTTGAACTCTTTTAAGAGTACAAAATAATACATTTGTCCTAGTAACATGCATTTTTTTCTTAGCAGAATTCTATTAATTTGCCTGTACATTTAGGAATATAATTTAAAATTTGAAGCATCTAAACAGAAATGTAAAAAAAGCATCTCTTTGGAAATTTAGTAAACTTATGTTGCTTAGTCTTATATACAGTAAGATCTTCGGCCAGTGAGAAAAATATTATTTAATAGCAATATGGACAAGGAACAAAATCAATACAAATGACCAATAGATAAATGAAAATATGTTTTAATTCAGGTTTAAAGAAATATAAGTACATATAACAATGAGATATAATTTTTCACCAAAAGTGCTTTTTATAAGCCTAACAAATGCCCATGGTTGGTGAGTTGGTGAAAAAAATGTCAACTCTTGTAATGTTGGTAGGAGTTAAATTGGTACAAATCATTTGGAGAGCAATTTGGCAAAATATAGTAACATCAAAAAGCAGCATAAGCTTTAACTTGATAGTTATACTACTAGTAATTTATTGCAAGAAGATAATAAATCCTCAAGAATATTTTATATGACCTTTGCACATCAAGCCAAGAAATTAGAATAATCTGCTAATCAATAAAAGATTTATAAAATAAATTATGATGTAACGATACAATGGAATCCTATGCAGCTATCAAAAGTGATGGTGATTAATTAGGTCCGTACTTAACATGGAAAGATGTACAGAACATAATGCAGGTTTAAAAAAAGATTTTTAAAAAATAACACAACATACAGAAGTGTGCAAAAGTAGGTTTACACAGCAGAGTTTATTCTTGCATTATTATTTATTAATCTTGCATTATTTATTATTATTAATCTACTTTTGTCCACCCCTCTATATACTATTATCTTAATTTTATAAACCTACATGTCAGAGATGCCTGGAAATATATTACTCAAAATATTAATAGTAATTGTCTCTAGGTGCTCAAATCTGGGGTGGTTTTAATCATTTTGTTATATTTACCTGCATTCTTAAAATTATATGATTTACTTTTATAGTTTGAACAAAATGTAATTGATCTTTCCTTATTTTTGAAGTAAAATCTGCTTTTATTAATGACAGCAGTACTTAAGGAAAGCTGGAAAATACCTTAGTTCCTTTTCTCTCTATAGAGGAACATGCGTATTATAATTATGCAGTATTTTTAGTTAATCAGTGAGAGTCTTTTGTGTCTGAAGCTTTGTCTGACTAAGAGTAAACAGTAAAACAGGTGTGCTAGGTGGGATAGACCATCTGTTTCTCTTTGTAGAGATTTTTTTTAAGAGGATGGAAAAGGATTTAAAATCTGTCCTCACTGACTATAAAAGCTGGAAGAAAATGAATACCTTCCCTAAAATCCAGCATTGCCTTCTGTTATATTTTCAGTAAACATATATTTAGAAACTACCAATAATATTCTTCACAAAGTTTTGGAAATACGAGCTTTGACTCGGGCCAGAGTCTCAAAGTTCACTTGTCAAAAGGATGTTAATTAATAGCTGAGGTTCAGGTGGAAACAACCATAAACAGTAAGTTCTTTTCAGAAATACACATTTATGATTAAAGCTTTGTTTTGTACTAAAGGTTTGGGGGCCTTTTGAGTTGAGTAGAGAGAATTTTTACCTGTCCTCCTTGTTTTATTGTTTTCTTCTACTGTCTGAAGATGCAATCACCTTTGGGTCCCTAATAGGGAAGTTGGTAAGATTTCATGAAGGTATTATTTTGCTTTTTAAAGGGGCCAAAAAATAGCTGCCTTGTTAAAAAGTTATTAAATTGGCACAACCACTTTTGAAGACATTTTGGCACTTTCGTAAAAAACTAAACTTACTCTTCAATGTGTGATCCAGCAATCATATTTCTTGGCATTTATTTAAATGAGTGAAAACCTTAAACTTAATGAGCTAATTTACCCAAATGAGCTAAAAAAAAAAAGACTGTCATATGAATGTTTACAGCAGCTTTATTCATAATTCCCAAAACTCAGAAGCAACCAAGATGTACTTCAGTAGGTGAATGGGTAAACTAACTGTGGTACATACATGCAATGATCGAAGAAATGAACTTTTAAGATATGAAGAACATTGGATGCATATTGAAAAGATATGAAGGAACCTTACATGTATATTGCTAAGTGAAAGAAGGCAATCTGAAGAAGCTACATACTATACTGTATGATTCCAACTATGTGGTATTCCAGAAGAAGCAAAACTATCAAGACAGTTAAAAGATCAGTGATTGCCAGGTGTTTATGGGGAGGGAAGTATTGGGGATGAATAGGTGGCACATGGGATTTTTATAGCAATGAAACTATTCTGTGTGATATTGTAAAGGTAGATATATGTCATTATGCACTTGTCAAAACCCATAGAATGCACGACACCAAGAGGTGCGCCCAAATGTAGATCATGGGATTTATTGTACTTAATACTAATAATGTGTCAATATTGGCTCTTCAAATGTATTATGCCAATGCCAGCTATTAATAATAGGGGAAACTGGGGGCACAGTCAGAGAAAGGGGGTATTTGTGAATTCTCTGTACTTCCTACTCAATTTTTCTGCAAACCTAAAGTTTCTGTAAAACATAAAGTCTAGCACTTAAAAACAAACAAACAAAAGGGTCTTTAATGGCTGTGATGTGAACATCTGGCTTCATCATAGAAGTCTGAAAGGCATCTGTGGCTTTGCTCTTGCAGGCATTGCCAGACCTGGGCTGTGGCTCTTTGTCCTCTAGTGTATGGCACGCCATGCGGATGATAGAATCATGAAAGAATTACATTGGGTGCACACCTGCATTGCCTGCATACATGCTCTTACATTAGTTTTTATCACATGATACATTAGAATATTCTGGTCTCAAACTGCATTTTCAAAAATTGTAGCAATGAAATCCTTTAAATATCTTAGTCACCATTTGTTGTGTTCATTTCAGAGATTTCCAAGTATGGGAAAGTCGATTTGGAAGATCTGAAATATGACACCACTTTGTCTTGATAACTACATCATTTGAACAGGCAGAGCATATACTGTTTTGTAATTATGTATTTTATGTTTTGAAATTACTTGGTTTAAAACTCCAGCAGCCACAAATATATACCACACAAGGATCTCCTACTGCAGAGCGCACAGCTGATTCACAGCCCAGACCTCGGGATCCACCTCAGTGTTTGAGCTGAGGCCACAGTTCCCCTGGGCTGCTCCCAGTCAGTGACTACCTACAGAGGGGCTACTAATGCAGGCTCATTGCTGCCAATCATGAGACTACTCTACAAGGCAACTTTTACGCAAGGACTTCCCCTCTTAGACCCCTGCAAGTCTGAGACTTCTTTCAATTTCCTTTCCTTTCCTCTCAACTTTCACAGATATGAGACCTACAGTGTGGCCTGACGGCTTTCCCGCCTGCTGATACTTCCTCCACTTTACCTTCACAACCATTCCTAGTACATTTCTTGTATGTCTAATCCTATCATGGCGTCTGCTTCTCAGAGGACCTGGGCTAACGCTAAGACTGATCTCTACGGCATGGTCATTTTTATCATTTGAAGCAATCATGTCAATCAAAATCTATAAAGCTTACACTTCTACTTTTATGAATTAAGCTCTGATATCCATGAACCACAAAGCTCTTTTTGTTAATTCTGAGAACATATTCTGAGTAATTTTTTTTAATTTGAGGGATACCAATTTAATTGCTTATTGTTTGCCATGCAGTCCCCAAATAGACATTGTATCTTTAGAACTCATGTATTTCTCTCTTTTTCTTCCATTGCTAAGAAGAACAAGAGTTAAGAGAGACACTTCATTGACACAGGTTGCTTAGTAAGCATCACTGTTTCCTTGTTTATGTTCCATGAGAACATCTTATCTTTTCCATATAAAAGTAAAATTCTCTTCACCATAAAAATAATACATGTTCAAGTTTTTAAAAAACTTTTTATTTTACAATAACTGTAGATTCACAGCAAGTTGTAGAAATAGTGGAGAGGTACCATGCTTCCTTCCTCCAGTTTCCCCCAATCACAAAGATTAACATCAGTGTTTGTGCACACACACACACACGCACACTTCAAGCTCTAGTCAATGGCCAACTTATTTTTAATTAAGCTAAGTGGATATTTTCAGTAATTTTAACAACTCTCTGGAATTCACTGTAATCATCCAGTAGGGTGAATCTAATGTGGTGACTCTGTAACATGTATCAGAACCACCTGCAGGGCACATGAAAACAGAGATTACTGGGCTTCTCTTTAGAATTTTGGATTCACTAGGCTTGGAGCAGAGTCCTAGAAGTTGCAGTTCTAATAAGTTCCTGGTGATGCCAATGATGCTGGTCCAGAGACCTCTCTTTGAGAACCAAGGATGAAAACCCCAAACACTATAGCTAACTTCTCATGTTTAGAATGTAAGGCAAAGCAACTCAGAACTATTTGAGAGTGAAAACACAACTCGTGAACCTAGTCTGTAAATGTGTGACGAAAGATCTGGAAACAACAAAGTCCAGTCAATGTGGAAAGATTGTATCTTCAATAAAATGAAATTACTGGAAAGTGATTGTGACCCAGAAAGTTGAAACCTAATTAGCTGAATTACAACCTGATGAAGAGAGCTGCTCAGAGAGGGAGAGAGAGAGAGAGTGGTCTGTACGGATTCTGGAAAGAGAAATGCTTCACAGTTAAATTTGTATTTATTCAGCGTTATCCAGAAGAGAGAGCACTTCGACTAATTGGTATGAATATTCAATCTGGAATGTGACTAAAGTGGTCATGCATGTATCAGACTTGATGACACTAATAATTAAAAACACTTAATTATCTCCTAATTATTACACTTGACTTGCATATGGGAGAGCGGTGGCACCTTTATTTTCTGGCAAACTTCTGATCTGCTCGGAAAAGATTTTTTATATAAATAAACAAATCAAATTATGGACTATCTATCCATCTCATATGAGTTTTGTTAGTACCTCAAGCTGTATCAAGTCTAAGAACCTAGGCAATATAGGATTTCTGGATCTGTAAGTACTACTACCTGTAAGGGCTTATTGGGTTGGTCAAGTCAGATTCAATATACACATTTGTATCTCTTCTCTATATGACAGTAAAACCACTGTTCACACATCCTAAAAAATCATCTATTAAAAATACATGGAGTTTTTTTCATTGTTACCAAAACTCCAGAAAAGTGACCACTATGTTTCCAAGGTAATTACAATGTAAGTGCTGTCAAGAGCTATGAAGGTTCTGAGATTTCTACCCTGCTGGCTAGCTCACCAGTTAGCCTGCTACGGTATCATGGATGCTGGTAGAAAGTGTGTTCACTATACAAACATCCTTGAGATTTTTGAGAACAAAGTATCACAGTTAGTGCTTTGTTTATAATACTTGCAGAAGTGTGAAAGGCCCATGGAGAATTGTCTCCCAAAAAATATATATTGTAAAAGTTAGTTCTGTAAACGTTAACCAATAAGCTAATGGTTTACTTCTAGAAATTTTGTCCTTCCATGATTCTATTTATATAATTAGAACTAGATAAAAGTTATACCCAACCTAGTTGACTTTGAGATAAAGGCGGATTGGTTATAATATGCAATATAAAATGGTATATATATTTCCAGTTCATGCCCTTTCAAATACTGACTCTTTTCCCCCTTGATATTTCTAATAATCTCCATCATTGCAATTTTTCTCAATGAGTGTTTGGTTTCTGTTCTTCTCTCCTTTTTAGAACTGTTAGAAAATATTCTGGTTCTGATTTTATCCCGCAAAGCAACTCACTAGTTTAGAGTCACTCCTGAATCTTAGACATTTTGAAAGGTTAGTAAAATGTCATGTTGTTTCATTATTACAATGGTGGTTGCAGTTTTTGTCTCCCTTCTGCTTTCTGTGCTTTTGTTTATGTCCTGCTGCAAAGCACTTTTGATCCTCCCTGGATAACTTGTTGGAGACATAATGTTTCCTATCAGAGATCTGAGACTGCAGGAGAAAGAAAATCTCTATTGTCTGTTTATGCTAATTGGAACAAACTGTCTTATTTTCTTTTTCTCAATGAGATGTAGAAAATGATAACTTTATCTCTTTTTTTTAAAAAAAAAGCATTTAGCATTTTACAAAGAATAACAAAGTGACTGTCTTTAAAATACTTCAGGTAACCTTGAAGAAATTTCCTGTCACATATGGTTAAATTCTAAGGCAAAAATTATGACAATCATGTCTAATTTTTTCAACAATAATTGTCTATGGCAGATTCATTTGATGTGGATATTAGATTTGTCGGCAGTGGAATACTCTTAACTTGGAGCCTGCTATCCTTTTATTACAAGCAGGCTGCTCTCTGTAAGAATAAAAACAGTTTTAGCTTCTTCTGAAGCTCATTATTTTGAGGGGCAGGCTTTGGCTTGATAACTAGAGCCATTTCTGGCTCATGGCCAGCTTTGTCTGCTTCCACAGAAACATTCAGTGATAAACTGGAGTTACAGACCTAGTGTGGGAGACGCATTAGGGGTTATGTAGTTCCATTGGTTCTCAACATTTTATGTGCCATAAATCCACAGGTTCTGGGGTCCCGTCACAACAGGAAAAACAAAAACCTCAAACAGAAAATTTCACTGGGGAAGTTTTGTGCTTTCTACCATATCTTAGAAAGTCTTAGAATTTGCTCAGAAGTCTCAGGCATGCCATCTATGGTATATCTATGTTTTTCTTAGTTGAGAGCCACTGCTAGACTGGTTGAGGCCACACAGCTGGCTAGTGGCAGAGTCAGGGTTCGAGCCCACATCTCTCCCCTCTCAGATGTGTTTTTCAGTATCTTGCTCCCAGGGGCACTGGGCAGGCGCTTAATTGCCCCCGCAACGATCTAATCCTGCTTCTTTTTATACCTGTATTCTGGGCAGGATTTCATCTGATGAGTGAATTAGCCTCAGGCATAAATTAGGCAGTTTTCATTAATGCTTAAAGGTCATTAGGGTACCATTAGCAAATTGGAGTTTTAGTTTAACTAAAAGGCAGCCTAGTATCCTGAAATAATGTATGTACCTCTAAGAACATTAAACCAGAGTTGAGGACACTTAATTTAGCAATTTAACAAATAAGTCAAGACTTTTGTTCTCTCAAAAATTGTTTCAGAATCTACATTTTTCACTTGATAAAAATTCTATCATATTTTCTTCACATAATCACTTTGGTGATGATTAATGAATCACCAATTGGTTGTACATTCATTCATCTGTGTTATGTACTTTTATTGAGTGGTAGGCACTTGAGAATAAAGATAAATCTGATTATCCCTGAACTCAAGTCATTCAAAATCTAAGAAAGAATAAAAAATATCTAAACAGAAAGTCCCTTAGCTTGAATAGGAGTACAAGGTGTCAAAAGTATTATAAGACCTTTACTTTCTAAAATGTGTTGAAAATCCCTGCTTTTGCTACTAATACAGAATCATATTATATTATGATAATCAAGACTATTAATAGGAAATGATAGTGTATAAACATAAAGTGATATATTTCAATAACTGCTTATTATTCAAAACAAAATATTTTTCTACTTTTCTAATAAGTACATGCACATCACCTTATTTAATCTTCAAGACAATTCTGAGGAGTAAGTTGGGAATATAATGTTATTATCATGTTATAGGTGAGACACTGAGACTTAGAAATTTGGCACCTAACATATGGTAACCAGTTAATACACTGTGAAGTCATTGAAATTTATCCTCCTTCTGACCTCTGATCTCTGCCCCTGCTTAATGTCCTGTGTGCTGGGGCTCAAACAATGCAGCTTTTAGTCCCAGGCAGTGTTTTTGGACCTTTCATGGGAAGCCAGAAAGAAATATAAATTCACTTTTGCCTCTGCCTCTTAAGCCTGGAGTAAAACTTAAACAGGATGTAGCTCATCACGTGTTCCAGGCATCCCCCTCAATGATCAGTTGACCTAAAACGCATAGGTTTATTTCCAGGCTTTCTATTTCATTCTATTTGTCTCCATGCCTGTCTTTATGCCAGCACGATTCTGTTTTCAACAGATGAATGGATAAAGAAAATGTGGTCTATATAGTCCATGAAATATTACCAAGCCTTAAAAAAAGAAGGAGAATCTGTCATTTAAGACAATGTGGACAAACCTGAAGGATGTTATGCTAAATGACATAAGGCAGTCATGAAAGGACAAGTGTTACCTGATTCCACTTATTTGAGGTAGCTAAAATAGTCAAAGTCATAGAAGCAGAAACCACCACAGTGGTTGCTAGGGGTTGGAAGGTGGGGGAAATGAGGAGTTGATATTTAGTTATGCTAGATGCATAGGTTCTAGAGATCTCTTGTACAACACAGCACCTACAGTTAACCATGTAGCATTATGCACTATAATTTGTGAAGAGAGTAGATCTCATGTTAGATCTCGTGTTAAGTGTACACACATACACAAAAATGTAACCCAGATGAACATGTTGACTAAAAAGGTCTTAAATCCTGACAGGCTAAATTCTCAAAGACCAAAGCTTTTTAAAAAAAAACTACATCTGAAAAATGTCTCTAGCATTCCTAATGATCTTGCAGAACTTTTTAAATTAGATCCAAATACCATGCTCGACTCGTAACTCTTCTCCTTTCTGAAGGTGGAATGACTGAAAGAAAGGCCACTTTGCTATTCTCCAGAATTTGGTTTTACTCTGTTTCTCTTAATCAGGTCCTAACTAGCTTCCTACTATGAATACTGTGGATATGTTTCTGGGGTAATTTTTTTTTTTTTGAGATCTTTCCGTTCTTGTCATCTCAGAGGAATTTTGAGTGAATATGGTAAAAATTGTGGCAGAGTCTACATGGAACTGGTTTATTTCCACTTCGTGTCCATTCCATACATCAAGTTCCCTTAACTAACCTCTTTATATATATTTTTTTATCTTTTAGATTTTATTTATTTATTTTTAGAGAGAGGGGAAAGGAGGGAGGAAGAGAGGGAGAGAAACATCAGTGTGTATTTACCTTTTGTGCGCCCCCTACTAGGGACCTGGCCCACAACCCAAGCATGTGCCCTGGCTGAGAATTGAACCAGCGACCCTTTGGTTCACAGGCTGGCACTCAACCCACTGAGCCACACCAGCTAGGGCTAACCTCTTTATATTTTTAATTTTGCTTCACTGATTTGGTAATTATTCATGAATGTTTAGATACAGTTCTTAAATTAAGAAACAAATAATTCCAGTGTTTTTATATACCAATTAGCCAATGCTAAGTTAAAGAGCTATTTATCTTTCAAATAAAACTATACTTAGAAATCCTTCAATACTAATTAATTTGTAGTAATGTAAGCAGTCTCTCATTTTTACTCATATTTAAGAGGACTAGATGATGTTCCTAAAATAGAATAGGAAATCACATAAGTAACCTGATTGTCCTGAGGCTTGTGACATTACTATGGAAACACAGTGCAGTAAAGGGGTAAAGAGTGGACTCTGGAGTCAAATTGACTAGATGGGCCTGATCTGGGGCTCTACCATTTATTCCCATAGGATCTTGGGCAGGTCATTTAACTTCTTTGTGCCTCTGTTTTTCTAAGTTAAAAAATAGGGATAATAAGAGTATCTTTGTCAGGCTGATAATTTAGGACATGTAAGATGCTCAGTAGAAATGTTGTCTATGGTCATTATTGCACACAAGCTAATGTTAAAGGGAGATCACTGGTTCATTCTCCCGCCTCTTATTGCAGGGATTCTGGCTCTACTTAAATTCTCACCAATTTATTTCTGAGATTTTTCTGTTACAGTGATCAAAGCTTACATAAAAACTCATATTCTTCCGCTTTGGCCTTATGACAAGGCTGATGTCTAGCCACGCTAAGGGTGCCGTCTCTAATCGCTTCCAACAACAGATTCCCACTGCTCCAAAGCCAAGGTCTGTTCCTTCTGGAAGGGAAAGGAACACTTTTCCTGCCTTCTAATGTCATGTTTTACTCCCCTGTAAGGGATTGGCTGTGATGCCTCATGCCAACTGCCTCTTTCTTTATAAACTCCACACTTGGGGCCTCGGTTGGGTGAGAAGCGATATCTGAGGTTAAAAACCCATTGCCCTCTCTACTCTTTCCCTACTCCTCAGTGAGGAAGCCTCCTGCAAATGGACTCAGGACAGTGCTTTGCAGCGGTTCCTTATATGTGCATGGGTTGGCTTGAAACTTACCGCAGTCTCAGCCTAGGACTCCGATCTCCCCTACCTAGTAAAACAAAGATGCTAATAAACTCCTGAAACCTTCTTTGAGCAACCATTAGAAAGAGTCTCCCCTTAGTACTCTCTTTTGGGAAATAGTGCATTCCTGTACTGTTTTCAGTAAATACATTTTCTAACAAAGTAAAGCTTTCCATATGTTTTTGTGATTTTTAGCATGCTACTGACTGAGTACAGTAAAAGCCTGAAATGTGTGCATTGCTGGTAAGACAGTTTAATGTGTATATACTTACTTAGACAACTTTCCATTAAAAGTACTAAAGTTCTTCATAATATCAACAATTAACAATGTTCTCAGCTCAATGTTCTATCAGTTAAAGCAAGCAACTGATTTAATGTTACCTAGAAGGCTTTTTCTTGGAGATTCAGGATGGCAGATAGAAAGGAACATTAATATGCATAAAGCTCCAGGGAAAATATGAAGGTTTTTATGATAGTGAGACTGACAAATTATCCTTTTCTGCAGAACATTCCTGATGGATTATTTTTATATGCCCAAGTATATATACCCACTGTCTACAAGCTTAGCAGAAATACAATTGGCTGCAGGTTCTACATAATCCGAATAGTGTAAGCTCCTCTCCTCATCTTCCACTAATCTGCTGCACACTGGTGATTAGGAATCCCAGGACCCACCATTAATCCTTTCCATTATGAACATAGTGCCATACAATTTGTGATTGCAACTGTTAACATACCCTGAAGTATATCTAACCTCCAGTTGATGTTCCATCTGGTGGTGTTTCCAGCTTTGCGAGTTTTATCTCTGAATCAACTTTAATAGAAAATGGCAGTGTTTTGAAGCATTACTAATAACACAGTCCTGGAATTGTAGTTACCCTTGTATTTCAATAGTGCACATTTTTATTTAACTCCAGTGAGCTGGGAATGTTAAAAAAAAATGCTTTGCATAGGATTCCTGACATCTGCATTATAGCAGCCTCTATGTGTCAATTCAAGTCCATTACACGAAAAAGGAAGGGATTAGCCCTGCATGGAACAATTGGAAACAAAGCAGTTTGCCTGAAACAAAGGCTACGGGAAGACATTAAGAGTAGGGACACATGCTTACCCTGAAGGCCAAGCTCTACAAGTAGCAGTGTAAGCCGGAAAAAAAAAATTGATATGCACCAGTAGAAAGGACTATAGTCCATGCTCCGACTTTTCAAAATTACTGCAAGCACCCCATCACCACTGTCACTGATACCATCTTGAAAACATTTATGCTTAAAAAATAATCTTCCTGGAAAAATCAGGATGCTTGTTTTAACACAAAGCCAGATTTTATGCTATAGTAAAGTATGTATTATTTATAAGTTTTAAAAGGAAGAAGAGAACCCTTAAAGGAAATATACCCTAGTCATTCAGAGAATGCAGATGTTCCTGTTTTGGTCACCCTTCTGCTCTAATGCAGCTTACAGGAACTACTAGCATAGGCAGCTTCAAGTAGCCTTTCCACTGCTAGGAACTAGAGCACATAAACCAACATTTGCTTAGCCTCCTGCAAATGACAGCGTTAACGAACAGTTTGAAGTTTCACAATTTTAGAAGAAAACAGTCATCACCCTAGAATACTATACTGCATCCAAATATACTCAAAGGATGCAATTATAATCATTTTCCAATCCTATGCATCTAGAAACAGAGACACTGCACCAGGCCTGCACACTTCGTTATGGTGCCGCTAGGCTGTCCATCAGTGTCAAATTCCTATTGGCATTTCCATTAAACAGGGCAGAGGGGGAGGGGCCGGGGAAGGGAAAGGGAAGTAAAAGTAAGACAAAATTCTTAGCACTTGGAAGGAGGCTCACATATTTGCACTTAATATTTTCTATGCATTGGTGATTTGACAGGTGTAATGGGAAAGACTAATGTCCAACTTTCTGTGGCATTTATCTCAGCTTATTCTTTGTCCCCAGACATAAACTCAACTGGAAACACCCAGAAAAGCACTCCATGATGTAAGCTCTTTAAACAAATGGACTATTTTGCATATCAAAATGCCCCAACAAATGAATAATTTATTACTTATTGAGGTTCCCTTCCCCCTTAAAAAGATTAATGATTTTCACCTAACCATCTGTACATACTCATTTAGTTCCTGCTGGTGACAAAGTCCAATCTTCTGCCAGTTGATTACCTAGGGCATGGAGTACAATGTATGATCACATGGACAGAGATTATTCTCCACGGAGAGTGGGGAGACCCATATAGAGAGTGAACCTTTGACCCAGGACTCATAAATAAAATGTATGCACTCACCAGTTGAACTCATTGGCTAAAGACAAAAAAAGAAAAATTTTCCAGGAAACAAACCTGGCTGCTCAGTAGTTTCTATCAAACATTCAGTTATCCCTGGTACTTTTGTACCAGGTTAAATAACCCTATCACTTTTATTCTTTACTGAAAAGGCTCTCTTTCCCAAGACCTAACAACCAAACATATTTGTGAACCTTGAATGGATCCTAATTTGAAAAAAAAAAATGATGTAAAGACATTTTTGAGTAATTGAAAATTATTATTTTAGGGAATTAATGTTAATTTTTAGGGGTAATGTGCTATTACAGTTTTACATAAAAATATCCTTATTCTTAGAAGTTGCAGATGAGATATTTGGGAGTGATTATGATGTCTGTGACTTTCGAATGCTACACGTGATGTGCATGCACACATACACAGGCAGGAAATCCTGCAAATTGTTAACAAGGTAGTGGGTATTTGGTTATTCATTGTACAATTATTTCAACTTTTCTATAGTTTTGAAGTTTTCCATAATAAAAATTTGGGGAAAATAATTTAACTTTCTTTCACAGGTTAGAGGTTCTGGAGGAAAACAAACCTTCCAGACAATGACGATGTTAAAAATCCAATACAATAAAATAGAGATGAGGACTCCTCAAGTCTGGGTTGGAAACAAAAATAAATTTGGCTGAATTTGTTTCATTCATTAATTTATTCAACAAATATTTATTAAATATTTACTCTATGTTATGTAATGTGGGGTAAAATGATAAGGAGAAATTCCACTAGGAATTTGCGATTCAAGAGAGAAAATTGAGTTAATATTGGCTGTTTCTTTTCCTTTTTGTCTCCAACATCTTCCTGTTCCCATCAAACATTCTATTTAACCATCATCTAATGCAACAATTATTGCTGAAAACTGCATCGTCCTTCGCCTGATCACTGCAACTGCTCCAGACTTGATCATGCCGTTCCGGTGCTGAGACCCTACTGCCTGCCCATTGGCCTCAGGCCTCTGTGATGAATTAGGTTTCTGTCTATATCGCAAGGCTTACCTATCATCACTTCATACTTCAAAATCTACACTCAATATATGTAGATTAAATTGATTTCCATTTTCCAGGTTGTCATGCCCCCTCTCGCTCTTAGGGTTTGCACATGACATTATTATGCCCGAATCGATTCTTCACCCCACTCCCCCTCTATCTTTGTTTGTCTACCTTTTTAAGTCTCATTTTATGTTACTTCTTTCATGAAGCTTTCCTTAACTTCCCAAGTCACCACCTTGACAATGCCACCATCTACTTTCCTTATCGTTCCACTTAATGTACCATATTGTGATTGTCAGGTTAATAGCTTAGTCAGTGCTTAAAAATTAAGATGGTGCAATTCTCACCACAAACACTGACATCATTGATAAAGATGAGGGAGGATAATAACACTGAAGGGAAACATCAAATGGATATTAGAAGAGTTTTCGGTTTTTTGTATATGGGTAACCTGAAAGTAACGGCTATTATCATACATGGCCATGGGGAAATTGTCTAGTTAAGAATTTCCAACAGAGGCTAGGTGGCAATATATTAGCTGCCTTTTGTTTGGAATTATATTATCCTTAGGAACATGTAGGAAGTGAAAACTCAACCCCATTATGTCTGCCTGGTACTATAGGAAGTACCTTTATTTATTTTTTAAAAAGATTTTATTTATTTTATTTTCAGACAGAGGGGAAGGGAGGGGAGAAAGAGAGGGAGAGAAACATCAATGTGTGGTTGCCTCTCGCACGCCCTCTCTGTGGACCTGGCCCACAATCCAGGCATGTGCCGTGACTGGGGAATCAAACCTGCAACCCTTTGTTCACAGGTCACACTCAATCCACTGAGCAACACCAGCCAGGGCAGGATGTGCCTTTAAAAGGCACACACATGCACACATACCTAAAATGAAATAGAATAAGTGAAAAACTCATCATCTGACAATATGCTTATCAATCCCCCTAATTATTTGTTGAAATATTCACTAGAAAGTCTTTTCTATGTCCTCTGGAAATATAAATACTACTTCTAATTATAGGGAACTCAATGCTTTACTTCATGTCTTGTTACTGAGTGGTCTCTCTTACCTTTCTCTTCTCTTTCCTTTATTTCCCTTTTCCCTTCTGTGATATATTATTAACAATGGTTGGCAGTGATTTATTAGTCTTCTTTTGCCCTGTTTCTTAAGTGTATCACTGACATTAGCTAATTGCAAATGACAGAACTTTGCCATAATCCCTGTCACACGGTTTTTCATCTAAACACTTGCTCTTTTGCCCAACCTTCACTCATTGCTAATATCCACCTAAAGACCAAAAAAAGACAATGCTGTCTACAATGCTCTGTTTACAGTAGTGCTTTGATTTATCATATTTAAAGTGTGAAATTTGACTTAAAGGAAGCTTAGATGTAACATAATATATTATCATGCAAGTATCTTTAAATATTCTCTTTAAAGCTTTAAAAACCAATATAATATCGCAATTACTAGGCTGAAGTGATAATTCACTCTCATTTGAAAAATTGGAAATCACCCTGATTTATGTCTGTACCATACATTTATAGTATACGTATCAAAAAAGCATGTCTACCCAACATCCTATCCTCGGACCTTTCCAAATGCTTGTAGTAAATGATGTTCATAATGATGAACTTGAAAAACCTACAAGATCCTGAATAGTAAGGCATGATCAATATGTTTTTTGGTGTTGAGTACATTTACTTAATTGTTAATACCCTTTGAAATGTAATACATGTGTTGTTTAGGTGTTCTAGATGAGTGAATATTTTTAACCGTCAATTATCATTAGTCTCTTTTTCTTAAGTGCCCTGCATGTATATAAAACTGTTGTAATGGACTTTAGGTATTTGTCCAGTTTTCATTTAGATGCTTTTCCTGTGTGGGAATGTTAACCGAGTCATTTCAGTATCCAGAAAAAAAAGCTTACATAATATGTAGTTATGGAAGTTATTTCTGTCCAAATATCACCAGGAAATCTGATATTGAATTTTCTATCAACTACCCTTTAGTTGTGTAGTTTAATGGCAATAAATGTGAGCACTGCTTGCAGTAGTTTTAAACAAAGACTCCCAACCTCCTTCTATACTCTGGCGGCCAACTCCAGTCTCTGCTTTCTTCCTTTGGAGAAACTGAGGTACAAGGTATTAACGATTCTGCATAAGCAGAGTATGAAACTTGGTCTTGAATCTTTGAGTTTCTCAACTAGTGGTTATTTTGCTAGACCTTTCATGAATCTACTCTTTAATTCTATGCATTTTAATCCTGTAGGATGGCTAGGATTAGATAAAAATCAGCAACTCCCATTGATTAACCCAGGAAAAAAATATGCAACGTGTCTTAGTTTAGATTTTAGTGTGTTTTAACATAAACTTTATATTTCTGAAGCTGATTAAAATTGCAAGAGGTATAGCAGAGCCAAGATGCTTGTATGACTATTTCCAGTAGGTGAGCATTGTCTTTTCTATCAACAAAAGTCTTGTTCTAAACAGAAAGTTTGAAAAATAAAAAAGGGAATGGAAAAAAAATCTATAAAATCACTTGTAATCTTTCTTTATTTTGGATTTTGTCTTTCCCATTTCCTGTTACACATCCTCATATCAGCAGATATTCCCCCTTTGTAACAGTCATCACACTTAACAATATTAACTTAATTTTTGTTTTTCCCTAAAGACTTCAATCTTCTGGAAGCAGAACTGCCTCCGTCTTTGGCCTTGTCACGTCCAGGTTGCCTGGTACAGTGTCTGGCTCATAGCAGGCACTCAACAAATATTGGCCACTGAAGGATGGCTGTTTTCTATGCATTTTTATACATATACATTTTTTTTGCTTCCAAAATGCACTACTATACAGCACATATAGCATGTGTTTTCAAATAAAAATCCTTTTATATATAATTTAAAATATTACCACAGGTGAAACAATAATTGATACCTTGAAGTTTAAAAAATATATATATTCAATAAATCTTCAAGTAAATATGTCACAGCAAAGCGCATGTTCCAAGCCAGATCATACTTGCCCAGCAAAAAATCAATAGAGCCAAGCACAGATATCCAGCAAAAGACATTTATCTAAATATTGATAATGGTGTAGTGGCTTTTTCAAATTTATAGCACCACATCTTTTAAATTTGTGATAATTTCTCAGTAGGATATTGGTTGAATTGCAATGCTCTCATGAGAATCACTTAAGCTTTAACGGAGAGGGGGAGGGGAGGGGGTGTAAGAACAAATCACTGACCTGGCCACAGGAAATGAAGTCCTCTAAGAAATTTTAAAACCAATGCATAATTATAATGGTGACAGTTGCTTTAATGTGAAAAAAAATAATAGCACCTCTTATCCAATGTCTAATAACTGTGTATTTATTGGATCTGAAAAAGATCTAAAATGAAAATACTGGATTTGATGCCTCGTATTCACTCCACTCCTCCCTGTGAGTCCTAAGAACTCATTAATCGCCAAAGATAATCATCTGCTTTCAACCCTCTTCTTCACTGACCTCTCTTGTTTCCAAATTTAATATCTACTAAGGACTGCTCTAGATAGATCCCAATTGTTGTCATTTTCTTTATTTTTAATATTTTGTACTGGTTTTCCTTTTCCCTATCTGACCATGATTTTCTGTCCTTTTAATGTACTGCTTTCTTTTTCTTGCTCTGAAAATACTGGTGACCTTTCATTTTCTCGTGTTACATATTCTCCTCAGGCAATTTCTTATATTTTTATAGCTTCAACTATAACAGCCTCAGCAACCAGATTTCCAATATCCTGGTCACTTATTCCGGGTGGTCCGACTTCTGCTTCACACATCTTGCGTCATCCCACCTTAGCCGCCCGATTCTATGTTGTGACCAAAGCTGCCTCTTCCAGTTTCTTCTTGAACTGTATTTTCCTCACTACTTTTTTAAAAGTCTTACAAGATCTCCAGCCCATTGGCCCTTTATCTTCTAATAATCAACCCTTTAACTTTACTTCCTTTCAAATATTGCTTCGTTAGTGTAATTCAACACTTCAATATTCTTTTACCACGACCCAAAGCTTTTTCTCCAATTGTTCTGCTGTCTTACCTCCTCACCACGCACACTCAGGCTCTGCTGGAGAATATCCTTTACTAGGCAAATTCATGTTGCCATGTAGTCATACGTGTTAACCTTAACCCTCACACGAACTGACAAAAGTATTTGTTACTTACCAGCTCTCCAATTATTTACCATGATTTTCCTAAAATGTTTGCCATTATCCTCAAAACTTTGGTATTTATTCTTGTCCAAATTCTTAGTCACTCCGCTAACATTTTCTCATCTCCTACTTTACTGAGAAGAACATAACCACAAAAGTAATTTCTTCGACTTGTCATTTACCTACAAACATATCTTCACCCACTCTTTCCTCCTTCTATATTACTGTAATTCATTTAACAAACATTTATTGAACACTGTGTTATGTGCTGGAAATACATAGAAGATTAAGGTAGATGATGTATTACAGAATAGTACGTCTGAAACCTATATACTTTTATTAAGCAATGTCACCCCAGTAGATTCCATTAAAAATTATATAAAAATAAAATAAAATTGAAAAAAGATTAAGGTAGATACAATCTCTTATTCATGTGGAGCTTATAGTTTGGTAGAGAAAAGATTTACTAAATGACTATTTTAATAATTAATTAATTATATTTGTGATAGGTGCTATGATGAAAACGGGTGCTATAAGATCATATATACCAGCGGGGATCTGACTATCATTTAAAGTAAGACTTAAAGCTAACTAGAAGTTGTTCAGGCAAAAGGTGTATATTTGTAGGAGTTTCAGCCAACAGCATGAATAAGAGCACGTCATGTCCAAGGAGATGAGAAATGGTTGATGTGTCAGGAGTACAGAGAAACAAGTATAAGAGAGACTGAAGAAATATAGATCCTTGCTGATCATGCTAAGAATTTTGGCCATTTT
Source organism: Mormoops blainvillei (assembly GCA_004026545.1). Taxonomy (NCBI): domain Eukaryota; kingdom Metazoa; phylum Chordata; class Mammalia; order Chiroptera; family Mormoopidae; genus Mormoops; species Mormoops blainvillei. Next base: position 75,427 of record PVJD01000171.1, read on the forward strand.
TCTAACAACAAAAGGACATTTAGAGCAGGGGAATATATGATTGGATTTGTTTTTATTTTGTTTTGTCTTTAAAAAACAAGACACCTAATTTTGGCAGTAAGAAAATGTTCAAAATTGAGTGGGAAACAATTGTAGAAGATAAAGCAGAATCTTGATTGGATTGCACTAAGGAGTGAGTGTGAGACCAGAAAATGGATCAACAAGAACCTACTCATCCTTCTAACATGGTTACAAAGAAAACAATGGTTACTGCAGGAGGATGTGAAATCACAGGGAGGGTTGCTTTCATTGGGGACACATTTGAGTATGGACATTGTAGAGAGGGCAAGAATGAATGTAAGAAAGATATTGCTTTTGCAAAGATTCAGAGAAACCTAAGAAATCGAACTTCTCTAGGGGAGCTTACACTATAATTAGGTATATGCACGCTTGAAAGACCCCTCCTTATACCAGGAAGGACAACATGGCATATATGTTAAATTATATTGTTTTAGTGTGAGGGAGAGATTGGGTGGGCAGATTAGGGAGAATGTAAACTCAGCCTTGAAAAATGGGTAAAATAAAGACATCCTGGACTATAGTGATGGAAGGTTAGATGCAAGAGACATCTCATGAGAAGGGTCTATTTCACTTCGTCATCAGGCGGATGTAGACAAATTAGAGCTGAGGAAAATTCCAAGGTTTCCAGCCAAGTATATGTGAATTGGTGGTTACAATTCTGGAAATAAAAGGGCTGGTGCTCTGCTTCAATCTCAGAGATGATGTTTTTTCTCCCTCTAATGAAGCAGGGAAGGAGGTGGGAGATGTAGGGCAAGGGGTAAAATAGAGAAACTGACTAATATCCTTAAGATACTGAGCTCAGTTTTCATCTTGTGGCTTATTCTCCCTTAAACTGACCCAAAATGGCAAATATATGCTTGTTCAAGTGAAAGTTCAAAGTTATTACCTAGTTTTGTCTGTCAGTTGGTGGGAAAAAATAAAAAATGTGTAATAAAAATGTAAATGTGTAATAAAAAATAAAAAATGAGTAATAATGTGTCATGTCGATGAGGAAATGGGAAAACCAACAGTCTCATATTGTACCCCTGAAACCTATGTAATTTTATTAAGTAATGTCACCCTAATAGATTAAATTTAAAAATTAAATAAAAATAATGTTTTTTGTAGTCAGAGAGTCAATCACAGAAAATTTCGTACAGTCTGGCAATAAGTATCAAAATTGTTTTCTCAGGGGAAATCCATTTCTAGATATTTATCTCAAAGAATGAATTGCAAAATGTATAGATACAAGGATTTTCATGGCAGAGTTATTAATGAGTGAAAAATTTGGAAACAATTTACATGTCCATAGTTTTGAGTAATACTTGATGTACGGTATCTGTAAAAGGAAACATCATAAAGATATGTTTTTAAAAACCCAGATTTATATGTATCAGCATAGAAAAATGTTCACAAAACCAGCAAAAAATAAAAAGAGAGCGAATACATATACTGTGTATGAGCATGTTTATGAAAAAATTATTTACTTACACATAATAGAAGCCTGAAAAGAGACACGACCAAGGACAAAAAATTATTTTGTAAAGATATACGATCAGCTACTAAATGTGATTGGGAGTGGGATTATGGCTGTCTAGTTTAACTTTGCTTGTTCATATTCTCTTATATTTTCTTACTATTTGGTAATTGATACAAATTTATCTTATAAGGAAAATATTTTTAACCTTAAATGCCTAAATAAATAGTTTGAAATAATACATACACATCAATGTTCCTATCCATCTTCATGCTTAATGGGTTATCCTTGAAAAAAGGGAAAATACATTGAAATTCTGGGACTAATACGAATAAATGAAAAGCCATTTTATACTTGGACACCACAGGCTTTTCTTCTTAATGTGATATATGATAAAAGGTTCTCTAGAGACTTGAAAATGTTAATGTACCTCTCTAAGTACCCAACAAAATGTAACATGCAGCAAGTAAAAATGGCCCTTCAAAATTTGATAGACGCCCAAATAAAATTTAATTAGTGGCAACTTTTCCAGAGCTGAGATTAAGAACCCATTTCCAATAGTGCGGTCCTTAGCCCAGATTAGAGAATTTGGGTCTCTCTATGATTAACATAGCTTAGTTTAAGATTCTTGGAGCTATAAAGCATAGGAATGTACCTATAAATGTGCTTTGCACTTAGAAGTCTCACTGAAGTGAATGAATGTATGAATGAATGAATGAACAAATAGTTAAATAAATAATTATGTGGCCAACAGGGCAACCAGAGCATCAGAAATTTTGAGAAGTTGAAGGTGACAAAATAATTATATGGATAATAACAATAATGTAGTAAAAGTAAAATTATGGTTGCTATCAAGTAAGGCAAATATATTGCTCTTAGAGTCTACTAAATGTGACACCATTGAATGATATCAGAAGAGTGTTGTCTCCATCAGTCTGACTACTACAAAAAAATATCAAAGACTGGGTGGCTTCAACAACAAACATTTATTTTTCAGAGTTCTGGAGTCCAGAAGTCTGAAATCAGGGTGTGATATGGCTGGGTTCTTTGTGAGGACCCCCTTCCTGGTTATGTCTTCATATGGCCTTTCGTGTGTGCAAAGGCGTTAATCACATCATGGAGGTTCCACTCTGATGATGTCATCTAGACCTAATTACCTCCCTAAGTCTCCACCTCCAAATACCATCACAACTGAGATTAGGATGACAACATATAAAGTTGGAGGGGGGGGGGCACAAACATTCAATCCATAGCAAATACCAACAAAATTTACGGAGGTAGAATGTCTCTTTAAACATATTATTACTGGTTCCCCATCAACTGATGCCATTGTTTTTATAAAGATAAAATGGGTTAAGAAATGTTGAGTAGTTAGCCTGAATACCTAGAAAAAAGGAGACACCAGAGAGAAAAGTTAGTAGTACCCACTCAGCATGTCCAGTGGAGGGGAAACCCTCTGGCCCTAGGGCTGCTCTACTCAGTCCCTGAGGCAGGTGACCCCAGCTGAGAGCTCAATAAATTGGGTTTTATAGGGCGATGTCATTGTGCATTGAAACATTACAATTGTCCTCCCTCCCCTCTCAACCACCACCATTCTTTCTCACATTTCATGTTCACTAAATAGCTTCTGATTGTAATGTGCTTTCCCACACAGATTTCCTACAGGGAAGGAATGTGCTGCTCTTGCAGGCTTGAAAAGTCCATGGCATAGCTACATTTTTCTTCTCACTAGCTAGCTGTCATGCTCATTGATACAAGCCATCTTCCACGAGCTCATCTGGTATATGCCAGATATTTAAAGGTTAAATACAGTCTCGTAATGTTGATCAAAGGAGATGAAATCTCCTAACAACTTACTCATCCATAGCATTTGGCTCATAGTCTTCCTCTTTATCCAAATGCTACCATTCTCATGGGTGATTTAAACATCCATGGGGGTTGCCCACCCAGCGTTTTGGTGTCCTGGTCCTTCGACATGCACATATTCCACTAGCTTTCCCTTTACTGAAGTCATCCACCTGCGCCCGTGCCCGTATCCTAGATCTTGTCACCACCATCTAAAACTATTTTACATTCCACACCATTAACCCATATTTTTTTTTCTCTGACCACAACCTTTCTTCTTCCTAGCTTCGCAGTTCACTACTCTTATGTCAACTGCGTCGTAAGTTCCTTTAAGGAATCAGAGCAATTCAGAGCTTTCTCACAAATTTTTGTAGCCCTTTTATAAAGATTTTTACTCATTCATCTTTCTTTACTATGGCAAACTATACATGATATAAAATTTAAAATCTTAACTATTTTGAAGTGTAGAGTCCTGTGGCATTTGGTGCATTCGCATTGTTGTGCAGCCATCCATTTCTGGAACTCTTCTATCTTGCAAAACTGAAACTCAGTACCCATTAAACACTAACTCCCTGTTCCCTTCACCTCTCCCTACCCCAGTGCCTGGCAACAATCATTTTGTTTTCTGTCTCTATGAATTTGAATATTCCAGTACTTCGTATAAGTGGGATCATATAGTAGTTGGCTTTTTTTACAGTTTTATTTCATTTAGCATAATGTCCTCAAGGGTTATCCGTGTTACAGCGTGGGCCAGAATTTCCTTCCTTTTTAAGGACAAATAATATCCCATTGTATGTATAGACCATATCTTATTTATCCGTTTATGTGCTGATAGACACTTGTGTTGCTTCCAACTTTGCCTATTGTGACATAGGTGTATTCGTTCATCCTTTTTGTAGCTATCAATCCCTGAAAGGCTTTATTGATTGCTCATTTATAAACCAAAACAGTACTAAAACATTCCTCAAATATTTGTCATTTACCTTCCATATTTGATTTTTCTGAAAATTATTGTGATAATTCAGACCTACTTTGTTTGCACTTTGCAATGGTGCTTTTTGACTAAGCTATTTTATCCTTGTGGTATGCTATTCACCGTTTGTCTATGCTAGCAATGGATACGAGGGCAGTTAAAATGAGTTTAGCTGGGTATGTGGGGCACTGCCTTAAGAGGGTTCAGACTAATAATGAGGCTTTCAAATATAGTTTTTGAAAGCATTTCTTATTAATTGTGTGGCCAGCTGTCCTCTTTTTTAGGCACATAGGAAAATTTTTCTTCCACACTCTCCCTGCAGTTAGGAGAGGCCATAAGACTAGTTCTGGTGAATGGATTGCAAGGAGAGTATGCGCGGTCGTTTCAGGCTGAAGCAAAGTAGGTTTACATCTGGGCCAAATCTTTCCCTTTCTCTGCCACATCCACTAAGGAGACCCCTTGTTCCAGATGGTATAGCTATAGGATGGTGTAACTGCTAACAAATGATCACTGAGTAGCCATATGGAATGCATTTGCCCTGGCCAGTTGCCCAGAACCTCAACAGACATTTTGTAAGCAAGAAATAAGCCACTGAGACTTCTGGGGCTATTATTTCTATAACATAACCTAGTTTATCCTGAATAATACAATAGTGAATTATTTATGCAAGTTGTCGATTGGTATACATCTGTTAATCATGCAGCTATTAAAAAGAAGAATGAGAATGATATGTGTTGAAATAGAGAGTCTCCAAATATATTAACTTTAAAAAACAAGATACAGAATAGAGTGTGTAATATGTCCCAGTTTGTATAAAATACAAATAATCACTTATATATGTATTGACTATCTATCAACATATACAAAAAACTGGTAAGAATGGTGGCCCCTGGGAAGAGGAGGAGAGGACAGGCAGGTGTGGGAGGGAGACAGTTTTTTACTATTTGAATATTTGAAAATATTTAGTATTAATAATATTTAAAAATAATAAATGTGCATGAGTAAACTGGTTATAAATAAGTAAGCATTAAAAGCAATAATGAAACTCTAAACTAATCCAGTGGTTAGGGTATCAGAAAGAAAAGAAGAAATTTGAGAGATTATGCAGAAATCAAATTGGTAAGATGTGAAAGTTTATAAATATTAGAAATAAGGGGAAGAAGGAGTCGCAGATAATCATAATGTAAGTTCCATGACGGCAAGAATTTTTGTCTCTTTTCTTTATTGATAGTGCATATGGACTGACTGACTACAAAAGATAAAAATTATTATTATGTTCATACAGTGTTTTGTCCTTAGCAATTTACATTATGCTTAGAAGTAGGTAACGCCTTTCATTTTGCATGTAATGTCATTTCAGTAAATTATGTATTTATTTTTATTTGGTCTACTTGTTACCTTCAACTTCAGGTAACTATTTAATGAGTATATGTTAACAAAAGATAAAACCAGACAATGGAAATATGGAATCAAACATAATTTTTCAAGTTGAGCAGATATTAAATTGCTGGAATTAAAGATCTTATGAATTAATAGCTACCTAGAAAAATGTGAGCTGGTTTAAAGTCAGAAATCTTTATAGAAATAACTTTGGCTTTCAGGTATCATGGTATTTATATAAAACTATTCCTAAATTTTGTTTAAATGGTTTTGTTTAGAAGCTTTTACCTGTTTGTTTCAAGTAAGTACATGTTTTGCTGAACAGATTTAAGGTTCGTTTCCTTTCTCTTCCCTTGTGATTTGTTGGAATTTTGCATTGATACATAATAAATGGCATTGCCCATGAGACCTATCACCTTTCTTTTTCTTGAGCATTTTGAAACAGTTCAACCGTGTAAAGCCAATGGTAGTCTATCATGTGTCATAGAACACTTTCCAATCTCCCAAACATGTAAGGGGAAGACCAATTACTTGGGGTGCGGGGAACCGTTTTACATCTAAGCAGCCCAATTCTTTCTTCAAATAAAGGTGGAAGAGGTGCTGAGAATCTTCAGGTAACTTGATGAGGCACATGGGATCACCTTTCTTCTTCACAGCCAAGGGGAGCCCAGTGACCCAGAAAGGGATATGGGAGGCATCCCTCAGTCACATAGCTCTACTTCCCAGCAACTATGCTTTGCGCATAGGTGCAGGCAAAAGCCTACCTGATCCTATGGACAACTAGTTTGATAATAGTTGATGCCTAGGCTGAAATCAGGCGGATTTAATATGCTAAACCTCTCTTGTAATTCAGCCTCTCTTCTCTAGCCCAGGAGATTTCTGACTAGTACCTGGTCCTGCATGACCTCAAGCATTTTCTGGACTGTTCACATATCACACAGCTAGTACTTTGGCATCTCGTGTGAACTCTGTGCACAAAGCTTTCCCCCTGACCCTCCCACTTTCAGATTTATTCCTGCTTTCTCAGCATCTGGCCTCATCCGTAACTTTTTCCTTGTCATCGGTCTCCTTCCTCCATCATGACTTATACTTACCCCCTTGATGATGCTGCACCTGGCTGCTCGGGAAGCACGTTGCCTTGCCCTCTCAGTGTCCGCCTCCTCTCAGGCTTCGGCAGGTGACAACCCACAGTGTACCCTGATCCCTTGAATGGAATCTAGACAAATAAACATGAGATTTCTAGAGACTGTGTCCAAAAAAATCATGTAATTTGTTGCCTCCAGGATCATAAGGAAATATGACAGTGAACTTACCACTGTATTTGTCAGCGTGATGATATTCTGACCCCAAAAGTTAAATCTCATTTCAATAAATCGTTACAGGTTATCAAAATTACTTTGCAATATTGGAGTTTTAAATATAGCTTTTTTTCATAGAATCATAGTTTTAAAAAAAAACAGTTTTCTATTTATTTTACTTGTAGGTTAACTTAATTATTTTTATAAATGTACTATATACTAACTATAGTGATATTTGAGAATTGATTTTTTTTAATTGCCTTTTTTGTGGATGTGGGAGCAGGGCTTCCAGCATCTTTGTACTCTTATTATTTAGGCTGAATCCCCAATGAGCAATCTCTTCTGTCATAGAAGCTCCAGTAGTCAAATATTCCATTGATCCTCCTGGAGGCTTACATTCAGGCATGTGACCAAGACTGTTCATCAGAAATTTTTCTTGAAAAATGTGGGAACATCTGAGAATCGTTCATGATGATTTAGCTGAGGGATTTATCTTAAAAAAAGAAGGTGATTGTTCTCATGCTTTATCCTCATCTAAACTCACTTCTCCAGACTAGTAAAGAGAGTCATGTTTCAGGATGCTTTGGGGGATTACATGGGCATACGGAGAAGAAAAAACCCAACATAACAAAAGATTTGCAAGATGAGAATGCAGCCCAGAAATTCCTTCTGTTGCATGTAAACATCTCTTTTCCTCTTATATGGTAACAACTACGCTGACTTTTTTTTTTTTAAGATTTTATTTATTTTTAGAGAGAGGGGAAGGAAGGGAGAAAGAGAGGGAGAGAAACATTGATTTGCTAGAGAAACATCTATCTGTTGCCTCTTGCACACCCCCAACTGGGGACCCGGCCTGCAACCCAGGCATGTGCCCTGACTGGGAAACAAACCAGTGACCTTTCAGTCCATAGGCCAGTGCTCAATCCACTGCGTCACACCAGCCAGGGCTTCACTGACTTTTGAATGTCATATTCAAAACCCCTAGCTATCACCATAATGAGGGACTCCACTAGCTTATATGATGCCTTTGTGTAAATTAGGAAGAGATGCTCCTTCTTTGAAACACTTTACTGATATCTGTCAGAAAATTGTTATAATATACTGATTTTACTAGAACAAGACTTTAATACCTTGAGCCAAAAAATTGGCATTGAATATATACAAGATTCCATAATATAAATAACATATCTTATATGGGTTACAGGCAAGACTGTAACCCTTTTCTTAGCTTGTTTTCCAGTAGCATGGGGAGTCCAAACTGGCTAGGTGGAAGTTGTTCCTTTCAATTCAGTGAAACCATAATTGCTTATCTGGTGGAAGAAATCTTTGAGTACCAAGAATTCTAAATCAGCAGAGCCCCAAGAAGGAAGGACAAGTGGGTCATTAGGTTTAATAGTGATACATACCATTCCCAACTCCACCCACTGGTTTGTGAACCCACAAATTATTGCTGTAGGAGAAGAGTGCCAGATATGTGTCTCTAGTTCAGAGCACAGACTGTACCTGCAGAATAGCACCCCAGATTGGCAAGATATTGTTTCCTAAGCTACATAACTGCATATTCAGTTGGCATTCTGCTATTCGATAAGATCTGTTGCTTTCAAGTGATGGCACATATGAGACCAGTGATCCTATGGGCATCAGTAAATTGCCTTATTTCACTGAAAAAGTAAACTTATTAAAAGCAATATTTTGAAAGAGAAGTTGCTAAAGAACAAAGTATTCATTAAGTCCTTACAGACTGTGCTACTTGGAGATGTATGGCAGCCAGGAGAAGCAAATTCAAATCCAAAATAAATGTCTATTCCAACGAAGACAAAAACTGCCCCTTCGCAAAGAAATGTAATCAGTCTGACATGTACCTTTTGGTATCCCTGGAGCTGGGTACCATGCTGGAGGCTCACGTTTGGTTATTGCAAATATCAGGTTGCACATGGAGCCGTGGCAGTAGGCAGGCCGGTCTCAGTGAGGAGATGTCCATGTAGTTGAGCTGATGCATAGGTTCTGTCTGTCTCAGTGTGATCACTTTATGAGATCAGCAAGCAAGCACAGAGCATCTGAGGGAATGTCTAAGTTTATTGCAAATGTCTCATTTATGATGGAATGGGGTCCTAAGGACAGGTGTTCCATCTCTTCTAGGACCCAACAGCAATCCAAACACCGTTTCTTAAAAGAAGAATGATTACTTGACAAAGATGATGTACTGATGCTCAAACATCCTAAGGGTCTCCGCTGCGATTTGTTTATTGGAATTTTCATAGGGTTTAGAGAGCATTCCAATCTGCTATAGAAACTTAGAGACCTGTTGGATTCACTAGGTCATACAGGCCCCGTAGTAGAGCAGCCTGCAGTGAAGCTTGAACTGCCTACCTTCTCGGGTCCCAGGTCCCACTTAAGGCTTGCAGCCATTGGGTTGCTTTGTAAATGAACCAAAGAAACACGCCTATATTAGATGCTTCTTTCAAAATCCAGTGAGGCCTCCTAAGTGTTATGCCTCTTTCTTTAATGGTATCAGATGCAAGGTTATTAACTTGTACTTCACATTGGTGAAAATAACCCTATATGCGTCAGACAGGTGAGAGGCTCTTCTAAAGTCACTGCTGCCTTTAATTCCTGGCTATTTTCAACGTGAAACAATAATGTATTAAACTAACATGATGCTCTTACAAAATGGTGAGACAGTCAAGTACTATGTGGGCCAAATTATGGCATAGAATTCAAGGGCTGTTGTAATCCTGAAACAAGATAAGTATACCACTGTTTCTGAGAAGTGAAAAGAAGCTTCTGAGATTCTCTGTTGAAATAGCATCTGTCAAATCAATAGATGCAAACCAAAAACTGTTTCCATTTGCTCCAGTAAAGAAAATATATCTGCATCAGCCACTATAATTTGAAGAATATTTTAGGTTTATGATAATCGACTAGATGAGAATTTTTAATGAAATATTTTTGAGATCTAGGTGATTTCTGCATAAGCTAAACAAGCTACTTCTGCATCTCTTAAGTCTTGGAAAGTTGCACTTAACTTTATACCTCTCTTCCACTAAGCCAAGCCTCCTCTGACAGGGAGGGGGAGTTCTCAGAATTTTCCTTGGTCCTTAATGCCATAATAGCTAGGGTGACCATATAATTTATCATTAAAAGCTGTATACTTTTGACAGTGATAAGGAGTACTACTAATAATTATTCTGGAAAAATATACAAGCTAGTATTCCAGGTTTCACTGGCAATCCTGTGTGAGGATTTAGTCATTTTCTATATCAATATTGCATTTAAGAACCAGGAAAATAACCATCAGAAAGGTTCCAGAACCCACTGGGCCTCCACTAGCTGGATCTGGTCCATGGCTCTATTATTACCTGATCTCTTTTAGCTTCCATTCTAACCAGTGAACCACGCTGACAGTCTACTACCATTCCCTGGAATTAGTGTTAGCTCATATCCGATGTCTGTCCAATAATCCCTGAAAGACCTGGGTATTCCCTTCTCCCAGTGCACAGTTAGTCTGGTAAACAAATTGTTTCCCTTGTGGAAAGCTAGAAAGGAAATCAGATCCTACTTGTGAAGTTATTACGGTGTCCTTTCTTAAATGCATCCTGCCTTATCTCAATGCTCTAGGAATGTCTGTGTATGGACTCAAGTCTAAGAACTAGGTGAAGAGTTGTGACTCTGCTGTGGTAGCTAAATTCAGGTCTCTCCAAGTCCAGACCAGTGTTATTGTTGTAACATAAATCAAGTAGGACCTCCATGGGCTATTCATAGGGACTATTACAGGCTTGGAGACAATCAGGGTCAGTGGAGGTCAGGTACAGGGACTCAGATTTCTCTAGTTTAATAACTTCCTCAGGTTAAGGTTATTACAGGGTCTTCTAACAAGGCAGTTATCGCCATATTCAAAAAGGAAAAAGTGATTACCTTTTAGGCATTCTATTCCTTACAAATATCCCTGTTCCTATTCTTACAGATCCACTCTTTTTAAATAACTGTTCTAATTTTCACACAAGAGACCAGGAGGAGCTGTGGATTCAATTGACATTATTCAACAACCCATTGGATCAAATTTGGAGTTTTATTTTTGGTCATTTTCACCCACAACTTCAAGAGACAAGAGGTTTTTGTGTGTTTGTTTGCTTTTCTTTTTTTTTTTAAATACATAGACTATTTTTAAATTATTTTTTGGTATATTTTATTGATTGTGCTATTCCAGCTGTCCCATTTTTTTCTCCCCTTTCTGCCCTGCACCCCATCCCATCATGCTGCCAACTCTTAACTCATGTCTATGTGTTGTATGTATCAGTTCTTTGGCTTCTCAATTTCCTATACTATTCTTAACCTCCCCCTGTCTATTTTTTTGGCTTGTTTTGTTTTGTCAACAGTTTCCTGCCACCACTTTCCCTAGCTCCACCCTCAATCCTTCCCCCATTTGACTTTGTCAATGGGTCCTTTATGCATGCTCCTTGATGACCCTTCCCCTTCTTTTCCCTGTTATCCCCTTCCCTCCTCCCCTCTGGTTACTGTCAGTTTGTTTTTTATTTCAATGTGCTGGTTATGTTTTGCTTGCTTGTTTGTTTTGTTGATTAGGTTCCACTTATAGGTGAGATCATATGGTATCTGTCTTTTGCCACCTGCCTTATTTCACTTAGTGTAATGCTGTCCAGTTCCATCCATGCTATCATGAAGGGTAGGAGCTCCTTCTTTCTTCCTGCTGCGTAGTATTCCATTGTGTAAATGTACCATAGTTTTTTGATCCACTCATTTACTGTTGGGCACTTAGGTTGCTTCCAATTCTTGGCTATTATAAATTGTGCTGCCATGAACTTTGGGGTAAAAGGTTCTTTTGAATTGGTATTTTGGGATTCTCAGGGTATAATCCCAGAAATTTAAAGAGACAAGAGGTTTTGTGCATTTGTTTGCTTTTTTTTTTTAAAGCAATACCATAGAAATCTGTTGCCATTCACTAACTTCAAGCTGTTTGGAATCACCTGAAGCAACTAGTCCATCCAACTTTCCTTAATCTCCCCATCCTAGGTTGAGCATAGGATTTATTTTTTATACCAGGACACTTTGGAGAGCGAAAAAGGATGCTAATGAAAATTATGCTGGGACAATATGCATAAAATCTCTAGAAGAAACTGGACATATAATCACTCTACTCACATTTCCTGTGTAGTATGTTAAGGCATTAGTCTTGAGGTTGCCCCAAATCTTGTCTTCAGTGGATATTTCATGCTAGGTGATCATTTGATTAAACCTGAATGAATAGGCTGTTGGAGTAGCATGCCTTAATACTAACTCAATTTCATTGTCTTTAAGTCTAAGCATACCAGATAACCAACCCCAGAGTCCTCTCATTACCATTAGGGTCTGTTCCCAGAAGTTTCCCTATACTCACTCATCTTACCAATTTTTAACATTTAGGATTCTTAGTATCAACCAATATCTAACAGAGAGTGTTGGGTCACTTGGATTCCCATTAGGTAACTATTTACTTAATAGGTTGGTATCTGGAGTGCCTGTAAAATCAGATGTAGGGTCATTTAGTTTAATGGTATCTGATACCAACATCAGATCTACCACAAAGACAAGCATAACAAATCTTTTTCAGGTATATATTTTGACATTTGATTATTATCATGTGTTCTAATACACTGTAGCCAATTCAAAAAATTATGCTGTAAGCATTTGTTTTCTGCATTAATGAGCAAATACTACCTAATTATTTGGTGTGTTAGACAAGGCAATATATTTGTATAATTTGCAGTGTTACTGCATAGTTTAGACTCAAAACTTTCTTTTTTACTCAGAATAAATGAATGCTTCTGGGGTGTGCGATAGTACAGTAAAGAGTAATGCAATGAAATGGCAAACGTGGAAAGAGTGATCACTGTCATGTTTTGGAGAAGAGATCCAGGACCAGTCTTCTGGCTCTGGGATAGAATTTTGTCTCATCAATAAGTAAAGAGTTGGATTAGGTGAACTACAAAATAACTTCCGGCTCTATTATTCTATGAGTTTATAAAATGCAAGCATGAGAAAATATCCGAATAATTACATATCACTCAATATTAGAAAATGATAGTTACTGTAGTTAATTAAAATGTATATGCTAATAAAGTTTAGGGTTTGGTTTTTTCCTGCTTGCAAGAGAGGTGGGCTATATGGAAAGAGCTGTTGAGTTCATTCTATGCTTTGGCAGAAGTAAATCAGTGTAGGTGTACCTCAGGAAATCATTCTGTCACCAGACTGGAAGAATCTGAAAAGAGGTGCTTGACAAGAGGGTGATGAGTGTGCTGGGATAGAGGGAACCACCCACATGGACCCTGTAGGTTCCTGTTTGGGTGTGGTGCTGTTGGTTCTTTCCTTTTTGACATGGATTACGCCCTTTACATGCCAGGTTGTATTTCAAACCTTTCCCATTATGGAACATTCTACCATTTGCAACAAAAAAGAGGGGTGGGGGGATAATAAAGGGTAAAAGGGGTCAAATATATGGTGATGGAAGGAAATTTGACTTTGAATGGTAAACACACAATGCAGTATACAGATGACGTCAGTTTGATTGTCCACTTGAAACCTATGTAATTTTATTAGCCAATGTCACTCCAATAAATTTAATAAAAAAGAGAAAAAGGTACACATTTCCTGTGTGGTTACAAGAAATTTTGCTTTGTGGAATTGAACTTGACCTATGTTCCTGATATTGCATTGCAGAAAGTTAAGTAATCTTTTCACATTACTATTTTGAAAAGTCCTTTGATTGTTATTTAAATGATCCATTATAATTCCTTTAATGTCAAACAACTGTTGTCTTCTTTTGGATGTAAAGCTTGTTAGGCCGAAAATGTTTCCCAGAAAATGTATTTTAAAAAGAAGCTGAAGAAAATAAATATTTAAAAGCAGGTATCTTACAACTGCTCTTATGATTTACAGGCAGACATTGTTCATCTTCTACTCTATTTGCTTTTTGCTTTTTGTGTGTGTGTGACTCTTGGATTTGATTAATAGTAATCAAAACAATACTGTAAGATCAGGAAAGGTTTGTCCTTTTGTAACGGGTGTGGGATGAGATTTAGGACAGGGTGTAGGCTGAGAAGCCCTAACACCCCCATAGCCATCGTTTGGGGATGGGAAGTGAGTCTACCGGTTGAGAGGTATTTTGCATATTAATAAGTTGGCTAGTTTTATAGATATGTTAAATAGTTGTGGCAGATGTTCAGAGCCAGGGAGATGAGCATGACCTTGACTTGTGATGTAGTCAGAGGGGCTTGTCGTGCCAGTGCAAGACCAGGAAGTTGGTTCCCCGATGTCATGGGGCCAAGACTGCCTGGACTAATCATGGCAGCTGAGAAAGGCAAAAGAGACCAGAGTATTGGCAGGTGTAGTCGATTCTGGGAGGAGTCAGAAATGGAGGGGTGGAGAAGATTCAGGCAGGAATTTAAACTCAAGTGCAGGGTAGCCATGTTCTCTTGGCCATGTGGGTTGGAAGGGCGTAGAAGAACCCCCACTGGCCCACCAGGAGGAGGTACCATGTGGCTTCGGATTAAGAGCTGGAGAACACAGCGGCAAGGGTGATGGAGCTGGGGATTACAGGACCTGTCCAGTTAAGCACGGGTTAATGGGGGATTTCTGAGATGCTGAGCTATGATCCCGAATGTTAAGCCGTGGACTTTTTTTTTTTTTAAGAGACGATATTTGGTTGGCATATTCTGAAACTAGCCTGATTTAACAAAAGGAAGGCAGGACTGTGTGTGACTGTGTAGGTGTATTAAAGGAAGTGAGATTTAATGGAAAATTCTGCCATTATTCTAAATATGTATAACTTTTAAATAAACAATTCTTTTTCTTTTTACCAAACTCCGGCATTACTAGCCATAGTTTTTCTGGTGACAGACAGTAGAACCTAGGGGTTTGGTTATACTTTCAAAGTCATTTTTATTGAATTGCTCAAAATCACTGAAATTATATTTATTAAGCAAAACTGTGATTTGATGTTTCTTTATTTTGAATCCAGACTTTCCAGAAATTTTGAGCTTTGATCTTTAGAAAATGTGGGCTTTGATCTTTATCTGCGAATTACTCAACATAGGCCTCAACATGTTCAGTTTTGTGAGAAAGTATTGTGCTTCACTTCTGAAAGGGATTTCCCCAGGGTTTCTTTAATCGTTTGTGCCTTAATGTATGATAGTTTAAAATTTTTCCAATTTGATCAATGCCTTTTAAATTTGAATGAGATTCTGCTTTTCAGCGTGTACTCAGATAATGCTGCTAACTCATGGTCAGTAGGGCTTTTACTTTCTTGGATTTCGTAGTAGTGGTAATGTGACTTCATCTAGACCTAGACACTCTTGGCCATTTCTCATTGTGACTGTAGGTGCTCCGGACTGGTTAAGATACTGGCGTAGTCTTTAGTTGTAGGACACGGTGGAACCTAGAGTTCTATCAGGCTGACTCTCAGTGCGGGTCACCTTGACACCATCACCTGACCAGCGGAATTCACTGACAGCAAACAGTTATTTTCATCTTTGAAGTGTATCCAGGCTTTTGCTGTCTTCTTTTCTCTTTTCATTTCCTTGAGTTGGGATTGCTTTATTTGCTAATATTTCCTAGCATAGGTTGAGTTTCAAGCCAAGGACATTACTGCCAGGATAGCAAGAATAGAAAATCAATACCATATTGATTGCCAGTGAAAATGATTATGAATAACTTTAGTTACCTCTTTGTAGTTTAAAGCTCATTGTTCTATCTTTCCCATTTATGGCTTTCTGAATTTTTATATTGAAAATGTTGTTATAAAATCAAAGACCTAGAAAAATTATCATGTCTATACAAGTTTGTAAATTCTTAAATGGTGTGCTTTAAAAAATATCTTTCCTCATGGACTTAAAATGGATTATTTCCCTATTTAGCTTCTTAATAAGGAAAGTGTCATTTTCTTGGTAACATTTATAATAAATTGGTCATGCTTAGCCTGATCTAATTTGAGGTAAAAATACTTACATATACACAATAATTTTCCCTCAATTTCTTCTGTTCATTGAAAAGTATATTGCTCAGATGGTAATGTATTTATTTTAGATCTGACATTTCTTTCCAACTTTGAGCATGAAAGGAAATATTTAGCAAATCTATTAACTCAAAAATGTTTTAAATTTTAGAGAAATCTCAGAGAACTAGGTCAGGCGTTAAGCATTTTGGGGCTTAGGAAAATGTACTCATTACCTGTCAAAAAGTGGAGTGGGAGGAACCTGCCTGCCTTGGTAGGCTCCTGGAGAAATACGATTCTGCAGATAGAGAGCACCTCTTTGGGGCTCTCTAGACTGCAGACTCAGGAACATCGATCCCGATTCTACCTTTGGAAAGGCTGATTCTGAAAAGAACTGGAATCTTGCTGTCATCTTTGATACTGAATCATTTATGATATGTTGGCTGCAGGCAACAGAATTGAACTTAGCTAATTTAAAAGAAAGAAGTAATTCACTACGGAGATATGAATACTTCCAAAATCTAGCAAGTACTGAAGACACAGACCTCCGGACTGGAACCAGAACAGCCTTGGTGATCTAGGTGTTCACTGAAATCCAGACTAACGAATGAAAGAGCATCAGTTATTTTCCATCTTTCATTTCTTTCCTTTGAGATTCAAATTCTGAGAGAGAGAGAGAGAGAGAGGGAGAGGGAGAGAGACAGAACAATTTACTAAGTTAGGGTCCTGGACCTAGGGTGGGTGAGACTCTTTGATGGACATAGGGCTAAGCCTTTACTCAATGGGTATAGGGAGGGGTCTCAAGAGGAAACTAGGAAGCTATTACCAGAAGAAGGGCCCGAAAGAACCCCAACAGATATCCCCTATAGGCACTGTTTTCTCACCCTAACAGTTTAGGTCTTGACATATTCATTGTCCCAACACCGTCCTTTTATGCCCTGCGTTCTTGATGCTACCCTTCTCTCTCCATAGCCCTGTACTCTTGACGCAATCCTCAAACCTTCCCCCACTGTTTCCATTACTAGATCACTTCAAAGAGAGGATTTCAAAACTCTATTTCAGTTTTGACAGGACCGAGCATTGAGGAGCTCAGCCCCTGGGTTTAGTTCTAGCACAGGCACTGCCTTGTTCTTTTTCTAAAAAAATTGATTGATCAATTGATTTATCTATCTATCTATCTATCTATCTATCTATCTATCTATCTATCTATCTATTTATCTATAGAGAGAGAGGGGAAGGGAGGGAGAAAGACAGGGAGTGAAGTATCAGTGTGAGAGAAACACTGACTGGCTGCCTCTGGCACGTGACCCAACTGGGGTTGGGCCTGCAACCCAGGCATGTGTCCTGACAGGGAACTGAGCTGGTGACCATTCACTTTGCAGGATCAGCTGAGCCACACTGGTCATGGCTCTGCTTGTTCTTGAGATCCAGTCTTCCTGTTTTCTGAGATTCTAGTTCTAGTGATCATCACCTTGTCTTACTTCCTGGATCTGAATTGGATTAGGACACTGATTTGCTTCTTGCTAGTCCCTTATTCCCACCATAGTCTCGGATGCTTTCCTTTACTTCCGGCGGGTGCCTGTTCCCCTGTTCCCTGCCATCGAACTCCCTGGGGCTCTCTGTTTGATTGCTTCTTGATTTCCCAGTAGTGCTACTTTTATCAGAACACTTTTCGTATTCTTGGTGTGGTCCTGCTGATGCCAACTGAATATCCACCAAACTCTCTCTCTCTCTTTTTGTATTCAAAAACCCCTTGTTATACAGTTCTGGCTCATCTAATATTCCCCTTTACCTCTGCCTTTCAATTTAGTTTAGTAAATATTAAATAGATATAAAATCCTAATGATTGTACATATACATATACATAAAAGAAACATCAAATAATAGCTCTAATGTAAACATCACCCAGTTTAAGAAACAAGATGCAATATCATTCTCTCTTAAGGTAACTCAGCCTGACTGGCTAGAATGGTCCCATCTCATCTTTGAAATCAAGGAAACTGTGCTAAGATCTCAGCTCTAATTGGCCAGTGTGATCTTAAATAGGTTACTGCACCTCTGAACTGTGATTTAAACCTCAGATGTTTAAACTAGGTGACAACATAGTTAGCACCCCATAGATAGCAATGTACTTCCTTCACGTGAGTGCCGTCAGTGAGTGTCTTGCACTCTGCCTTCCTCTTATGCCTGCTCTCCATGGCTGTAATCAACCTGACTAAGCAGGTTGTTCTGAGGTAGGCTGTTCACTGGTAGTTGAATCAGAGGTCCTTAAATCCCTTTCAATAGAATACAAGACTGGCCTTACAGTAGAGTCCAACGGGGGCCTATGGATCCTGACTACTGAAAAGAAGGATATACAGAGGGCTACGCTAATTGAGGATTCGTTATCCACACCACTAAAGTTACAAGGTTACATAAGGAACTAAAGGTATCATAACAGGAAATTATTCATGCATAATCTGACCCCTTAAACACTGACCCCATTTAAACATCCCTCCAGTATTAACACCAGTGTTTACACCACCTTTTCTTTGTGAGTCATTTTCTTTGTGAGTCAGTCTTTCCTTGAGTGCATGTCTCAATTATTAGAATTTACATGCTAGATGTTTATTATTTGTTTAAAGATCTCCCTTCGTTCTCGACAGACCTCCCCAAATCTAGGGATCTTCCTTGCTTTGCTTGTCTTGTTACCTCCCTCTACTCAGCACGGTGACCGACTCTTAGCAGGTGTTCAATATATGTTAGTTTCATCAAAGATGTAGAGGCAGGGTTCAGCCCACGTAGCCTTTCTTACTGTAACTTTGATCTAAAAATAGCATTTAGGTCTTACATGGGCAAAGACCTAGCTTTAAGATTGCTACTTTGTTACTTAAAAAGAACCAATAATCAGATTTGAGCACATTATTCATGGAAACATGCAATTGTGTCAAAATTGCCTTTTTGTATAAATAAAGGCCCTTCGCCTGTATTTCAAAATTCTGTGTTATTATTCTAACACTATCTACTCTCCAGTTCCGATTCTGTGTTTCGGGCTGGACTGCTTTGTTCTTGAGTGGGCAGGGAGAACATATTCAGCATGAAACAGTGAACAGGAGCTCTTAATGGGAACACTGACTCTCCTTCCCACCCCCACCTACACGCTGTGTTCTCCACCCCCAGTGCGCTCTCACATTATGAGTGTGGGGAATGCTCTATAAATGTTGGCAGACAAAATCACACCCATAAGTTAGTTAATTTCAGCTTAAATGGGTATTTCCAAGTGAATTGCCACCCACATCTAAAATTCCCTGGTTTTTTTATACTACCAGTTTTTTCTGTTTCTTAAAAGAAAGCCTATTCTGTCGGCAATGAAAATTACTCAAAATTTGAACAACCATGATGTTGTCTTGCAAAGATCATTAAGAGTCTTTTAAAATCCAATTTAGTGAAAAAGTGTATAAATATGCAAAATGTTGTAGCGGGTTAAGAAAAACAACAGAATTTAACATAGATTCTAAGGAGGGCATAATAACTAACAGTTACTGTGTGTGGGTTGAATCTGCAGTGGCTGAACAGCTCAGAATATTGAAAGAGCCGTATTTCCATGTGTGGGTCGTGGGCAGGAAAGGATGTCCTATATGCAGGCAGCTAAGCGGCAAACACACTAGTGATTACAATGCGGGGGGAAACAGTGGTAAAGCTTATGAGTGTAAAACAATTGCATACAGACTTCGTATCTGCCCACATGCATTAAGTAAGCGTCAGTAACCTAGAACCCGAGTCTAAGTCTGGCTCATTTTAACAGTCGGAAACAGTCCTTTGTCCAGCTCTCACCAGCTCAAACTAGATCTGGCCAGTCACACATTGGCAGTTTGAGGTACTGTAACCTTTTTTTCCCCATAATGCTGTTTGGACCTTAGTAACTCAAGTGCCTTCCAGTTTCCTGATTTTAGGATTCAGTCAACTGGGGTTGGTTTTATGTGACTAAGTAGTAGCTAACTGACATTTTGATGAGTAAATTCCAAAATTTATCATTCCTACAAAGATGAATTTCTAGGCTTTTTGAATATCCTGTGTATTTCATCTTTCTTCTGTTATCAGTTCTTGTGCGTTTAAAGGGTTTAAGAAAGAGAAACATGCTTGTTTTGGGGGTGGTGAAGATAAAAACACATTTGAAACAATTTGAACCTGGGAGTCACTTTTAAGTGAGGATAATTATTACTAAGTTAAGTGTAGTGGAGAAAAGAACAATCTGAAAATTAAACAGCCATCGCAGAAGAAACACCAATCAAATAACAACTTTTTAAATATAAAAAAGTATTTGAAAATATATGGGCTGTGACAAGAAGAGGATTATCCAATGGGAGTACTCCAGGAAAAAGACAAGGCTCTAGGAAGAGATAATACTTCTAGGAATAAAACCATTTTGGCATGCCAGGAAACTCATTTGTGGAGGCTATGGGAACAATCACTTTCAGAGTTTGATGCCAAGGGTTCTGGGAAGGTTTGCCTGCAAAAAAACTCTCACCCACCTTTTGGTATCTCTTCCCCTTGAAATTCCTCCTGGAGAGATTCTTAGAGGCAAGGAGTGTGAGGGATTGTGTCTGGCAAGTGCCATGATATAAGTTGAAAATATCCTTGGAAGTAGTAATGTATTATCTTATTATTAACATTGAATTGTTTTACCTAACACCTAAAGAAATAGAAGTTTAATGAAAATTAAGAGAGGGAGATAATTTTGGAGCATGAGTCATTGCCCTGGGAGTATGAGAGCATTTGTCTGTGGTTGGTAAGATGGGAAGCTTTCTCATGTTTTGGGAAAGGTATAGCAAGGATGGTAAAAGCTGGGGAAAGGGAGAGAAGATATTTTACTTAAATCACAGTTTTTTCCTGGGATAAGAAAATTTCAGTTTTGGTTTTCTGAAGGTAGAACAAGGACAATGTTTTATACTATCTGGTAGTTTCTCGGAACACTTGCTACAATTGAAAGGGGAAAGAACACAGGCTTAAGAGTTAGAATCGAATTTGAAACCACTTCCATCTTGGACAAGTTACTTAAACTCTCTGGGACTAACTGGACCTAATATGTCTAGTGAATCATTTCTCTTATCGTCTTTCCTAAGAGAATCCCATATTTCCCAGCCGGCGACAGTTCGGCAAGGATTAAACTCAATCCTAACTCTAAGAGTTGACCTTGATGGGTACGAGCCAATCATTCATCCGGTTTAGGCTAAAACTGTATAGAGAGACATTTGAATTGAGGGGGTACTTCTGAGATATGTGCTGACTCTTCTAACACATCTGCAATAAGAGACATTCTGTATCCTATGTATGTGCAATGTGCTGATATATTAAGTCTTGGAATGACTGTAGCCATTATACTACCCTGAAGGAAGTCAGTTGACAATGAATTTGACACATGAAAGAAGGCAAAGCTGAGAGAACTACAGAAATATTCACCCAGAGCACTGTTGAAATTGTACCTGAAACCTTGCTGACTGCTGAACTTTTTAGCTCTAACAAGCTGATAAATTCACTTTATTACTTAAGGTAGGTTTTGATTTACCTTTTCTGTTAGTTGCCACCAAAAGATTGCTAACCAATACATGTATCTCTTTTGGGTTTTGTGAGGATTATGGCCTAGCTCATGGCTGGGTATAAAAATATTACCTCAAGTACATTTCTTCATTAGCTCCTTGAAAAAATTAATTCAACGAATACAGGATGAACATTCATTATGCCATTATGTATAAGACACAGTACCAAGTTCTAAGGCTATGTAGATAAATAAGACTGGATCTCTGCCTTCAAGGGGTTCACAAACTGCTAACTGGTATGTATTAGTCCTTCAATAATTTTTTGGCTGTCACTAGAAAAGTGTAAGCAAGCAGAGACTGGATTCTTTCATCTGGAATAGAAAGTTTGGTTATATAGAAACTAGAATGTTAATTCATGAATATAGAAATATTGACTATGTTAAGTTACCTGAATATATTAATATTGACTATAAGAAATAAGGCAATCCAGTCATTTAAAAAAGCTGACAAATAACATATGATCAATGTCAGATAGGTCTTAGCTGTGATTTTCACTTCACAAGTACCAGTAACTGTTATGACTCCTCCTGATAGCATTTCGAAATAAAAACATTCTTCTGTGATTCAAAAAATAATCTGGTAAGTACAGCACAATTTCTATCCTGTACTGTTTAAATAAATTTAATATAGTCCTAAAGAGCTTGAAGATCTTTCATAACAGAAGCATCGTTTTTCAAGATTTCCAGCTGAATTTCGACTGCTGCTGCTAGTATTTTCTGAGTGGGAGAGTACTATTTTTAGAACCAAAATGCAGTTGCTATTATGAGCATTTTTTCAGAGTAGTAAAATTCAGCAGTAAATAGTACGTAAAGTTCAGTTGGCTTTTGTAGTGATTTACATTTGGTCCTTAATAGTTTTGGGAATACCTGGTATATTGTTATGATTCTATTATCTAAGGTACTTCTGACATCCCACTGAACTGAGTATCATAACAATTATTTGCAAAGTTTATCATAATAATTTCCCTCTTCCATGTCATTTTTGCAAGTGAGAGCACCTACCCTGAAGTGAGTGGATCATTCTCCAAAGTAAGCTAGTATGCATCAGTAAGAATTTGAATGTTATCATTGATGTAATAACTGGGTTGGCTTCAAAAATAAGCATAGGACACAAACTGTGTCTAAAATCATCATTCCTATTATTTCAGTGTAATCCACTTTAGCGCAAATGTCTCTTAAAGGTAGGGAATAATACCCATGCAATGCTTTTTAAGGAAGAAGTATGGTTTTTCTATAGATGGTGATCAAAAAGAAAAGAAGGAAGAGGAGGTAGTAAGATAATGCACGAAGCCATGTTACTGTTAATCACCACCCTGATATCTCGCTTCATCTGTGGCTGATGAATGATAAAATGTTCTGTGCTTCCCCAACAGTTTGAGCTAAATTTCTTTTTGAATTAACCATCTGAACACTAGTTGCTCTCCAGGTTTCATAAATTCTTCAGAATCCACATAATACAATATTAAATATTTTTTAAAAACTTTGCTTTATATTAAAAATATGAAGCATACAGGTAAATGCCAAGAAAGACAAGCTAGGAAGCTGCTAATACGAAGAAAAGACCTTTGTTCCCTGTTGCATGTTGTTGGTTTGGTTTTTTCCTTTTGACCATTTGTGCTATGTCAGCTTGAGGTCAATTCCAATGATGAATGTTTCTGTCTCCTATTCTTCCTCATCTTCATATTAAATCCTTGTCTGCTTATGCAGAATTCAAGTAATTCAAGACCTTTTGGAACTGAGTCAGTCCTCATGCATCTATGATTAAAAGTGAAGGTCACTCCTAAATAGGACAAGATAGTGTAGATATGTTTTTTCCCCTGCATTTTCCTGCTACATACAACTATAAACCATAGAAATGGTGCAACAGACAACCAAAAGAGAAATGTGAAATATAGTTAGATGAATGCAAGGTGGTTTGGGACCCCAGGGCAGTAGAAACAACACAGTCTCAGGATGTCTCGAGTACCCCTACCCAACAGAGGAAGAGCACCCAGACCCACAGTTTTTTGACTTTCAATCTAGCAATAGAAGGCAGCCTAGGTAGGCTCATTCCTTTTCCGAATTGCACTGGAGTCCTTCTGACAACATCAGCAGGTGAGCCTACACCACCAGCAAGGGGGATGGATTGGGAACTCTGCATCTCTGCTGGGTCTGAGGGCTCCCATTTTCCATCAAGAGATACCAAGGTAGGCAGGCAGAATTGGCAGGAGAGACACAGTTGCCTTGCTTGGGAAGCCTCTCTGTCCCCAAGGCCTGAGACTCTCCTCCCTCTCCCAGAAACACCAGGGCAGCATGTAGAGGTAGGGGCAGGGCGAGAGGTAGCGGTACCTCTTGTAAAAATAAAGTAATACTAATTTTCACAATCTCTTCCAGATAATAGGAGAGGAAGCTTGCCAACTTACTGCGTGATACCAGTATTACCCTGATACCAAAATGAGACAAAGGCAGCAAAACAAACAAACAAAACAACAAATATACAGGCCAATATTTCTTATAGATGCAAAAATTCTCACCATAACATTAGAAAACCAATTCCAAAAATATGTTAAAAAATTATACACCATGGCCAAATGGGGTTTATTCTATATGCAAAGCCAGTCAAATATTTAAAAGTCAATCAATGCCATCTACTGTATCAACAAGCTAAAGAATAAAAATCATAATGTCATATCAACTGTTGCAGAATAAGCATTTGACTGCAAAATCCAGTCAATACCTGCTCATGGTCATAACTCTCAGCAAATTAGGAATAGCAGGTAGTTAACATAACTAGATAAACAGCATCTACAAAAATACCCTTACAACTAATAGCATACCTAACAATGGAAGACTGAGATCGAGGTAAAGGTGTCTACTTTCACCATCTTAATCAACATAGTACTATAAGCTCTGATCACTAAGATAAGGCAAGAAAAAGAAATAAAAGGCATATAATTTGGAAGGGAAGAAATGGAATAATTTCCTATGGGCAAATGACATGACTTCTGACACAGAAAATACCAGGAAATCTATAAAGTAAAATCCCACAAATACCCAGTACTAAGAGAGTTCAGCAAGATCACCTGGTATAAGATCAACACATGTTTCTATATGCCAACAATGAATGTGCAGAACTCACAATTAAAAACACAATACCATTTATAATTTCTCCAAAAAAATTAAATACTCAGGCATAAACTTTAGAAAAGATGTACATAAATCTATATGTTGAAAATTATAAAATTCTTATGAAGAAACTCAAAGAACTAACCAAATGAAGAGACATACCACATTCATAGATAGGAAGACTTAATTGAGTAAAGTTGTTCATTATTTTCAAATTTGTCTATAGATTTAATGCAATTCTATCAAAGCTTCAGCAAGGGTTTCTATAGACATAGACAAGCTTATTTTAAGATATATGTGAAAAGTCACATGCCTTAGAATAGCTTAAAATCATGACAAAAATTAATAAAGTAGGAAGAATTACTCTACCTAATATTAAGGCTTATTGTATAGCTACAGTAATAAAAAATGTGGTATTGGCAGAGGACTACACATACAAGTCAATGGAATAGAGAGCCCAGAAATAGATCCACATAAATATGCTTAACTGCTATTTGACAAAAGGGCAAAGCCAATTCAAAGGAGAAATGGTAGATTTTTCAACAAGTAGTGCTGAGGCAGTTGAATAAGCAACTGAATAAGCAAAAAACAAACTAAACCTCATATCTACACAAATTAACTCAAAATGAATCATAGCTTAAATATAAATATAAAATTGTAAAATTTTTATTTAAAAAATCATGAGAAAATCTCTGGGATCTTACGCTAAACAAAAACTTTTATACTTGACACCAAAGCGCTTTCTATACAAAATAAGTTGATAAATTGACCTTTATTGGGATTTTAAAATTTGCTCAGAGAAAGACCCTGTTAAGAAAATAAAAAGACAATGCAGAGACAGGAGAAAATAATTTCAAACCACACATCTGACAAAGGATCAATATCTAGAGTACATAAAGAACTCTCAAAACTCAATAATAAAAAAACAATTCAGTTAGAAAATAGACAAAAGATATGAAAAGATATTTCACCAAAGAGAGTATATGGATGGTTAAGTAATCACATTTTCAAAATCATTAACGTTTAGGGAAATGAAAATTAAAACAAAAATGAGATATTACTATACATCAATTAGGATGACTAAAATAAAAAATAGTAACAATACCAAATGATGGTGAGGATATGGAAAAACTGGATCACTTATACATTGCTGCTGGAAAGGTAACATGGCTCAGCCACTCTGAAAAATACTTTAGCAGTTTCTTAAAAAAATTAAACCTATAAGTACCATATAACCTAGCGATTGCATTTCTGGGCATTTATCCCAGAAAAATGAAAACTCATGTTTACACAAAAACCTGTACTCAAATGTTCATAGCAGCTTTATTCATAATAACTAAAAGTTGGAATCAGCCCAGATGTCTTCCAGTAGGTGTGTGGTTAAACAAACTTTGGGAAATAGATAGCATGGAATACTACTCGGTAATTAAAAAAACAACAACAAACTATCGATGTCTGCAACAACTTGGGTGAAGCACCAAGAAATTACGCTGAGCAAAAAAAGGCCAGTCCCAAAGGGTTACATATTGTATGATACAACACTTTTGAAATAACAAATTTTTAGATATAGAGGACTGATTAATAGTTGGGGTTAGGAGGGTAGCTTTGAAGGGGGAAGTGGGAGGAAAGTGAGTGTGGTTATAAAAGGGTAACTTTTATAAAAACAGAAATAAGGGAGAACCCTGGTAGTGTTCATTATCATAACTGCAGTGGATATATGAACCCATGCGAGTGATAATAGTGTATAGAACTTCGCCCACACACAAATGAATACAAGTAAAACTGGAAAAGTCTGAATAGAATTGGTGGGTTTTCTTAATGTCAATTTCCTGGTCTTATACTATAATTTAGCAAAGTGCTATCAACTGGGGTAAACTGGGAATAGCGTTCAGTTTCTCTTTAGTGTCTCTTGAAATAGTGTCTCTTTTAATAACAAATTCAATTAGAAGTGAAAGTGAGCATTATTCCTTGAAGTTTGAAGTTGATAAATTTAGGACAATTAAAAGGAAGGTGGCTACAAGTGTATAAACCTTATTGGTCTAATTTCAGAAGCTGGAAAGCATGGACAGGATAAAATGATTTGAGATAATTGTATATAGCTGAGTTACCCATAGGGCTTCCCCCAGGTAATTAGGATATTCCTCACTACACTTAAGCTTTAAGGAAATTCACGCTCTTCCAAAAATGTTTTCTGGTGTGTCTGACAGAGATTTAATATAGTGTGTGGAAATTGGCTGATATTATTAATAATGTCAGTGACTGACATTTTTAAAGGTGTTTTTAGGGAAAAATTTCTGTATAAATCAAGTTTCTTCAAATATTTTTAATTTACAAGGGATACTCTCATTGTATTCAAATTTTGTATTCTAAGGAAAATATAATTTTTAATAAAAGTATAAATTATAAGAAGAGCATAGCCATATACTAGAGTTATTTTCCATTTTTGATCTGAATGAGTCATGATATAATACATTGAGTCATTAAGGTACCTATACTGCCAACTTTATCCTTTTTTTTATAATAATTAAGGTCATTGTAAGAAGTGTGTAATATGAATCACTTGAAGATGTACAAAATATCACCTGTCCAATGTGCCTTTCAGCACATTGGAGTCTTTGTATAAGCAACTTCCAAACATAAATTTCTGGTATGATACCTTATCTTCTGTTGTCCCACTTGGTATGGACAGGAAGAGAGCTGAAAGGAAATAGATCAAAATATCAATTTGTGCTAATGTTCTTTTTTTCTACACATGATAACTATGCAGAACTGCTCAGACCACAAATAAACTTATGCCTGAGAGTATGCTAAAGGCTTGGTATGTCAATGTGGTTTTTGCCATGATGTAGTAATGTGATTTCCTTTGGGCTTAGTTCTGAGGTTCTGATTTTGTTCGTCCCTAGTTTGTAGAAACTTACTTGATGGTTTAAGTCTAATCTGAAGTAGGTCTTGAGTGGCAGTAAGGATCTTAAAACAATGAAAACAATAACAAATTAATGTACAAAAATGCAATGGAGTTAATTCAAACCCGTAAGCAGACCAGAAATTACATACCCAGAATTGCCCTTCAATTTGGAAGTGGTCTGAGTCAACCAGAATTCCCCTGGCACTCCCACCTCCGAGAGTCGGTGGAAACCAGATCAGTTCTCAGAAGCATGTGTGTAATTGGAGCAGTGGGCATGTTGCCAATGCAATCTCTCCATGGTGATCATCTTGTTGTAACACCAACCATAAGACAACCACCAGCCCATGAAAGGCAAAGCAAATGCAAAGGGATGCTCCAAGACCCAAAATGAAGAGACCTTAGTTAATATTCCACAAACACATACTAATATTAGACATTTTGTAGTTGCTACTAATTTTTTATGCATTGTAAGATCTGTTACCATTTTGACTTTTAAAAGTCATCGTATTAACTGTTAATCTTTCCAAAATGTACTTCATGGCCTTTAAACTCTTGAGAGTTAATTAAATTAAAATTAAATGGTATCCTCAACATCAGAGAACAATTTCACTAATTAGGAAAACAAAAGGAGGGTTTTATTTTTAGAACTTTTGCTAGCAAAAAGGATATTATTAAAGAGGATTTTATGATCCTTAACTGATAATGAATAATGGAAAAAAATTAATCTTGGCCAACATCAGTATACAGAATTCTTTGTCTAGCACCTGTATTAACAAGGAATACTCTCAGTGTGGTAGTGGTAACAAGGCCAATTGAAACAATTAGGTACTGGACAGCCAATTGTTAAATACTGAGGAATTTTTGTTTGATGGTTGATGTCACTTTGTTAGCTTGAAATTGGCTATGGTGGGGATATTTACACCATAGAAGTTAGTGGCTTCTACAAATTATAGCTCCCTTCTCTTTCCCAGAGAGCCAGTTGTTAAATATTTGCCAGTATACCACTAGATTTAATTCATATTGGTGGAGTGAGTGGCTCCTTACCTTTGTGATTTTGAGAGAAGGAACTGAGGAAGGTCCTACCTATCTCAAAATAACTTTTTAACCAGCTTCCCGCAATAATCATTAAGTCATTGTTAGAAACTGGTATCTAGAAAGTCTGATAGTGAACTATGACTTAGAAATGTGAAATAAATTGCTTTGTATAGTCTTGTATAATTTACAAAGCTCTCAATATGGTTGGTGTCGTTTGATTTTTACAATGATTCTGGAAAGTAGGTTTTGTTATTGCTCTCGTTTTACAGGTATGGTTAACAGGCTCAAATGGGTTTGGTGTCTTGTCCAAGGTTGCACACCAATGGTGGAACTGATACATAAACTTAGGTCTTCTATCTCTAACTTCAGAATATCTTCTGCTATGTCATATTTCAGAAGGAGGAGAGCACTTAATTGGACATGCAGGTTAGGTTGGTTTGTATTTGGAAATATGGGTTTGAGAAGGGCATACAGCTTGAACTACTGCTCCAATAATGGGTGAAGTTGTCCCAAGCAATCAGGAAGCAATAAGATGCTCCCAGGTACCTAAATCATGAGTTGTCCAGAGGTAAAATTATAATATCAAAAGAAGGGCCAGGAATTTTGAAAAGGCAAAACTACCAAGTAAAAAGAAATCCAATCCTGAATGTCTGTTTAGCTCCAGGGAGTTGTGTTCATTTCAGGCACTGCTTTAGACCCCTATGGGTCAATACACAGTCAGGAAAACAGAAACCACTCTAGGTATTTCAAACAAAGGTGATTTGATGAAGGCATTTTCTTAAAATCAAAGTATTGTAAAACCTGGAGGATAAGGTGGGGAAGGTGATATTTAGAAACCAGAATTGTAGGAAGCTTACAGATATTTGGGGAGCTAACCTTACTCAAGGGTTACCTTAGCAATTAATATCGTTCTAGTTAATTGGGTGGCTTGTGTGTGTATTGGGTTGGGTTGGGTTGGGTTGGGGAATAGGAAAGGTGGATCAGGAGGTCAGGGAGAAATTAGAGGCTTCCTTCTAATATAAGCGGAAAGATCTGTGGTGAGGATGATTTGAACCAAAGAGGGATCTTGGAATTAGCTCAGGTTCTAGAGGCTGAATTAAAGTAGAATTAGTTTCAGAATACTTAGATTTGATTTAGCTTCCAAAGACAAAAGTAGCTTTGCTTCCTGTGCTTTACCAAGTCAGTGTGGGAACCTACAGTTTGAAAAAAGCGATGGAATTAAAGGTGAAAAAATTAATTTACTTCACTGGAGATCAACAAAACTTTACTTTAAAAAGGACCTGGGTCCAGTAGATTTTTGAAGGTTAATGAGTTTGAATTTGTTTGTTCGTATGAGGCAACATAGAGTCAATGTCACTAAAAGTGTGTGTGTGTCTGTATGTGTGTGTATTGGGGTGGTGGTGGTGGATAGATAATACATAAAACAACTGTGTCCGCAATAAAACAGCTACCTATATTCTATTCTGTATTATATACATATTATATGTACTCTCTAACATATGATATGCACTATATCTAAAGGCTTATTATATCACATACACATTTAGAGTGGAGATAGCTACGAACTTACACAGACACCCTTTATGACTGCTCCACCCCACCTTGGACCTTGGCCAGGCTAGGCCAATTGTATGGTTGGCAGTCTCACGCCACATTAGAGAATCCATAAAGCATATAATCTACTTGCAGACAGTAGAGAGACATATGGGAAACTCACATTAGTGAAACCACAAAGAAGAGATTATAAAGGGAGAAATACACTTAAGGCAAGAAAAAGAATGTAAGAAATAGAACTTTGATGGGGCCAGAATGTCTATATCATGCTAGGTCATTTTGAAACATTTTGTTTTTTGGGAGCATGGATTTGGTAACCCACAATAAATTCATTTGAGATCCGTTCCCTAGCCTGAGAATTGACAAAGATTTAAACTGATTCTCACACTTTTACCTTGGACTTTCCAGGCTGTTAGAATCCCTGCCACTTTATTAACTTTACAAATTAAAATTCTGTGTTAAGTGAAGGAAAGCATATAGAAGTTAAAAGTCAGGGTACACTAAGAAGTCTTGAGATCCTAATTTACTTCCGAGTTTTGGGCTCCCTGACATGTGCTCCCCTGTATTCCTCAACACAGTGGGTATGATGATCTGCTCAAAGGAGAACTGACGTGGCATTCACCAAAAGGGAGCAGAATAAAGAAGGTGGCACTTTTCTCCCACTCTCCCCACAACTAAATCACACCCCTTGTTTAGAAGGCAGCCTAGATGGGTAGCATCAAATCATCAGAAAATAAAAAGGCCCTGACTTCACCCTCAGCGTGAACTAGAATTACAGAGGAACTTCAAATTCTGATCACTTGACATTTGATAACCTTCATTTAGTCTACTAAAAGGCTATTGGCTTTGAGAAAGAAAAATGGTGAGCTATGACACACACACAAACATACACACACTAATTAAAGTCTATTCCGAATCTAACACCTCACTACACCTCCAGTATTACCTCTCTGGTTCTAGCTACCAAGTTGCGCATAAACTATTACAATGGCCTTCAAACCAGCTGCCCTTATAGCCTAATCTCTTCACAGCAGCCAGAGAGATCTCCAGATACAAATCAGATGACGTCAAGCTTCTGTTTAAATCCTTGTCTTTACAAGTTCTTGCCTTTACAGTTCTCATTTGTAAAATAGATTTAACAAAAGTACACACTATGGCATTCTGAAAATTAAATGTGACAAGCACAATACTTGGTATATAGTAGGCACTCAGTAAACGTTCGTTGCTATTATTATATTAATTCAATGTGGAATGCGTTGACAATTATTTTTTAGTTTTAATATTTTTCAATTGCTAGTGACTGCTCAGTCGATATTGCTTGGAAGAATCGTTAACCGATGATAAATAAGTCCCTGTTTATTACACATTTGCTACACATCTTGGAGCAACGTAGATATAACGTGCCCATGCGAAAAGCAGCTTCATATGCACGTGATTGCCTGCCCTTGTTTCTTTTCAACTTAGGTTTATATTTGAAAAAAACATTTGTTTTCTCTGAGCAAAATACCTTAATTTTTCCTGATAATGGCATATGGGACTCCTAGTACCTGAGTTTGGGCTGCTCCAGAGGATGAATGCATTTCTCCTTGGGGAGCCCCTCTGATACCCCTAGAATGAAATCCAGGACTGTCACATTTAGGTCAGACTAACCCAAATAAACTCTCCAAATTAGGGGGGAAAAAACGAACAATTTTTATGGAATGTGCTAAATAAATAGACAAACTCATTTTTTCATGTATTTTCTAGACCCTGCTTCATTGCAAAAAGAAGGCAGTTTACAAAAATACAGTATAACAAGATAAAAATAAAAGTGGGGAATAAGAATATATGAGACAAGATTTTACCAGAGTTGCTTCACCAAATGCACGTCCTAAGGTACATGGACTACCTAGAGATAGGGTACAAAGTTGACTTGAGGCTTCCTAGAAATCGACACCAGAAATAAATATAATAGTTAAATGGTTTATGACATCTCTCAGATGAAAACAAATTAGCTGTTTAAAAGAAGCAGAGCTCTTCCTGGAATTGTAAGTTAAAAGAAATGTGCTCCATGGATCCTCATGTAGGAGATATGATGTGATACAGTAAATACCCTTATAAGTTTTCCTACAGTAATTCCTATAATGAGTTTCACTGAGCTGTGTCTTAAAATGTCCCTCCATCTAAGTAATGGCATATCAGAAAGGAACTGTTTGGCAAAGCAAGTCTGCGAAGGTGTGTTTTGTGGGTTATGGAGGAGACACAAAATAACGTTGGTCAGATATACCTGACTACATCCAAAAATACATTTAAAAGTATCTATAGAAATTGGGTTGCATATTTTTTAGACAACTCTCCAAAACATTTGTAAATGAATTTTTTGTATTATGTGACAAGGCAGTTCAAACAGACACCTTTCTTGCTAATTAATGGCAGACCCATTAATTAGATTGACATCCTCTTATCAATACTAAGCCTAACAGAACATGTTAGAATAGACACTATCTTATATCAAACAAATGCAACTTCTTATTGAGTCCTCAAGGATAAACTAGTTGAAAAGAGTACCTGGTACCTAGAATAATACGCAGTAAAAAGCTGGAGAATGTTTACTAAAAATAATTATCAATAGCTATTTATGTATATATGTGGCTGAAAATACCAATATATAACATCAAAGCAATTGTACACAAATAAATATTGGTTCTTTGGTTTAAAGTACCTCTTATTCTTTGGGACTCAACATTTGGAATGAGTTGATTAAGGAGTATCTGCCTGCAGGCCATAGGGATTTTCTGACTGGCGCAGCCTCATGTGAGTGCTAGAGTCCTCCAAGTTGTGCTTAGAGAAAGGTTTTAGAGTTTTCCTTCTGCCTGTCCTTCTCCATTCCTCTCCCATAAACATGTTTCCAGCTGCTTTGATTCAGCTCGGTATAAATCACTAATTTAGGATCTCTCGTTCCCTTTTCTTCCTCTCTTCTTTCTTCCCTCATTCTTCTTTGCCTCAACAGTTTCAATTGGGAGTAGTAGTGTTGTAGTTGTAAGTAATCCTATGGTCTGATTGTATGTGCCAGGGTCTCCTACTCACCTCTCCTGCTACATCATGGAAAGCAGCATAAATTCAGTGACTTTGGAGACATTTCTGTATTTAAATCCTAGCTCTGCCATTTATTAGCTGAATGACCTGAATACTTTGCTCCAATGCCCACTCAGTCTTACTTTCCTCTTCCATGGGGGGAAAAAACCTACCTATAATAACTTTCAAAGATTTCCCTGGCCAGTGTGATGGTTATTTGGTTGGGCATCATCCTGTAACTGAAGGGTTGTGCGTTTGAATCCCAGTCAGGGCCCATTACTGGATTGCGGGTTCGATCCCCAGACCTGGCATGTACGTTCCCTGGTCAGGGTGCATAAGGGAGGCAACCAATCAATGTTTCTCTCTCACATCGGTGTTTCTCTGTCTCCCTTTCCTCTCTCTCTAAAAAGCAATAAAAAATTGTCCTCGAATGAGGATATAAAAATTAAATTTACAAAGATGTATTCTAGAAAGAGCCTGACACCTTTTAAGCAATCAGTAGTTGTTAGTTTAACTCTATCTCATTTACTATTATATAAGGCTCGTAGGCAGCAGTGATGAAATTATTCTCAGAGTGACATTTCTAGGTATTGGGACCTTATCTCAGCAACTGAGATTAGGTTCTACCCCTTTTTAAAAACTCAAACTCTTCTACTTGACTAGGTACCTGTGTTGGACAGAAAAATGACCCCCAAGATATCCAAACCCTAATCCCCAGAACCTATGACTATTATTATTTTACATAGCAAAAGGGACTTTGCATTAAAATTAAGTTAAAGATTTTTGAGACAGGGATTATCCTGGATTATCTCTGGTGGACTCAGTGAAATCACAGGAGTTCTTATATGTAAAAGAGGAAGGCAGGGGGGCGAGAATCAGAGGAGATGTGATGACAGAAACAGCGGGCAGCGCAATGTGATGCTGGCTCTGAAGGTCCAGAGGGGCCATGAGACCGGGAATGCTGGAAGCCTCTGGGATATGGAGAACAAAAGGAAATAGAGCCTCCCCTAAAGCCTCCAGACGGAGCACAGCCCTGCCAACACCAAGATTTTAGCTCGGTGACAATATTTTGAACTTCTGACCTCCAGACCTGTAAGATGATAAATTTGTGTTGTATTAAGCCACTGAATTTATAGTAATTTGCTACAGCAGCAATAGCAAACTAATATTGTGCCATTTTCTGCTTATCTTTCTTCCAAAGGCTCTGTTATTATTTGTGAAGTGTGGGGCTATATGCACTCATTGCAACTGAGTCAGGCTTGTTTCTGAGCCTTTTCAGTAGATAGAACTAAGAAATATGTATATAAAATAAATACCTGTGAGTTCATGATCATATTTCAAATTCAGGATGATAGGCTATTTAATTGGCCTCTTTTTTCATCTGTATCAACATCAGGGAAGACAGAATTAGAATATACCAGAATTACTCCTTTTGCTTTACCCCAGATCTCAGAAAAACAGCATCAACATTACCACCATCGATACGATTACTAAAAAGTAATTTTTTTACAATTGTTTTGTTGCTAGAATATATTCTGTGAGGAGTATACAATCAAATTACTATATTTTAAAGTCCCTTGAAATTTTTACAATCTTTTACAATCTTTTAAAAAATCATTTTATATGTGCCGGATAAAATCATGATTCTTTTCCTCTATTTACCAATCATCTTCCCATATCTACTAGATAATTATTTTTATGTTTTGGATGATGTTTAAGTCTACTGAGTTTAAAAATAATTAACATTTATTGTAGCAGTCATGTACACTTGGGTTTTCTGATATCTGCAAATGAATTCTAAAGCCAGCATCTATTTTCTTTTTTGCAGCCTTGGTCAGGATTCAGTAGCCTGTTCATACAACACGAATAAATTTCCAGTGAGATGTTAATGTCTATTTTTAAGGCATACAGGAGGAAGTTGAGGACTGCAGCTTTGGTTTATAGCCCAAACGGTGCACAACTAGATTATCTTTAATGTTCCAAGACCAGGACTAAGTTGCTTAGACAGCTTGCAAAAACAAGAGCTATCCCATCGCAAAGTACTCAAATAGCTATAGTAACTTTAGAATACAGAATTTATTCCATTGTAAACAGACCAAGTTGATTTCTCTTTGCTGATATGAGTCAAGATCAGAGGAACACAGGTTACAGGGGGAGAGGAAATGAGATACAGGATGATATTGGCTTTTATTATCATGAATATAAATTGGCAAACATACTCTAATATGTATCACCGTAACAGTTCTAGAAAGCAGCAAGTATTGGCATTTGGTTGAGGTTTCTTCTCAGTTAGATCAGTTCACCCAAGCTGGCAGAACACAGAGCATTAAGTCACAGTCCAAAGGGTTAGGTCTGCAGTTGGCAGGGTTTCAGCCAGAAGCCGAGGTAGGGCAGCCTGGTGACTGAAGGCAGCTGCACTGAAATACAAAGCTTTGGCAGGGTGTGGCCAGCTTTGTCAATTAAGAGAATAGAAGCCTGAAGCCAGGGCGCCTCATAACAACAGTGAGCCAGTCAGAGACTATATTAGGGTGAAGCCAAAGAAGTGAAGCCGGCCTAAACCACAGCTTGAAATTGAAGTGTTCACATAGGCACAGAGTTAGGCCACACAAGAAAGGATACAAATAGGAGAGACAGCAGTAAACCGAACCAAAAGCCAGAAATGAAAAGTGATCAGGGTTTTTCAGTTGCAAACAATAGAAATTTACTATAGGTAATGCAAGCAAGACAGAATTAAGTGAAAGGCAACTGGGTGGGGGAAATGTCTCACAGAATTGACAGGAATTGGAGGTCCTGGTTTGGGCAGAATCCAAATGCTGCAAAGGCTGGAAGGTAGGAGCAGAGTCACTGTCTTATAGCAAGAACTACGTGGCCAGGGTGCTGTTTTAGGATAGAGTGCCACTCCCATTGTTTTTAGAATGAATTCCCCCTCTGCTCAAGATTCAAACCTAAGGAGAGAGCACCCATTCGGCATTGTTTAGGCCTGTGTCCCCCATCACTCCTCCCCCACCTCATACCACACCTACAGGAAGGCAGAGCCCCTGGTCACGGAATATAGTGATTTGGAAAATTTCATCAAAAGGAAATCTGGATGCTATTAAGAAAGGGTAAACAGATCCTAGACAGCCAATACTCCATAAATGTCCAAATATACATGGTAAAATCAAGAAAAATAAGTCTTGGAGAAAATTTAAACAATGTTTTGCCTGAGGGCCATAGATCCAGTTTCGTAAGTCTTGGCCTTTGAAAGCTGGGGAACAGCTTTGGAGCTGATATTTTCAACTTTTGATTACCATTCGTGTTGGATTAGGAAATGCAGGTTCTTGGGAGTCACATGGTAGCTAACAATGAATATAAATTTAGTACTTACTATATTCTAGACACGGAGGTAAGTGCATTAAAGATACATCATTGCATTTAATCTTCCTGATATTGATATGATGTAGGTATTACTGATCCAATTTACAGATTAACCAACTGAGATTCAGATTACTTAAATTGTGCAAGGAAGGAACATGGAAAGAAACTGTTTATCGGAGAAGTAGACTGAGAAAGTATTTATAGGAGAAGTAGAATGAGAACTGAATAGAAGTGATGGTTCTACCTAAGGTGTCCTCCTGCATCAATTTTATCTTCTGCTGACCTTGTGATCTTGTTCAGTCAGATATGATCAACAGCATAATAAGAAGAGGTGGGAGGCTAGAGACATGTCCAAAATTTAGCAGTAGTGGTTGGTGAAGAGAGGTATGAAGATCAAACGCGGCCAAGCATGACAAAGACTAAAGAAACAGAATCAGACACAGATGCTGAAAGCCACAAGGTAGCCCTCTGTTCACTATCCAAAGGGCACATGAAATTCAGGTGTGGCTTAGACAAGCTTTGGCACCGAATGCGGGTCTATCCAGAAGAAGAGTGTAGTAATCCTGTAGGCTTAGTGAGCAGCCTAGGGTCTAGTCAGAACCTGAGACTAGTGACCAATGATCTAAAGGCTTATATTGCATATTCCAGGCTTATAACTTCTCCCCATTGGATGGGGTTCTGGGAGAGGCTACAGCTTCAATTAGGAAAGGGAACCAAAGGAGAAATCCAGTGCTGTAGACTGGGGAGACTTTCTAGGGGGTAATAGATAGGGGAGTGGCACAGCCAGAAGTCTCCAATCTAATCCAGAGCTCTTACTTGGCACTTGGCACCTACGTTCAGAGAACTGTGTGATTCCTAGGAGTGGGGGTTGATGAGACACTTAGTCTTGGACTCATGGGCTAGGATGAGTTGCTGAGGTAGATGTTAGGAAAATATAACTATAGGGAGCAAAAGAAGACCAGGGGAGAAAAACTGAAGCAGAAACCAATCATTATGACCATCTCTAAACCTTAGATCTATGTGTTACTGAGAATTCAAGCTGTCCTTGAAACCATTACAAAAAAAATAATCACTGCTTTTGCTAACTCTTGTATTTATCACAAAATAGCATTCTTCAGATAGCCAAACTTGCTTAAAAGCTGCCAAAATTCAGGCCTCCTAATGGAAAAAAAAATTAAATTGCCTAGCAGGAGATAGCCATTCTTTTTCACAAGACACCTTTACACTTTCCATGGTGTTTATAGCTTTTCTCTATAGACAATTTTCTTTATTGAAGTACTTTATCTTTAGAATGTATTCTTTTCCTCTCTGAGGCTTTAAC
The DNA here is from genome assembly GCA_004026545.1 of Mormoops blainvillei. Classification (NCBI taxonomy): domain Eukaryota; kingdom Metazoa; phylum Chordata; class Mammalia; order Chiroptera; family Mormoopidae; genus Mormoops; species Mormoops blainvillei. The sequence goes on from PVJD01000171.1 coordinate 113,328, forward strand.
ATTTTGCTGCCCACAGCTCTCTTTTTTTTATTGACACCCTGTCTAAACTTTAGCTGTTCTTTTATTTATAGATGATATACTCTCTACACAGGAAGTATTCTTTTGAAGAGTGGTATGGGCTGAGTTGTGTCCCCCAACATTTATATGATGGCATTCTACCCCCTAATGTGATGGTATTTAGAAATGAGGCCTTTTGGCTATAATTAGATTTATAAGAGGCCATGAAGTTGGGGCCCTCATAATGCATTAGTGCCCTTTTAAGAAAACGAAGTTAGAGAGAGAGATCGTATGCATCAAGTAAAGGCTGTCTGAAAGCCTGGAAGACTGTTCTCACCAGAATCAACCATGCCTCCACCCTGATTTCAGATTTCCAGCCTCCAGTATATGAGAAAACAAACTTCTGTTGTTTAAGCCGGTCCATGGTATTTTGTTATGTCAGCTGAGCAAAGACAAGGAGTCTTTAAGATATAATTTTATTAAACATTACTTAAGATTATTATTATAAAATACAATACAGCTTTTCAGAAAAGTTTTGTGGTTCTTGTACTTTCATTTTTACATCTACGAAATATTTCAAATCGTCCTTTCAGAAATGTATAAACCAGTGTTTTGACCCTTTCTAGCTGTACTCAAATAACAATGTGAAGGAAAGGTTGCTAAGTGACAGCTTCCCCCAAACCTGATGTATCTGCGTTCTGACTGGCTTTCTCCCAGGATCCTTCCTTTTCCTCCCCTTGACTACAGACATGACTGGAGAAGAGGTATTTTCCTAATTGTAGTAAAATATGTTGCTCTGCCTCCAGGCTCTGGTTGCTATCACAATGTCTCATTTTGCATTCTTCCTGTTCCTACTTGACCATTTAGTTTTTCTTAATTACGTCTTTCCTCCAGTTAGCTTACCTTACGGCTAATATAGAAAAAGAAAGAAATCGTTTGGCTATGCCTCAGGCTTACCCTACGTCAACCAGGAAATCTCCATGATAGGTTTACCTTTATAGTTAAACAAAATATTTGGAAGAAAATGTTTCCTCTGTGTTTATTTTGAAAAGTTTTGTAAATATCTCAATCTCATAATTTTGTATTTAATATTTAACAGGTTATCACTTATCACATCACCTTGGGCAGGTTGATTAACTTCTATGAGGCCATCATTCCTCATTCTTAACAGGGGAAAAATAATAATAGCTGGTATATTACTCCATAGGGTTGTTGTCAGGACCAGATGCAATAATTTCGAGTTTATACAAATGTTAGTTTTTACATTGTTAGTTAGGAAATATCTACCTGCTTTTAATTCAGCCAGATTGCCCACATCGTTGATACGCTGTATCAAAGTAGAGTGCTAGATCAGTAATTTTTAATCTTTTTCATCTCATGGCAAACATAAACCAATTATTAAAATTCTGTGGCACACCAAAAAAATGTATTTTTTGCTGACCTCACCAAAAAATAATTATAATTTTGATTCATTCATACTGGACAGCTATTGCTGTGTTGGCTGTTGCCAATTTTTCACTTGACAATCTAAGAGAAAAGAGGTCAGTGCCCCTGACTAAATAGCCAGGTATTGCATGTTTTAAGAAATGGCACAACTGTTGAAAATCACTGTGCTAGATTAATATTTGGTGTTTATTTGTATTTTGGGGGTATTTCTTGATCAATTTGCACAAAACAATTTTGGCAAGGAGAGTATTTTAATGTATGAACAAAGGGCCTGGGGAGAAAATGATTATAGCACAAATCTATATGTTAGTGTTCTCATAATTTTTAATGGTATCCTGGAAACTTGCACTTAGCAAATTTCTGTTTTGACAAAATGCTTTCTTTTCATCTCCTACAAGTGCTTTACTTGAAAGAGAGTGGTAGATACATTTTGTGGAAAGTAAAGCTTGCCATTTTCCCTTTTCTGTAAGCAGTTAAGACTTCAAGTGGGAGAAAGAAGGAAATGGAATAGTTTCTCTGCTTACACTTCTGATTGAAGGCCTTAATCCTACACTCTCTCCAGTTTGTGTAGGTATGTGTGTGCATATGTCGGTGGGGCTGGGTAGCCAAGGTGAGCATTCAGGGCGGTGAGAGGAAGAGAAATACTTTATACAAAGAGTTTGTATATAAAAAGAATCAAAGGTGTAAGTCAGATATTGGATCCTTTACACTGTGAGCTGTGAAATTAATGTTACCCAGAAATTTTGCTTTCTTTTTTTACCTTCCTCAAGTTCCCACTTGATAAACTCTGTTTTTATCCCTAAGAAATGCATAATACTCTGAAACAAAAAGTTATTTTGAAGTAACTCCCTCCCCCCCATTTTAAAAGAAATACATAGGTAAAGCTTCTGTTGCTTAAAAAAAAAACTAGTAATCATTACAGTATTGCATACCTAAATGGTAGAACAAATATTTACTTACATCTATATAGATATAAATCGAACAGAATGAAGTCCCAGGAAATAAAAAATGTGAAATTGTTTTGGAAAACATAAAAAAAAAAAAGTAGAATATAAATGTCCAAAGAGTGATGGTAATTCTATGAAATATTGGGTGACACAAAAATTTAACTCTATTTTATATATGATATAACAGATGAAAACATGATCTGTTTGCTTATGTTGAGACATCGTGCTACAAAACAAGAGTTTTGGTTGAGATGCCTGCAGTTTGGCTTTCTCTTTATTAAGGTAAGCTGTTTTGATATTGCCATTTTTTCCTTACAATATAATGATACGAAAATTTTATTGGCTTCCTACCTAGATTACTTGCCAATCTTAATCTATAGGAGCTTCTAGGCCAATTTTTAACAATGGCAAAAAAAACCAAACCCCACACAAAAAACTTTACTTATGTTTAAAATGTAAACATCTACCTCAACTCATATATAATTTAAAAATGTGATTTGATCATATACTTATATATGTGTATTTCTTAACCATTTATTAGAACTTTGAGGAGTGGATAGGAGATGTTCTCGATCCAAACTGTGCTTTTTGAGGCAGAGAGTATAAAATTGTTTGTTGGTTGTTGATGACAATATTTAAGAGTTCCCTGTATTGCAGATATTTCTTCTCCATTTAGTGAGGTAGGATTAACTATGTTTTGTTCTAATATTGGGTTCTGGGATAGATCAGAACCTTTGGGATGTCATTTGACTAGGCAAATTATTCCCACCTCTGAACATGCATAAATCTTAGTTGCTTTTGAGTTTCTAGCAGAATAGTGGTGGTGTGATAAAATACAGGAACAGTGCTTTTAATATCACTACTCTTCTAGAGACTGGTAATACCAGTCACTTTTTTTTTTTTTAAAAGATTTTATTTATTTATTTTTAGAGAGAGGGGAAGGGGAGGAGAAAGAGAGGGAGAGAAACATCAACATGTGGCTCCCTCTTACACGCCCCCTACTGGGGACCTGGCGGGCAACCTAGGCATGTGCCCTGACTTAGAATCCAATCTGCGACCCTTTGCTTTGCAGTCCTGCACTCAATCCACTGAGCCACACCAGCCATAGCACCAGTCACTTCTTAACTTTCAGTTTAGGAAAGAGTGTGAGGAGAGAGTTTCTTTCTTTCTTTCTTTTTTTTTTTTTTAAGGGCACTGTTGTATTACAAAACCAAAACCAGCATCTTTTCATACTAATTACCCCTGTGAAGGTTACATATTAATCCTACCATCAGTCTGGTAAGGCAGAGAGGGAATGTGAGACAAATTCTTAATTACTTTAAAGTGTATTTGGTTCACTGAAAACTTTATGGTTTATGTGTATGTGTGTGAGAGACACACAGGCACTCAAGTTTCTTGATAAAGTGAATATCAAAATATAAAAATGATAAATGAATCTTTAAACAAAGCACCAGGCTATGGTTTTTCTTCATTCACACTTTAATGTCTGACTTTTGAAAGGACTTTAGACATAAGTAATGTTAAGAACATTAATTTTTCAAAAATAATGTTTCATAGTCCTTTACAATGTCTTCATGGTGGATCTATTCCCCTAGAGGTCTTTCAAAGAGACTTCATCTCAGTCAATCACCTTATAGGAAAGAGGAAAAATATAATCTGCCCTTTCTTTGTAGGCAGAAAGCACCAGAAAGTGAAGGCAGAAAACACTGGTTCCAGTTCTAGTCCTACAACTTGATGACATGAGTGGTTTGGTGTCGCAGACGTCCAGGAGGTTCATTTGAGAAACTGAGCTAATTACGCATAATACAAGGTCCCGCACAAATAACGCCCCCATTTTATGTTCTAGTAATCTATACCAAATCTTTTATTGTAAAATTATAAGCATGTAATCCTGTAACATAATATCACACTCAAGCACACCGTATGACATTTTAGGTGAGAAGTTCAAATTGCTGTCCATCTTGTGGAGACATTCACTACCCTACCAACTACACTCAATGGCGTTACTTCTTCCGGACCCTGTATAGTTCAGAGGATTACCTGAACTCACAAACGGAGTAGCAAACTACCTGTTATAGTACTGGGGTTACCAAAAAATGTGGGAGAGTTGGAGCCAGTGCTGCACTCCCTTAGACCGGGTCCTAAATCCTTTGGTACTTAGAGGGCTGTGCTGGGCACACTCGGGACAGCCTCAGCACACTGATACCCTTAGGCTCTTTGCTTACTAAAGCCACATTTTTAAAAAGCTTTCCGTTATGGATGTTTTCCAGTTCTCTCCACAGACCTCGCCAAGCTTCTTAACTAGAGAAGCAGTACTACTCCAATAACCCTACGTTTCACTCCTAAAAAGGTGGGCAGGAAAGAGTGGTTTGGTCTTTATACTCCTTGCCAGCCAATAAGCATGCTGCCTTTCTTCCGGTCGGCCAGCCGACCAATCCGAGCAAGCCGGTGTAATCTTCGGCTTCACTCGGCTCTTTTCGCTGTTGCGGGTAGCGTGGGGGCCGCCGCCACCGCTGCCGCCGCCACCGCTAGAGAGACGCTTTCCTTTTTTTTATTTTTTTTCCGTGTGTTCACTTCCGGGTCCGGTGCCGATCCGGATGCCCGAGGCAGAAGGATGTTTGACCTCCGGATAAGTGAGGCGCTGCTGTGCATTCATTCCCGGCTGCATCGGTGGCGACAGCAGCGGCCCGGGCGGCGACTCTCCAGCCAGAGGCGGCGGTAGGAGGCACCGGCAGTAGTACAGGGACCCAGTCCCAGTCCAAGCCGAGCTGCGTTACCTTCCTCGCTCGTTCCTTCCCCCCTACCTCGCTCGCTCCCTCCCTGCGTGGCTCGCTTTCCTCCTTCGGCCGCCGACGGTGTGATGTGCCGCCGCCGCTGCCCCCTCCACCACTGACTGAGGGAGCGGGGGCGCCGCCCGCGCCCGGCACCTACCCCGCTCCTGGCGACCGCTCCTCAGAGGTAAAGCCCCCTACGTGTTGGCGCCGGGTCGTATGGCCCGGCGGCAGGCTCTTGGTGGCCGCGGCTCTGTTCTTCCCGGGTGGGGCTGGGTGGGTTGGGGTCCCGGGGTGAGTGGGGTGGGGTGCGGCGGGGGCGGCACCGCAGGCGGGGGCCTCGGAGGAGGGGTGGGCGAGGACCGCGGCGGGAGGCTCTGTGGCGCGGGGGTGGGGGCCACGACCAGGAGGTGAGGGCGCCGAGGGCTCAGTGGGCTGGGAGGGGGCCAGGGGCGGCGGGCCGGGCTGGCCGCAGAAGTTGCCCGAGTGGTGCGCCTCGAGTGGGGAGTGGAGGGAGGTGGGGGAGCTGGGAAAAAGCAGGGACTTCTTTTGGGAGGGTTTTTGAGGTCGGGAGTGTAGTTTCCAGCACTCCTTGATTGTGTCCAGACAATTACCTTCGGAGTGGGGGTTTTGGGTAGGAGGGAGGAAGGCATCGGTCTGCTGGGAGGAGGTGTCAGGGGCCAGCATTCATTTCAGTGGTAAACTTCCCATTGGGGCGTTTGTTTTAATGTAAGGGGATGGGGATTTACCTATGTGACTGAGCTTTTGACCTAGCTCAAAACTTAACCGAGGCATTAGTCGGAGTAACAAAATTACTCTGATGGTTAGTTACGGTGCAGGTTTGTTTATCCCACATGCAGGGGAAGTGACACACAGAAGCGCCGGTTCTTTTGGTTCACAGCCCCCACATTTCTCTTCTGCGGGACGATGATGGGGATGTATGTGTTCTGGTGGGGTAGGGGTAGTCAGGCCTGTGTTATGATCATTCCAGTTCTCTCAGGGAAGGGGAAAAGTTAATGGGTGGGGGAGAGAGAGAGTGTGTCCGTGTGGGAGATGGCTACTGTTGCTACACTGTGCGAATTAGTTTTAACTCTGTTGTAATGAGTACCAGCGTTGGTCAGTAAGTGACCCGTTTTTAACCTTTTGTTTTAGAACATCGACTTGAGTTGGAAAATTTAAAACCTGCTGATTTTTAATAATCTAAGAAAATGAGTCAATATTTTATTTCTTTTCGTTTTTCAGTTCTTATGATATGAATGACATTTCCCCACGGATAGTAAAATATGTTGAACTATAAGTTGGAATACTTTTTAAAATTAAAAATATCTAACTTTTAAATCCATATATATATGGAGAATGTTTGCTTCCCCTATAAATAAATATATTGTAGGAGAAAAATATCACAAAAATGGTAGTAACAATGATTTAAAATTAGAAAGATCTGAGGCCAGTTTTTAAGAAAACATTTTCCACCAATAATCAGATCTAGTTTGTGACATTCTTAGTAGCCTTTTAGAGGGGTGGGGATGGAGAGATGTGCTTAGTGTATTTTATAATTATTCCTGAACTTTGTCCTAACTGTATTCTGAACTAAGATAAATTATCTTCATATTTTGTATACATTAGCCTCTGTAGTTGCACAAAAGATGAAAACTATGTTTATGGGCATTAGAAGAAAGATGTTATCAAATCAATTGACTGGCTTTGACATAGATTCTTAGTAGAGTGTATAGACACTTTTTGCTTTTAGGGAGTTTGCATTTCTGCATATGCATCAGGTGTAAGTACTTATTAGAATGAGAGACAGATAGGATAATTTTAATGTTGATATGTATGAGATTTTTTGGGGGGGCTTTTGGAAAATGATTATCTTTACTGCTGATTTATTGTGCTGATTGACCTCTTCTGCAATATTCAACTTAAAAAATTAATGCATTATGTGGTTATTAATGTTTTCATCATTGTATTTGCAAGCATTAACTATTAACAAAATCTTGAATACATGAAAGTCTTTTATTCCTTCAAATAAACAGACTGGGATTAGAATCAAGGATAGTTTAGTTTAATCAGGACCTTTGAGATGTGCAAGAGAGTTTTACTATGTGGTGAGGCTGGAAGAGTAGGTAGAATATGAAGATGAATGATACCCAGTAGCTGCCTTCAGGGGAGAAACAGACTTGCACAGACATAATTGCAACACAAAACTCCTGTGGGCTTTATTGTGTGTGTGTGTAAGTGTGTTTCACTAATTTTTGACTGGGGAATTATGAATGAGTTTACACCTGGTAATACAATACATTTTAATGGGCAAATGGGGGCTGTGCGTGTATGGTGGGTAGTAATCTAGTCTAGGTGAAGGGAACAGCTTGAATACAGGCATGTGGGTTGGGTATTATGGGGCCTGTTGAGCTGGACATAAGGCTGCTGTGTCAGGAGGTCTTTGTGGGAGAGGAAGCTGTGAAGTAGGTGGAGATCAGGCCAGGGAAGTCCAGAATGCCTTGTATTTAAAAATGAGTCAGTTTGAGGTATGAAGACCCAAGTGTATAGCTTCTATGCTGATAGAGAGTAGGTAAGACAAATAAGGATGGTAGAATGAAGGAAGTAAATTATAGCAGAATAGTCGGCTTGTTATCATTCATGCTAATGGAGGAAAACAGAAAAGTATAAAAACTAAAACAGTTCATACATTGCTTGCCATATTTCTTTACTTGCATTTGAATATGGATGTGTCTGGTAATCTGATAATTGATTTTATATGATATAAATCCAGACTGTAAAAATGTGACCCAGGAATAAATGGAAAGCAGCAGTCCATTTACTTCTCTGTGTCCCCTCTGTAATCTCCTCCATGCTGGGATTAGGGCATTACTCTGGTGTAGTTTATTGATTCAGTTTTTTTCAAAATAGAACAGGTGGTTGTTTAGTGTCAAAGGGCTTGCCAAAATGATGTATCTAACTAAATAGAGGACATGCTAAAATATTAAAAAACAAAACAAAGTATAGTTAATCGGATAGTTACATTATTGTTAATACATTTGAATGAGAGATTTACTATGGGTAAAGTGAAATGTAAGGAGTCTACATACAAAGAGAATTGACTATAATAGTGAGATAATAAAATGAGAAACTTCCACAGTTCCAGATAAATAATATATAAGGTTTTTAGTCATCTTAAATACCAGATAACCCTAAAATAATTTAACCCCAAACTTACTGTCATAAGAGTGCTTAGAAAAATATAACCCCCCACCAAACACTCGGTTTTAGGTCCATGTAGAATAATGTTAGAAGGTTGTTTGATGTTTTTTGCTATTTTCCTCTTAGTCTTCAAAAGAACTTACATTATAGCTGTGTTATTTTGAACCTCCAAGTAACAACAACCCTGTTATAATGTATTAAGTACCTACTTTGTTTAGGGACCATAAATGCTACTGTTCAGACAACTATGTGAGTTAAGTGGTATAATCGTTCACTTTGAGTGTAGGAAACAGTCTTCTAGAGTTTAAGCAACCAGTTTTATATCTTGGAAGTAGTACAGTGCCTATTTAAATTAGTTTTTCATTTCTGGCTTCAGAGCCTGAAACCACCAGTGATCTGTTTTTCTAATCTTCTCCTCCTTTTTCGTCTTCATCTTCATCTTTTCTCAAGCAGTTAACACTTGCTGGTATTGATTGGTGTTAATATGTATCTGGATGTTGGTTCTTCAAGGTGTAATTTCTTTGGAAATAACAGTTTGAGGGTATCTGAAGTTCTCTAATTGTAGAGATTCTGTAGGAGCAGACAATATGGTTTAGTAACTTAAGCTACTTCAGAGTATCACTTTTGTGCTGATCTGCAGGACAGAACTATACTTGGGATTCTTAATGTGTATAAAAATAAAGTGTGTATTATTCATTAATATGGATACTATCCATTAATATGGAGAGCCTCTGAAGTACTCAAAAGATATGGAATGAGAGAGATATATGACAGATAAGTTTTAGAGACCCAGTGGAGGCTGCTGTTCAGCTATGTTTTCTCCAGCTCCCTTTTCAAAGCTGAGATTTAGAAATACTAAATGTTTGTGTTTCCGCCTGTTGTGGGACCTTAAGAAGGTGTGTAGTGATTTGTTCTTGAACTATATAGTACACGATTGCCCTGTCCGGGTGGCTTCATTGGTTGGAGTATTGTCCCGATAAACCAAAATTATGGGTTTGATCCCTGGTCATACGCACATATAGGATTCAACCAGTGAATTCATAGATAAGTGGAAAAATAGATCTGTCTGTCTGTCTCTCAAATCAATAAATTAAAAAAAAAAACCTATTGTAAGTGATTGGTTATATTCTCTCACACCACTCCCTGCTCATCATCTTAGTTACTGGAAAGAATTCTTAATGATGAATGTGAAGCATTTATATATTTGGTAGCTAAGAGTCTATACATTTTTGTCATTTTCTTTACTAATGATATATCACAGTTATAATTTAATTTAATGAAAATCTATAACTAAGTTATGTTCACATCTGGCTAAGACACATCCATATTTTTTATAGCTTTCACTGGAATTAGGTAAAATCTCATTATAGATACTCTTTTTCTTGAACTTATAATGCTTTTTTTCTATAGTGAGGTAATGTCAGACTTTCAGCTGTATTCAGAATCATTACCTTTATTTAGCTGGTTTGTGTTGAACTAGTTTCTTTACTATGAGGGCTCTATTTTGTCTGCTGTGTAGCCATCTTAAAAACAATTCAACAACAACACACACATACACACAAAACTCAACAATTTTTAAAAATTAAAGGGAGAGAGTTATTTTGTGATTATGCTCTTCATCAAGATTGAGAAAATTCATTTAAAGTGCCAGAGTGTGAGGCCTGGCACATAGTAGGCACTGTATAAATTTTAGAAGCAGATTCAGAAGTTGCTGATATGTTGTTACAGGGTTGATTGTTGGGTAGAATAAGCAAAGACATTTAGGGACAGCCTTTTACAGGTGAATCTCTTTTAACTCACCTCTGCTTAACTCACTCAAAAGATTAAGTGATTCTCTTCGTTCATTTACTGCTTGACACTCATGCTATATCACTGAATAGCAGTAGACTACCCTATAGTTTGTTTTTGAACTTTTATTCCAACCAGTTATGATATACATACTAAGAATTATTTGTGTTTATACCCAACAAATTGTTAATGGCAGTTGTACTTGATGTTGTAATTACACACTGTAATGTAACATTATTCAGTGAACCGTGAAGGCAAAAAAGGTATTTGTATGAGAACCAGTTGCCACTTTGAAAACAGGTGAGTAGCCAGATTAACAGTTGAAATAGGTGTGGGTGAAATAACTTTAAACAGTTAGGGGGAAGAAACCCTAAAAATCTAAAAAGATTCTGCAATAAGATTACTTTTAAGTGTTTGTGAGATGTCTTTCCATGTTTAGCCAAGAATTCCAAACAGAAATTGGAAATCGCAGGTGATGAACTATGGATGAGATTTTTAGAAAAAGGTAAAATAGAACTACAGCCCTTACTTAAAGAAAAAGTTATGGCTTTGCATCAAAAGATTGTCTTGTGAATGTATATTTTTATGTTTTAGTTGCAGTAAAATTTTTAAGGTATGTAGATTTTTAAATGATTCCCATTTTTAACACGAGAGCTGTTGGTTAATAAAAATATATGAAAGAGAGTAATTGCTTCTACATTATTATGCACATTATACTTTCTCTTAGAGGTTTACTTAATAACGTCCTCTTTTTTATTTATTTTTTAATCCTTATGAGGATATGTCTTGATTTTAGAAATGGAGGAATGGGGGGAGAGAGAGAGAGAGAGAAAGAGAGGGGGACACACACACACACACACACACACACACACACACACAGTGAGAGAGAGAGAGAGAGAGAGAGAGAGATTGATTGAGAGATTGAGAGATTGAGAGAGATTGCTCAGTTCCTGTACGTACCCTGACCCTTTAGTCACCTTAAGGTGAATTGTTCAGTTACCTTGTGACGTGATCAATCTGTGGCTCTCACATATTTTTTGATAGAGTTCCTCATCTGATATCATATGCTATCTTTCAGGTTTTTTACAGCATCAGGATTGGAGAAAAGCTATTTTATAATTCCAGTGTCTCCTCAACCTGAGTAGGGACTGCTGGAGTGAATTGGTAGAGGAAATGGTCCCTTTGAATAGGAAATGCCATACCCTTGATGTGTACCAGGAGTACTTGTGCTTGTTGCAAAGCATGTTGGTCTAACAGTTTATAGTAGCCACCCTCCTTGTCTGCCTACCTAGCTCAGCCCAAGTGGAAAGGAGAACTCTAAGGTGTAAGAGAAGGAGGTCCAGGTTGGAGAAGGGAAAGGTAGATGGCATATACTATTTATCTTGGTGTCATCACATTACAATGCCTACTGCAGTGGAATACTGAAGTATGGAAATAGGGTTAGTTTTTCAGAACTTTAGTTTGCCTCTATGATTTTTTTGGCATGGTTCTTCCCTGGGTGTCGGATTCATCCTCAGGCTGATACAGCAAGATCACATCTATACATGCATTGTCCAGGAAATCTTTTGCATAAGCCTACCAGCATACTTTTCTCTTCATGTTTTAGTGACCAGAATTGGGTCACGTACAATTCCTAATCAGGTATAACAAGGGGAAAGGAGTTATAATAGTTGATTTTTACTAATTAGGATATATCCTCTGAATTGGGGATGGCGTTACATTTCCCTGAGTTACCTAGTGGAGGGAGGATATTTAAAAAGTGATGGGAAGGAAAAATGTGGGGGAAGTGGATGTTTGAGAGACAATCAATAGTTGACCACTACATCTGTTTGCTTTAAGAATGAGAATGAATAATGCATATAAGTGCACTTTGAACTTTAAAGCATTGTACAAATGTAACAGATGAAAGATTAGGAAGCTGCTTCTATGTTACTATTTTAAATATGCTCAGGTGTGAATATTTTAGGAGCTAAACACTAATTTTCTTAATGACTGACTTTGAATCAATAAAATCCATATTCTAAGTTGTAAGATTATACATGTTTTCCATAGAACTCATAAAACTATTTTAACTTTAAATTAAAAATTTGTATCTGTAAATTTATTTAATTTTTTTGAGCTGCTGCCCTCTGTCCTCACAAAAAATTGCCCACACCTTTGATTTTATCAGATTTCTTTATTTATCACATCAAGAGCAGAATAAGTGCATGAGGAAATGGGAGCTTGTCAATCAAAGGAAGAGTTTATTTTGAATCATGGAATCCCAGCCAGATACGAGGGAAAGTAGGGTTTTTACATATCTTGAGAGCAGCAAAATGAATGAATGAATAAATGAATGAATGAATGAAAGAAATGAATGGTGGGAGAATGGTAAGGTGGGGAATCACAGAATTTGGGAATTGAGATGAGCTCTCATATCCTAATTGCTAGAGCTGTGTGTGTTCTTTCTGACCAAGAGGTGGGAGGCCTTGAAAATATGTTGTTTACTTTGCTCTTTTGCTTAGGATCATGGGTTGGTTCTTTAAATCAGTCAGTCAGTTACCTTTAGTACAGATACTTGTGTCCTCAGGCTATGTAAAATTGTAGCCAGATGTTTTATTTATTTTTTAAAGTAAAACAAGTAAATAGACAAGTCTTTTAATCTGCTAAGCAGTGAACATCACCACCGCAAGCACCACCACCGCCGCCACCACCACAATCACAACTTCACACACACAAAGTAACCTCAAACATAGCTTGCTTAAATGAAGAAACAGAGTGAGTGCTTGGAACAATATATACATTTTTATTTTCATGAAAGTTGTTATTGAAAAGATTTCTCTGCTTTCAGTATTTGTAAGAGTATATATGTATTTGTGTGTGTGCGTATGCATATACATATGGAGGCACATATATGTATAGATATGCAATAAATATATAGAATTAATTATTGTAATTGTAATTCTTGTAGTTGCAATTATTGTTCTAAATATGCAGAATAAATCCATCCATCCTCTGGGAGGATGTTTTTGTTAATGATAGTTGTTTTTAAATAGTGAGATTTGGGATGGTTTTTACTTTTATACTTTTTGTACTTCTCTGTATTGTTGGGATTTTCAGGTATCATGTATTATTTTTACCATGAGGAAAAATAGTAATTTCTTTTTTTGAGGATAGAAAGTGGAATCTTGGGATGTGGGATGTTTTCCTACCAACTTAGATTTTAACATATAATTCTGCTGTCTTGTGTATTACCTTGAATAAAATGTGCCTCAAATACACTGATACCTTGTAATTACCTTTATTTTTAAAATTGGGCTTATTAAAATATTTACTTTAAAATTTAAAGTTGAAATTGGCCATATGATATATTTTCATCCAAATTTACTTTATAAAGGTGGTGGAGTTCTGAATATTTTGTAATTATTAATTAATCGATTTTTTAAACTGGTTTGGTTTTGACTTGAGGTAATATGCTTGGCAGTGTATTAGAGTACGATATATTAGAGTCAAAGTTATAGTCAGAGTTTCCTTTAGTAGAAAGGGAAGTGAAAATGGTTTTTCCCTTACACCCAGTCTGTGTTATGTTTATTTTCTATTTCTGTGAAAAACTTATTTTTATATTCTAATAATGAATACTTTCAAAAAGCAGGAAAATATAGTAAGTAATGTAATAAGGAGAGAAGAGAGAAAATTCCCGGTATTCCACTAGTCTTATGGTGTGCAAATACATGGCTACAAGGCCTTTTAATAAAATCCTAATTTGGCATGCAAAAATAGTCTAGTATTGTTTTAGAAGTGAAACTAGTAGGTATCAGTTGTTGGTGACATTAAAACAAACAGCAAACTGGTGTTTGTAGATGCATATTTTCATAAGACATTGTTTTATTTTCTTTTATTCCAGGGATCTGAGAACAATATGAATTAAACAAGAAAGTGTAACTCTTAAAGGTGTGGATTCTTGTAATGCCAATTTTCATTTAAATATGGGAGATTATTTACTGAGTTCTTTTCCTGTTATATGAGTGGGAGGGCATATTGTGGCTAATTTTTAAATATGTTTGAGATTCTGAAAATATTTGTAGTTAATCAAATACCAAAATGTAATCAATCAGCTTTTAAAAATCAACCTTTTGAGTATTTTCTGATAACCTCTTGAAACTTGATAGCTGGAATGCATATTGTGTGCTTATTGTATGCTCTGCTGTTTATCTGAGTGCCCTACTAATGAAGGTGGTCTTTTGAAAACTGACTGAAAAATAAAACCCTGAACATTGGGAATGAGATAATTAAATAAGCCAAAATGTATTTTATTATATGCACTTGTATAAAATTTTCCAATTGAAAATTAATAATATTTTTTCTGTGACAGAGTAAATGAGAGAAGAAAAAGGACAATTTTAAATATAATTCTTGCAGTCCTTGTAGGGCTGGGATCGCTACCACTTACAAAAACCAAGAGAAAAGGGTTTATGGAGACGGCAGTTTGTGCCAGGGATACTCAGTCCGACATCACATTAGTATTTTTTTTCTGGGGAAGTTAAAAAAATGATAGATATTGAGATTCTAACCATGTTAATTTATATTTGAATCTGGGGATGGGGCTAGGGCACTAATGATACATTGTAGGATATTCACAGGTGCTTTCAGGGTTGAAAATGACTGATTTCTTCTTCTCTTTTTCGAATACACATGTGTTGGCTCTTTTTTAAAAAATTACTTTCTTTTACTTCCATGTTCTCTTTTCAATTAGGAATGAGGGTGTCTTGAAGCTGAGACAAGAAATGCCAAAAAAATATTTTCAAGAGGATCAGGTTAATGAAGTGATTTCTCTTCATAGTTTCATACCCAGAATCCTTAGTGAGGTCACTATATTCATTGCTCTTTAGCAGTTTTTGATAAGCATAGCATCAAAATTAGAGGATTTTTGACATTTGGAACATTTTGTTAAAGGGAAATTTATCAAGAATAAATTAAGGCATCAGTTCAGATGACCCTGAAAATCTTAAGAAACTTAAGTGATTAAAAACAATTATATCCTTAAAGTTTAAGTTATAAGAAGGCAAGAATTATTACTATTGAAAAGTTTTTAGTTTTAGGTTATAGTTATCACATATACAGTATAATTGAGTTGTATTTTTTATGTAACATAAGGACGGAAGAGGCCTTAATGGTTTTTTAGTTTAACTATACTTCTGCTGCTTTATTCTCTTTTTACCATGATTGACAAGAAACTGTGTCTGCTTTTTTCCTCACTGGAAATATTGTGTATATTATATATTGTGTATTGTGTATAGTCAGTGAATGTTTACATATTAATGCACTATGATACTAGGGTTTTATGGTTATTGTATCTTGTCACTTATCATAAGTCAGGGTCATTTTTGTGACTCATTTTGATATTACTTCATAGGTCAGGAATACCTTTACTAGCTAGAGCATTTTTCTTGTGATAAAATGAGAGCGAGCCATTTTATGAATTCAATATGTTAAATTTTATTCAGTGAACATTTTTGCATAGTGGTAAAATTGGATTTGGCAATTCTATACATTTCAAGGATAATATTTCTGCAGACTTCCTTAGTAGGAGATTTTATGGTAGACAAATTTGAGTTGTTAGAGTTTAGATGACATGTTATGTGTGAACCTGTGGAAGACTTTTAAAAGTATTGAATGTTTTGAGTTCACCAAAGTACCACAATAAAGTCACTGCCATGACAAAGAGGTTACCAGGAACATTTGACACATGCAATTAATAATGGAGTAATGGGCATTGTTTTACAGGACCATAATTCCTTATTAACAATTCTCACATTGAAAATGCTCTGAAAATCAGTTATTTTTTTTGTTGTTGTTTGGCACAAACTGACTTTTACAAAGCCTGTTGTGAAATGTTGTGTCTTTATTTCATATATTTGTAGGTTTCACTGCAGAAATAGTAAATATGTGATTATACTGTATTGTCCCAGACTTCTGTGTGTCATCTCTGCCTTCTCTAGGGGTTTTACAAAATATATAGTGTATGCACATTGTATCACCTGTGCAAACCCCTAAAATTGTGAGTTCCAAAACACGTTTTCAGTAAAGAACTTTGGAAAAGGAATTGTGGAACACATTAATTTGCTTCTACCCCTTGTGTCTTCATGGAAACTACTCAGCATTTTACTCCCCTGAGATGGAGTTTCAGTAAAATGCTGGTAAATTTCTTTTGCTTTTATTCCCTTATAAATATATACATACCAAGAGGCACTTTATTTTAATGTATCTGTTTCTTTAATAGCAATTGAAAGCTTTTCTGTTTTTTTGACATCAAGTTATTAACATGGTACTTTTGAGCCCCATTTTGGTCCCAGAAGCATTGTATAATTAGGATGCTTGAGAGGCAAATGTTTCGGGTAGCTTTGGCATAGTTGAGTATTCATCATAAACTTGGGGTTATATAATTTTACCTCTGTACATGATAACTTCATGCCAGAGCACCTACAGGCCGCCCTCTTTTTACATGTCTTGGCTTCCTTTTTCATAACAGAGAGAAGCAGGGGTGTGGTTCAATGCTTCTGTTTTAGTTTCCTTAAACTTCCTTAATTTGTTTTTAAGACTTCACTGCAAAAACCTTTATACCTGCTTCAGCTTCCCTCCCCCCTTTCTTTTCTTATCTTTATCATTCCCCCCTCTTTTAAAATAATATTCCTCAAGGAGAGAAGTTCATAAATGGTATTCTGTATCTGGAAAATGTCTCGCTTGTTGAAAAGGTGACAGAAATAAACCTGCATATTCTCGTATTTCCCTGAAGAGGAGCTTACTATTGGGGATTGATTATTGTACTGCTTGTGGAGGTATAGTGTTCTGTGTATGTGGTCTTTGCTTTCTTTCTATCCTTAAACACTGAAGGGTGATACGGTGGTGAGCTTTTTGAGCTGTGCTTTTGAGTTCACCAAGATACTGGGCACTTTAAGATACAGATCCTAATGTGAGATTTAGAACTTAGGTGTTTAGGTTATGGACACTTGCTGTGTGCTCTGAAAGCACTGTAATTCTGTTGTAGTATGTATCACACTTTATATTATTGTTTAAGTTTGTGATGTCAGGGATTGTGATTGTTTTCTTTGCCATTTGTATTTCCTGTGTTTGGCACATAACAGGCCTCTAATGATTAGTTGTTGGTTGAATACACGGATTAATCATTTTATTACTTTTTTTATTAGGGAGAATTTTGAAATGGAACGATCTTGATCAAAGTCCTTTGGGGTACTGTCTTCACCCACACTAATCTAATTTGCATCATCACAGTTGTGTGAGACACATCTCAAACAAATAAATTGGCCCTAATTTAAAGAAGATAATAAACACAAGCATCAGACATAGTTACCTAGGCTTAAAAGTAAAGAAATAATTACAGATTTTTTTTTAATGGCAGAAGTTGAAATTAAGTGCACTTATGGGCTACTCAAACAATTTAAGGGAAATATTCCATTTTTTGAGCATTTCTGTTAGTTATGATTTTATTGTAAGACATTTTTAAAGTTTTTCTTTTTTGTTTTTAAATTTTCACACACTAAATCATTACCTCCACAATCAAGATACACAACAATTCCAACACTACAAAATATTCCCTCATGCTACCCCTTTGTAGTCATGATTTTATTGTAAGACATTTTTAAAGTTTTTCTTTTTTGTTTTTAAATTTTCACACACTAAATCATTACCTCCACAATCAAGATACACAACAATTCCAACACTACAAAATATTCCCTCATGCTACCCCTTTGTAGTCAACCCTTTCTCCTACTCCCAGTCCTTAGCAACCACTGATCTGTTCTCTGTCCTATAATTTCACCTTTTCCAGAATATCATATAAATTGAATCATGTGGTATGTGGCCTTTTGAATCTAGCTTCTTTTGCTTCACAGAATGCGTTTAAGATTCATCCATGTTGTAATATATATCATTAGTTTATTCCAGTATATGGATGTACCTCAGCATGTTCATCTGTTCGCCAGTTGAACCATTGTTTCCGGTTTTTGGTGATTATAAATAAGGCTTCCACAAATCCATTTGTGTGCAGGGTGGTTGTTGTTTTTTAAATTTTAAGTGTTCATTTCTATTGGGTAAATTTCTAGGATTGGAGTTTTTGGGTCATATGGCAAATGTATGTTTAACTTTTTAAGCAACTACTAAACTGTTTTCCAAAGAACCTGTGCCATTTTGCATTCCCACCAGCTATGTAGAAGAATTCCAGTAATAAACTGTTCCTAAAATTTAAAAGGCTATATTGAATGTCTTTGTAGTAATTAGTTTGCTAGTTTGATTGCACACTGGATTATCATGAGAATAAAATTAATTTTGAACATAATGTTTTTATTGCTGGAGGTCTGTCAGATGGAGATAGTGGTTTAGGGGAGCCTCACTTTTCAGTGAATGCAGTCTTCAGTATGCTTTGGAAATATTATTCTTGCTTGGATAATGCAACCCGGATTGCTATACATATGTAAAAACAGACTAGGCCTTTAACCCTGGTGCTCATTTTGGAAATTATGTGCCTTTGAATAAATTCTGTGTGTCTGTCTTCAGGCTACAGCACTTGATTGGGAAGGATTCTCTTGTTTTAGACAGGGCAGAAGGAAATCCTTCCTCTGGAGAGCTTGTTTCTATCACTTGTTTCGTGTTTCATTCTAGAATTTTGTAGGAGTCAACTAGGTTATTTATGATTTACTGTCAGTTACACTATTAAGTCCTTTAATTATGAGAGTTGACAATATTAATGTTATAGTTAAAATTCCCAAATGTTAATAGCCATGAATGAACCTTTTAAATTTGTGATCTTTGCCTACACTAGACTGTTACTTATTATTATTTGTTTTTATAAATTAGAAAATTAGCACTGTAGTTAAGAAAGAATGTAACTTTTAAAAAAAAAGTGTGTATGAAACTGTATTGACTTTTTTGAGACACATTCTCATTTATCTGGCATTATCATAGAATGACCTGTTAGATAAATTAGAAGATTGAATTTATACTAAAATATTTTCATATTTTTTAAGTGATAAACTTTACAAGTTAGCATTGTTTTTTCAGTACTTTCTAAACACTCAGGTCTTTTCTTGATGGTTCAGGGCTCCCATTCTGAATACCAGTGATAAAGCACCATTATGCATGGGAGTGTCTGTGAATTTACCAAGGTATACAGATCACCTTCCTTGTTTTCTGTCATATTTTTACTACTGACCTCAATGTTTTCATTTTAAGTTTGATTTCTAGTATAAACTTACTAGAGTTATTTTAAAATTAAGGTGGAGTTTAGGAGCTCTTATTGTTTAATGAACAGAATGTGCATTTTATGAACTCCTTTAGTAAATTTTTTTCTTCTGGCTCATAGCTCTGTTTTGGAGACTTGAAATTACAGAATAAATGACCTTTGATTTGTGAGGTGTTATTCCACATCTTGTAGTATTTTTTAGAGATATGAATTGCCTGTCTGCCCATACCCTTTTTTCCCTTTACTTGAAAAAGGGATGATCATGTAAATTAACATTTTTAAACTTCCAAGAGGTAGTTCATTTGTTTATTCATTCATTCATTTGCTCATTTATTCAGCAAACTTTTAACTAATGTCTGTTGTGTGCTATGGATTCTAAATCATACTGGGGAGACCGAGTTGAATAAAATATGCTCCCTGACCGTGAGGACATCAGATTAAAAAATGGGCTATTTTAAAGTTAAAGAGTAAAAACACTGTCCCTTGTGTTTCTCGTAAATTAGTAGTGAGGTGTAGAGGTTTGATCAGATTCAATTTCAGTTTGTTTTCTTCCGCCAGGAAGATCAAAGGTTATCTTTCTTTTTGTGATGTTAGCAGCAATTGAGGTTCCATTAATTCATTAGGTTCCATTAATTCATTAGGTGTTGCATAAATATTATATTTGAATTCTATAATTTCTTAATAGATGGAATATATTTAAAGAACACATACCCCTTATCAGAGTTGATCCTTATTATTCCTAAATTCCATATTTGCAAATTGCCTACCTGCTAAAATTTATATTCCTACTACTTTCCCAGTCATTCTCAAACTGACATGTGCGTGTGCACAATGGCAAAAAGTTTGAGTCACCTGACATACATGTTCCCAGCTAACGTCGAACAAGGTAATGAACCTTTGCCTTCTTGTTTTACTTTTGGGGCCTATTTAGTGCCTTTTGGGGGATATTTTTGCTGTTTAAAATGGCCCCCAAACGTAGCCCCAAAGTCCTGTGTAGTGTTTCTGAACTCAAGGAGGCTGTGATGTGCTTTATGGAGAAAATACATGTGTTAGATGAGGTTAGTTCAGGCATGAGTTATAGTGCTGTTGGATGCGAGTTTAATGTTAATTACACAGCAATGTATATTAAATAAGGTTTCTTTAAACAGAAACACACCACATTAAAACAAGGTTATGTATTGATTAGCTTGTGAAAATGTGACCAGAGGATTACAGGACCCTAACCCTGTAGTTTTCCTAAGAGCAGTGGCTCACCGTTGGCTATTTCAGTGTTTGCCACAACTTTATGGAATCTAACTACTGCAAATCATCTGTTTTTGGTTTTGCTGAGGTCAGAAGAATATCTTTTTTTTTAATTGATATAAAAATATGCTACAGAAAGCTGCAGTCATGGATACAGTCATTAAGAGGCTTGGTGAGACCTTTCCTGGGGCAAGTTTATTGCTCTATCTCCAGCACGTTGGACTGTGTCTGGTACAGGGTAAATACGCAGTTATTTGTTGAATGAAAATAAGTGCCCCCAAAGGAACATGACTTTCCTTTGTGGCTTGGAGTTTAAATTGAATATTATTTCTGTGGTTGAGTTTGTAATCAAGTTTCTGTTTATAGATAGTGAGATGACCTGCTCATAGAGATTGATATGGTGAATATTTCAGTAATATAAATTTAGTATGGACTCTACTTGATTTTTGATTCCAATTATACTTAAAGGGCAGGAGATGAGGGTGATCTATGCTTTCCTTGGTGTACATACTATAATAAATGGTTAGAGGGCTAGACATTTTCATATTAAATGTTCCTTCTTTCAACTATTGAGACTTCATTAGGTAAGAAAAGGAGTATTACCAATGGGAGTATAAATTCACCTGTGAAATTGAAAAGAAGAGGCACAAAAGACATTTTGAGGACCTATGAAACAATCATATATTAATTACTGGAGAACAGTCAGACCTGGGTAATTAGAAAATTTATTTAATTAGATTTCCAGTAATATTTATGAAGATTAAGAAAATTTAGATTTTAATAAAAGTCCTCATTTCAAAATGGATTTACTTATAACTGATTATAATATAGTATGTTTTGACAATCCTATGCTAAATTTCTTTCAAACTTAGAAATATTTTTTTGACCACAACTCATGGAAGTTAAGTTTACGACAACCTATAGAAGTATATTTTACATTGTGACCCAGTGATACATATACATTCATATAAAGAACCAAAAGAAAATCTCATTAAACAGAAGTGTTTGCACTACATATGTCCTCTCCATTTTCTTTTCTATTTGAAACTATTTCATTGGGAAAAACTGCTGCTTGGGACCCATTAAATTGGTTTAATGTCCCACTAATGGGTCATGACCCACAGTTTGGAGAACAGTGCTCTAATTGAATTGGTGGTAATTTTTAAAGGCTACAGTATACTGGATCTTAATAGGAATATACACGGGACATCACTCAAATCAGGTTTCAAAATGTAAAGTGTTGTAATGATAGTTACCAAATATTTTTGAGACAAAATAAGTTTCTGTAGTATGTAATTAGAGAAATTGATCTCCATTTTTGACATTACAGTTAATGATTTAGCTTTTTAAAAATAAATGTTTAATCTTTTCTTAGACAACCACAGTTGAACTCATGCCAGAAACCAGTAACTGGGACACTTGCTGCTAATAGAAGCATGTGATGTAACAGCTAGCCATCACATCACAAATATCCTTACTCATTTAAATTTAGGAGAATTCTAGGGACATGTATTGTAATGTAATTTTCATAGAGACTTAATAAGGCGTTTGAAACAACGAAGGGGTCATTTCATATACTAAATATGGACTTTTTCATTTAAGATAACAAAGCAGTGAGAAATCAATGCTTTGACAAGTAACGTGAAGAAAATTAATTTTAAGATTTTCATTCCTTGTAATTTTATATTTGCAAAGAACATTGAATAACATGCCGAACACAAAAAGATACCTACTGAAACTTTTAATACTTAATGTTACAGGTACACAGAACAATTCTAAATTTATTACAGCAAAAGTTTAGAAGCTAGGTAGAGTATTTATATATATATATATATTTAAATTTAGAACTGCTCATTAGTGTTTACTTAAAAACTTTAGCTAGCTCTGGGTGGTTTTTTAAGAGGTAGTACATACTATATGATATGTTCTCAGACTACTTACTCTGTTTTATGTAGTTGCAACCTAAAGGAGGTCATTTGGCCTTGTAATATCCTAAATTATTTGGCCATGCAGATTAGAAAATCTGATTTTCTGTTTTATGTTTTGAAGATTCATCAGTGATCATCAAATTAGAAGCATGCCAGCGGCCTACATTCTACTCATATAATCAGATTATGTCTAATGTTTTTATGGATTTAGCAGCTCGTTTTTATCTTTATTAGTGGATGTTACTACAGCAAAATTGTAATTGTTTATGAAAGCCAAGCAGTTGATTGATTATTCATATTTATTCATCGCTTCTCAGGGATAATTAAAAAATGCATCCTTTAAATATTTAGTCTTATAATATATACTTTAATGTTAGTATGCTGAGAAAAATTATAGACTCAAACATAATTTATAAATATTTTGCTACCATTTATGTACATTTGTGTAGCTTTATGCACATTAACTAAATTCAAGTCCATTCTTTTTGGTTGTAGATTGTTTAAGGTTTCAGTTTACCAGGAGCATGTCTTATAAAAAGTCAGATTTTCTTAAGCCATATAAATCTTTACTTTATTGTGTTATAGAAAATTAAAAGCCAGGCATGAAACTTTGAAACTTTCTATGAAACTTTCTTTTCTCAGTAGTTTTTATTTTTATGGATGCCTAATTCTTAAGTTTTCAAGCTGTATTTTTTTTCATTTTCTTTCTTGTAAGTAAGGAATTTAAAAATTTTGAGAGAAATTTGTAGTTATAATTGTTGACTGCATCTTTAGGTATAATACAATACTAGGACGATTTGTGGGCTTTTTAGTAATTGGTGTAATTTTAATGGACACTGAATCTGGTATCTCCTTATATTTCTGTTTTTTTGCTTGATTACTAGAAAACAGAAAAATAAATTTGTTAAGTGAAGGTACTGAACTTCATGGTATTCATTTTATAAGTTGTATTAAATAGTTTTATTTCTAACATTATTTTACTTCCTAATTTCCATACTTAAAACTTTTCTCAGTCCTTTGGTAGTGTGTGTACCTATTGCAAACTGCCCTAAATACTTTTCTATAACAAGGTTGGCTTTTAAATAAAGTACAGATGTCATTTCGTTTTTAGAATAGATTGTTTCTAAGCATATGTATAAAATAATTCAGTGAGAAAATAATATGCTTTTTAGTACTTTTTTTAGGGTCATATAATATTTTGACAATTTATTGAAAGCTATGGATTTGCTCTTAAGAAAATGCTCAGGAGGTCCATGGATTTCAGGTTAAGAACTTCACAACTGTCTTCAATATTGGTGACTTTATTTTCATTGAAAGCAAAGCAAATCAAAACAAACCAAAACCAAAACTATGATTTGTAAAGTTACTTAATACTTTAATATCAGTCATTCGAAATATTCTTATCAAGATACGAAAGCATTTTTAAAAATTTATTTTAGGATAAAAATACCAGTTTGTTTATAGAATTAATATTTTATTAAATTAATACCTCTATATAGTAAAATGTTAAAATAATACAGAAATATGTATAAGTAAGTCTCTTGCTTCATATTTCCAGTCTTTGAATTTTTTAATAGATAAAACCACTTTTTTATTTTTGGAGGAACAATTTAAAGTCTGTTATCAGGCCATAAAAGGAGAAAAGAACATTCCGTTAGAATCATTTAATCAGGATCCTAGGTAGAAAAAAACTGATGTTTAAAGGAATGATCATTTTGATATTTTTTCAGTAAGGAGTACTCTGAAGCCAAAAGGAATTTATTAAGTATTCACAAACTTTAATAGTTAACTTTATAGGTTATAAACTCTCCTATGTCTAGTTCTTTCTCTTGAGTCTGAAGATGTTTAAAACCACTTTTATTTTAGTATTAAATGCTAAATTTATTAAGTTAGTGGTTTACTTTTATAATTTAATATAATGTTCATACAGTTTTCTCTGTTCTCTGTCATACTTCGCATTATATTTTTTCTGATTTTATTTTTCTCAGTTTTATTGAGACAATTGATAAATAAAATTGTATATATTTAAAGTTTACAGTGTGATGATTTGATATACATACATTTTGAAATGATCACCACAACCAAGTTCATTAACACATCCATCACCTCACATAATTACTTTTTTTAATGGTGAAAATAGTTACTATCTATTCTCTGAGCAAATTTCAGGTATGTAATACAGTATTATTAACTATAGTCACCCTACTGTACATTAGATTCTCAGAACTTACTGTTTGTAACTAAAGTGTGTGTCCTTTAACCAACATTTCCCTGTATCTCCCAACCGCTAACAACCACATTGTACTCTGTTGGTATGAGTCTGACTTTTTTTTAGAGTCCACAAATATATAATACCATACTACATTTGTCTTTAGTTTATTTCACTTAGAATAATGTCCTGCAGGTTGATTCATGTCCTTCCAATGACAAAACTTACTTCTTTTTTATGCCCGAATAATATTCTACTGCATATACTATCTTTTCTTTATTCATTTTGTCTTTTGACAAACATTTAGGTTGTCTCCGTATCTTGGCTATTGTGAATAAGGTTGCAATGGAGAAGGGAGTGCAGATATCTCTTTGAGATACTTTTTGTTTGTTTCCTTTATCCAGAAGTGGGATAGCTGGATCATAGAGGAGTTCTATTTTTAATTTTTTGAGGAGTATCCATACTTGTTTCCATAACAGCTATACCAGTTTATATTCTCACCAACAGTGCACAAGGGTTCCCTTTTCTCCGCATTCCTGCCAACATTTGTTATCTTTTGTCTTTTTGGTAATAGCTGTTCTAACAGGTATAAAGTGCTATCTCATTGTGATTTTGATTTGCATTTCCCTGGTGATTAGAGATGTTGAGCACCTTTTCATATTTGCCATTTGTATATCCTCTTTGGAAAAATGTCTATTCACATCCTTTGCTTATTATTTTTTTATTTTTAATATCCTCACTGGAGGATATGTTTATTGATTTTAAAGAGAGAGGAGGTGCGGGGGGTGGGGAGAGAGAAAGAAACATTGATGTGAGAAATATACAATTAGTTGCTGACATTCACCCAGGTGGGTAGGAGGGGTGGAGGTGTGGAGGCAAGGAGATGCAGAATGGGCTGGTCCCACGCCCATGGGTGGTGGATAAAAACTGGGAGGGATATCTCAGAAGTGAGGGATCCCTGCCCCCTACCAGACCCCACCCATCCCAGGGCTTTAGTACCAGGAAGATAAGCCCACATAACTTATGGCTGTAAAAACCAGTGAAGATTGGGTTGGACGAAGAAACTGCTATTCTCAGGCATCTCCTCTTGAAGGGCTCTGCATGCAGACTTATTTAGACTCACACCCTCTGGGTTCCATCCCTGGGGCACCAGCTTGAGGGCACCAGTGGCATATGGAGAGGAACTGAAGTGTGTGGCATCACTGAGAGAGCTGGGGGACAGCTTCCTTCTGGACAGAACTGTAGGAAGGAGCCATTGTATCTGTTCTGAGCCCTCCCCCACACAGAGCCACAGTGTGGTGGCACCATATCTGAGACTCCATTAACCTGGCTCACACAGTTTTCCTTACCCTGGCAACTACCTAAGGCTCTAGGCTCTGCCCCATTCAACGTATGGGCCCACCCAGGCAGTTAACAGTGGGTTGTCCATGTGAATGGCTTTGTGCAGGCTTCAGACCTTCCTAAACCTGCTCAAACAAGCAATAACTGAGCCCAACCCACGTACGTCTTGCCTAGTGGCCCCAGGCCCAGCACTAGCAGCAGCCAACTGCAGATCACTTTATAGCTTATGCCAGGTGGCCCCAGACAGAACACAAGTGGTGGTTGACCTGGCTCTTCACCACCTGGGAAACCCCAGAGTCTATACCCATTGGACAGTTACCACATTGGAGCACCTTCACCCAACCATCTCCACAAGCCACTTTAGAGTAGAGAGAGGTAGTTGGTGACCACTGGTCACAGACAGCCCTACCAGCTGACTGGCATGGGTCAGTCCCTCCAGTTGACCTGCCAACGGCAATCAAGACTCAAGTACAAGAGGAAGGAGTACTCAGCCCACACAGAGGGGACACCTCAAATACCCAGCTTGGGTGATAGAGAGGCTGTGTCACTGGACATTACAGGATACCTACTACATTAGGCCATATACCAAGACAGGGCAGCTCTACCTAATGCATAGAAACTAACACAAGAGACTGCCAAAATGAGGACGCAAAGAAATATGGCCCAAGTGAAGTAACAG
The DNA here is from genome assembly GCA_004026545.1 of Mormoops blainvillei. Classification (NCBI taxonomy): domain Eukaryota; kingdom Metazoa; phylum Chordata; class Mammalia; order Chiroptera; family Mormoopidae; genus Mormoops; species Mormoops blainvillei. The sequence continues at coordinate 140,109 of PVJD01000171.1, forward strand.
AACAAAACCCCAGAAAAAGAACTAAACAAAGCGGAGTTAAGCAATCTTTCAGATTCAGAGTTCAAGGATGCTCAAGGAACTCAGTGGGTACTTCAACAGCCTAAAATTATCCAGTCAGAAATGAAGGATACACTAATTGAAATATGAACAATTTACAGGGAACCAGCAGTGGAGTGGATGAAGCTGAGAATCAAATCAATGATTTGGAACATAAGGAAGCAAAAGACATCCAGTCAGAACAGCAAGAAGAAAAAAGAATCCAACAAAACAAGGATAGTGTAAGGAGCCTCTGGGACGACTTCAAGAGGTGCAACATTTGCATCATAGGAGTGCCAGAAGCGGAAGAGAAAGAGTGAGAAATTGAAAACTTATTTGAAAAAATAATGAAAGAAAACTTCCCTAAATTAGTGACAGAAGTAGACATACAAGTCCAAGAGACACAGAGTCCCAAGCAAGATGAACACAGAGAGGACCACACCAAGACACATCATAATTAAAATACCAGAGATTAAAGATAAAGAGACAATCTTAAAAGCAGCAAGAGAAAAGCAGACAGTTACCTACAGAGGAATCCCTGTAAGACTGTCAACTGGTTTCTCAAAGGAACCTTTGCAGGCTAGAAGGGATTGGTGAGAAGTATTCAAAGTGATGAAAAGCAAGGATTAAGATTACTTTACCCAGCCCTGGCTGGTGTAGCTCAGTGGATTGAGCGTCGGCCTGCAAACCAAAGGGTCACTGGTTCTATGCCCTAGTCAGGGCACAGGCCTGGGTTGTGGGCCAGGTCCCCAGTAGGGGGTGCATGAGAGGCAACCACACACTGATGTTTTCTTCCTCTTTTTCTTTCTCCATTCCTCTCTGTCTAAAAATAAAATAAATAAAACCTTAAAAAAAATTTACTCTACCCAGCAAAGTTATCTTTTAGAATCGAAGGGCAGATAAAGTGCTTCCTAGACAAGGTAAAGCTGAAGGAGTTCATCATCACCAAACCATTATTATATGAAATGTTAAAGGGACTTATTTAAGAAAAAGATAAAAACTATGAACATTAAAATGGCAATAAATACATATCTATCAACAATTGAATCTAAAAAACTAAGCAAACAAGCAAAACAGAAACAGGATCATAGATATGGAAAATATTTGGATGGTTGCCAGTTGGGAGGGGATGTTTGGGGGAATGGGGGAAAAGGTGAAGGGATTAAGAAGTATAAATTGGTAGTTACAGAATATGCAGGGGGGTGTTAAGAACAGTATAGGACATGGAGTTTCCAAAGAACTTATATGTATGACCCATGGACATGAACAAATGGGGAGGGGATTGCTGGAGGGAGTGGGGTGTGCTGGGTGAAGGAGGGTAAAGGGGGAAAAATTGGGACCACTGTAATAGCATAATCAATGAAAGATAATAAAAATAAGAAACTTTCCTCTACGTTTTCTCTTAGGTTTCAGGTATTACCTTTAAGTCTTTAACGCATTACAAATTAATTACTGTGAGTGATGTAAGATAGGTGCCTATTTCCATTCTTTTGCTTATGGATATGTAGTTTTCCATATATCATATATTGAAGAGAAAGTCCTTTTTTGTGTTCTTGGTTCTCCATTAGCTGACCATATATGCATGTATTTATTTGTGAGATATGTATTCTCTTCCATTGATCTATGTGTTTGTTTTTATGCTTTAGCATACTGTTTTGATTATTATAGTTATGTAATATAGATAGAAATTGGGAAGTGTGATACTTTCATATTTTTTTTCCCCTCAAGATTGCTTTGGATATTTGGAGTATTTAGTGGTGCTATATGAATCTTGGGATTTTTTTTTTTATTTCTGTGAAAAAAGCCATTGGAATTTTGATAAGGATTCCAGTGAATTTGTAGATCACTTTGGGTAGTATAGATATTTTAACAGTATTATTTCTTACAGTCCAAGAACGTAATATCTTTCAGTGTGTTTGCATCTTCTTTACTTTCTTTCATTATTGTCTTATAGTTTTCAGTGTACAGGTCTTTTACCTCCTTGATTACATTTTCTCCTAAGTATTTTATTCTTTTTGACACTATTGCAAATGGGATTACTTTTATAATTTCTCTTTCAGAGAATTCATTTTTTAGTAATTTCAACCAAAAAAAGGCTTATGCTGTAATAAAGAATAAAAAACATTGATTTGAGCAAATAAATCAGAAATAAAAGAGGAGATATTATAATTGATACCGTAGAAATACAAAGGATAATAAGAGACTACTATGAGTAATTGTATGTGAACAAATCAAATAATCTAGAAGAAAAAGGTGAAGCGCTAGAAACATACAAATCTGTGCAGATTGAATCAGGAAGAAATAGAAAATCTGAATAGACCTTACAATTACTAAGGAAACTGAATTAGTAATAAAAAAATTCCTGAACAGATAAAAGCCCATGACCAGAAGGCGTTACTAGTGAATTTTACCAAATATTTAAAGGATTAACGCCAATGCTTCTTGAATTCTTTGAAAAAAATGGAAGAGGGAACACTCCTAAACTCATTTCATGAGGCCAGCTTTACCCTAATACCAAAGCCATATAAGGGCACTGAAGAAAAGAATATTACAGTCCAATATTCCTGATGAATATAGATGCAACAATCCCAAACAAAATACTAGTAAACTGAATTTAGAGGAGTATTTTATTATCACACACTGTGATCAAGTGGGATTTATCACTTCTGTGGTTCAGCATACAGAAGAAAAAATAGTGTGATACACCATATTAATGTAATGAAGAAAAGTTGTACGATCATCTTAATAAGTCCAGAAAAAGCATTTGACAAAATTAAGCATCTTTTTATGATAAAACTCTCAACATATTTGGTTTTGAAGGAATGAACCTCACAGTAATGATCACCTGTGACAGGCCCACAGCCAACAAAATACTTAATGGCAAAAAGTTGAAAGCTTTTCCTCTAAAATCACGAGGAAGACAAGGATACCCACTCCCACCACTTTCATCCATCATAGTACTGAGAGTTCTAGCCAGTTCAATTAGGCAAGAAAAAGAAATAAAAAGTATCCAGATTGGAAAGGAAGAAGTAAAATAGTCCTTGTGAATGCATTATGTTTTAACCCTATATGTAAGAGTAATGGGGTTTTTAAAAAATCCTCACTTGAGGGTATGTTTTTATTGATTTGAGAGACGGAGGGTAGATACTGATTGCCTCCTGTACGCACCCCGACTGGAAATCAAACCTGCAACCTTTTGGTGCACAGATGATGCTCCAACCAACTGAGCCACTTTGCCAGAGCAAGAGAAATGAGATTTTTAACTCACATACTCCCGTTCCAATTCTGTCTTTAAATGTTTGGCTAGTTACATTTACTTCATCTGTTGCTTACCTTTGACAGTTTAAAAAATGTCCTTACATCTCTTTTTTATTGTTTTAGCAAATTTTACATTACCTCTCTATTTCGTGCTTTGTAAGGTACAGATAGTCTTATCCCTGTCCTTCGTTCTACTTCTTCTACTCCCCTTTATCAGCTGAGTGTGTCAATTACAGTGTTATTTTAACACTGTCAAGTTTATTCTCTTCTGCAACATTTATCTCTCATTTTAATTGTGTAAGATGGATTCTAAAAGCTGAAAATCAATTAACCATGTTTACACTACTAGGACTTATAATAGAACCAAACAGTATTCTTGTGCTACTTTTCTTTGATTAGCACTCTGTGAACCTTTTTTCTCTAGCTCAGGAAATTTTTTTTTCCTAAATTTTCTTTGTCCTACCTATTAACTTCGATTATTAGTTAGAAGTTGGGGATATTGAATGACTTCTTTCTTTTCTCCTTTATTTTTTGTTTGTTTGTATTTTTGTTTTACATATTAGAATTGTTGCCCCACTTTATTTTTGGCTATTCCATTTAACGTAGTGTTATTTTCTTATCCTGTATATAATTACTCTCAAAAACCTCTGAAGATCTGAAGGTTTTTATTTTTTGTTCTCTTCTGATGTTTGAATGATCTTCCTTCAGATTATTACTATGTTTTGTTGTTTTTTTTTTTGGTATTTTTCTTTCATATTTTTAGCTTCACAAACCCAGTGATTATTTAAAAATTGATTTACTGGGGTGACACTGGGTATCAAAATTACACAGGTTTCAGGTGCACAATTCTATAATACATCATCTGCACACTGTATTGTGTATTCACTGCCCCAAGTCAAGTCTCCATCCATCACCATTTATCCCCCCCGGACCCTCCTACATCTCCCTGGCAGTCCCCACGCTGTTGTCTTTGTCCACGAGTTCTTTCTCTCCTTTTTTCTTTTCTGCTGAATCTCTCCCCTGCCTCACAGGTGTCAACTTGCTCTCTCTCTATGAGTCTGTCTGTATTTTGCTTGTTATTTCATTTTGTTCATTAGATTCCACTTACATGAGTGAAATCATGGTACTTGTCTTTTTCTGACTGGCTTTCTTCACTTAGCATAATGTTCTCCAGGTGTATCCATGCTTTTGAAAAGGGTAAAATTTCTTTCTTTTTAATGGCAGAGTAGTATTTCATTATGTAGATGTACCATAGCTGTTTGATCCACTCATTCACTAAGGGACACTTGAGCTGCTTCTAAAGCTTAGCTATTGTAATTAATGTTGCAGTGAACATATGGGTTCATATAGTCTCTCAGATTTCTTTGGATAAAGTCCTAGAAGTAGAATGGCTGGGTTATAGGTCAGTTGAATTTTTAATTTTTTGAGGTAACTCCAAACTGCTTTCCACAGTGGCTGCACCAATCTGCATTCCCACCAACAGTGCACGAAGTTTCCTTTTTCTCCACATCCTCGCCAATACTTCTTTGTTGATTTATTGATGATAGTCATTCTGACAGGTGTGAAGTGATATCTCATTGTGGTTTTAATTTGCATTTTTTTGATGACTAGTGATGTCGAGCAGCTTTTCATGTCTATTGGCCATCTGTATGCTCTCTTTGGAGAAGTGTCTATTCAGGTCCATTGCCCATTTTTTAATTGGATTGTTTGTTTTTGTGGTGTTGAGTTTTATAAGTTATTTATAAATTTTGGATATTAATCCCTTACAGATGTATTGGTGAATATGTTCTTCCATTTAGTGGGTTGTTTTTTTATTTTGTAGATGGCTTACTTTGCTGTGCAAAATCTTTTTATTTTGATGTAGTCCCATTTGTTTATTTTTTTTTATTCCCCTTGCTCAAGGAGATATATCAGAAAAAATATTGCTATGAGAAATGTCCGACATTTTACTGCCCATGTTGCTATCTAGGATTTTTATGGTTTTGAGTCTAACATTGAAGTCTTTAATCCATTTTGAGTTTATTGTTGCGTATGGTGAAAGAAGGTGGTCTGTTTTCACTTTTTTGCACATTTATCTGTCTGATATTCCCAACACCATTTGTTGAATAGGGCATCTTTACCTTATTGTATGTTTTTGCCTCCTTTGTCAAATATTAATTTACTATAAAGGCGTGGGTTTATTTCTGGGCTCTCTGTTCTGTTCAGTTGAGCTATATGTCTGTTTTTATACCGGTACCATGCTGTTTCGATTACTGTGGCCTTGTAGTATAGTTTGATATCGGGTAGCATGAGTTCTCCTACTTTGTTCTCCTTTGATTGCTGTGGATATTTGGGGTCTTTTGTGGTTGCACATAAGTTTTTGGAATATTTGTTCTAGTTCTGTGATAGGAGTTGCGTTAAATCTATAGATAACTTTGCTCAGTATGGACATTTTAATAGTGTTAATTTTTCCTATCCATAGGCATGGTATATGCTTCCACTTATTTGTGTCTTCAGTTTTTTTCTTCAATGTCTTACAATTTTCTGAGTACATCTTTAACATCCTTAGTTAATTTATTCCTACGTACTTTATTCTTTTTGGAGCAATTGTGGACGGGATTGTTTTCTTAGTTTCCTTTCTTACAGTTCATTATTGATGTATAAAACTGCAATTCATTTCTGGATATTTATTTTTTATCCTGCTGCTTTACTGAATTCATTTATTAGTTCTGGTAGTTTTTTTTGGTGGACTCTTTAGGGCTCTTTATATACAGTATCATGTTATCTGCAAATAATGACAGTTTTACTTCTTCCTTTCCAGTTTGGATTCCTTTCCACTTTTATTTCTTCTTGTCTGATTGCAAAGTTACATTTATTTTTTTAAGACCTAGTTTAAATGTTACATAAGAAGTTATTTTTTTGATAAGTAGCAAGACTGGTCTTTGTATTATCAGTTCTGAGCACCATTCCCACATACAGCTGGTGGGTAATATTTGAATAAATGAAGGTCAAATGGGAATGTATATTTGAAAATGAAAATTAAGTGTATGAACAGCAAACATGTAGAAGATATTTTTATTAAGATTTTACTAATTTGCAAAGTATTCTCTTTTTCTGCTCTTTAATCGAAATTCTTGTATTGATTTATTGGATTATTTTTAGTATTTTTAAAAATTGAAATGATTTTAAGTGTAGCCACTATGGAAAACAGTATGGAATTTCCTTAAAAAACCAAAAATGGAACTACCTTTTGACCCAACAGTTCCACTGCTGGGATTATACCCTAAGAATCCCAAAACACCAATTCAAAAGAACTTATGCACCCTAATGTTCATAGCAGCACAATTTACAATAGCCAAGAATTGGAAGCAACCTAAGTGCCCAACAGTAAATGAGAGGATCAAAAAACTGTGGTACATTTACGCAACGGAATACTACACAGCAGAAAGAAAGAAAGAGTTGCTACCCTTCGCAACAGCATGGATGGAACTGGACAGCATTATGCAAAGTGAAATAAGACAGGCGGTGAAAGACAGGTGCCATGCAATTTCACCTATAAGCGGAACCTAATCAACAAAATAAACAAGCAAGCAAAATAGAACCAGCAACATTGTAATAAAAAACAAACTGGGAGTAACCAGAGGGGAGGAGGGAGAGAGATAACGGTAAAAGGGTGGGAAGGGTCATCAAGGAACATGCAAGAAGGACCCATGGACAAAGCCAAATGGGGGAAGGATTGAGGGTGGCAGGTGGGGAGGGGTGGTGCTGGGGAAAGTGGTGGCAGGAAAATGTTGACGTGGGGATGATGGGATAGGGGTGCAGGGTGGAGGTGTTAAAGAGGAGAAAATGAGACAACTATAATAGCATAATCGATAAAATATACAAAAAAAAGAAATGATTTTAAGTTGAAAGGTCTAGTTTAGTGAATATATATTAGCTTATGAAACAATACATTTTTGTTATTTTTTTCTTTTTGAGACGTATAGCTGAATCCTTGATTTCTTTCTTTTTCTGTGATCTCTCCTTATTAAAGTATAGGAATAAAGGATAATAGTTAATTTAAGAGTCTACTGTGATTTGATTTTAGTGGGCATCAGTAAATAGCAATAATGCATTCCCTGAACTTTGTTATTGACTTCCCAAACATACATTTTTTTAATTCTCTAAGGTGACTGATTTTCTTTTTTAATGTTTTAGCTCCCTATCATTATCAGCGCACATCACTGAAACGAAAATTTTGAAGACATGTTTTGCTGAAAAGACAACTGAGAAAAATTTTACGAATGGGATGAACACGCACCAGTTAACTGACTACCTACTGCAATTTGAATGTTAACATTACCCACCTGGTACAGTTACCTAGTGATGTACCTGTTCTCACCATACCCTATTTCAGTGTACTTGTCTTGATTAAAGAATTCAAAGTGGAGTACCGCAAACTTGATATGGATAATAAAAAGAAAGACAAGGACAAATCAGACGATAGAATGGCACGACCTAGTGGTCGATCAGGACACAACACTCGGGGCACTGGGTCTTCATCCTCTGGAGTTTTAATGGTTGGACCTAACTTTAGAGTTGGAAAAAAAATTGGATGTGGCAATTTTGGAGAACTGCGATTAGGTAAGATTCTTTTGTTTATTCTTGTATGTTGGACGCATTTTTTTTTAATGAAGGATACTTTCTAATGAAATGATTTAGTTATTTAATTGTTTAGTTGTAATTTTAAAGAATATAGATGTTGGAAATTTTTTATGTACTTGAATACTCATTTGTGAAGAATTCTCTAATATAGAAATATCTATTTGCTTGATATTAATCATGCAGCATATGAGAAAAAATAAAGTAAATTAAAAAGTCACAGAAGGCTGAAATAGATGCCAGGGAAGCCTTCGCAATGTATTGCTTAAGAATGATATTGTGTTCAGGCTACTTTTTCAGATCTGAAATTTAGTAACTGATCACTTTTGGAGGATATGTATGGCTTAAAGTCAAGGTAATATACTGAAACTCCATAAAAATCAGTAAAATTTACATTGTTATAACCCCCCCCCCAAGTATATCCAGGATGGGGCTCAGAGTGGGAGACACAAAGTACTGATTCTGTTTATTTTTATAATCAGGCATGTTTAAGAAACATTGGTACAATGAAGTCTCCAAACTCTACATTTAAAGAAATTGAAACTCAGGCAAGATTACCTGCCAGACATCACACAGCAATTTATTGACAGGCTCAGAGCCAAAATCTAGGTTTTTAACTCATATTAAAGATGTGGCTATATTTACTGAACAGAAGCAAGGTGGACAGCATTGTTATATAGGATTCACTATTGAGGTACCTTGAGGGCTCTGGTCAATGGAGCACCAATAGTGGAAATTTAGGAAATAAAGAAAAGACTTGGCCTCACAGATTTTCTTAGATCCAACTCTCCCTGTTAGAAATAAGTTCAATTGTGTGTTTATGTACTCAACTACTTTTCCTTTCATCTTTTAAAACACACTAATTTGTAGTTAGCCTCTCATTTTATTAGTGTTTGTGTCTTTAAATGAAGCAAGCTAGTAAAAGATAATGACATACATTTTACATAGCTACAATATAATGCGACTGGAATATTCATACATTTTAGTGGGGACTCAAATATTTTAATGGGTGACTGACATTTTTGAAGGATATTGAATTAGATATTTTAAATTTCTTAAACTGTTTCTGATTTGGGAGTTAGAAAAACCAGTTTGTTTACTAGTGTTACTTTGAGCACCATCATTCACCTGTTCAAAATTTATTGCATGTTTATCATGTATGAGGCATGATTAGGCACTGATAATATACTGAAAAATATAATAATTGCCCCTGCCATTATGGAACACATAAATCGCTTAACCATATAGGGAATCAAATTCCTCAATTTTAAAATGGGATTATTTCCACTTTCTAGGTTATTGCAAAGATTAAATTTAGATGATAATATGAAAGGGTTAACACTGTGCCTGCATATTTTAGGTAAATGATAATTCTGTTCCTTTAAAAGACAGTATCAAGGTATTTGTTCTTTTTAAAAATTAAAGTTATGGTATGTTACATGTATATATTTTTAAACTTATATAAATTAGCTCTATAGCTATTTATTAAGTTATATGTATTTGTACTATATCTGTCTATTGTGTATATGACTGTAATACTTATAGTACTTTGGCCATTTTTATTAGAAATTGGTTTCGTAGGATTCATTTCAAAATAACTACGTGTATCTACATATATGTAAGTGTGTTTGTATGCATGTGTGTATGTGTACATGTAAACCAAAAAATTTAGTGAGCCATTTTAACCAGTATAACATGAGAAAGTATATGTACCATATACTGAAACTATATATGCTATATACTGAAAAAGCTGTTGAATACTCCTTTCTTTTGCAGTCTATGAATAAGCAGGAATAGGAATAAGATGATTTGTTAATCCATCCATCCATTTATCCACCCATTACCTACCTATCTATCTATCTGTATCTATCTGTTCTACCTGTGAATGTTTATGGTATATTTTTATACATTTATTTATTTAAATATATTATCTATATATATATGTATCTGAGTTTTATGTGTATTTATAATATACTGTTGACCCTTGAACAATTACTAAATAAAGGGACATTTTACTCCTTTTTTTAAGGCCACAAATGATTTCTCTGTACAGAAAAAATTGTAAGCATCCTTTTTTTAATACCTGAACAAACATGCTTATGTTAAAAGCTGCTTTAGATTCTTAAAGTACTTTTTTAAAACCACATTTATAGACACATCTCAAACATTTGATTTCTGGCACTGAAACTTTTGTGATTATTTTTTGGGTAAGAAAGAATATAAGCTATACATGTTATAGGTAAGTGGTTTTCAACAAAGTTGCTAATGGCCGTTTGGGCTGGACAGGTGCTTTTATTTTTTATTTTATTTTATTTTTTATTATTGTTCAAGTACAGATGTGTCCACTTTCCCCCCACCACTGTCCCTGCCCCTCCCATCCACTCAATCCCACCCTTACTTGGCTTTGCCCGTGAGTCCCCATCTGTGTTCCTTGACCACTCTTTCACTGTTCCCCCTCTCCCGCCATGGCTTCCTTTCCCCAATTCCTCTGTTCACCGTCAGTTTGTTCTTCACTTCAGTGTCTCTGGTTACATTTTACTTGCTTGTTTGTTCTGTTGATTAGTCTTCACTTATATTCCACTGCTGGGGTTATACCCTAAAAATCCTGAAACACCAGTTCACAAGAACCTACGTACCCCAATGTTCATAGCAGCACAATTTACAATAGCGAAGTGCTGGAAGCAACCAAGGTGCTCATCAGTAAATGAGTGGATCAAGAAACTGTGGTACGTTTACACAGTGGAATACTACGCAGTAGAAAGAAAGAAGGAGCTCATACCATTCATGACCGCATGGATGGAACTGGAGAACATTATGCCAAGGTGAAGTAAGCCAGGCGGTCGGTGAAAGACAAATACTGTATGATTTGACTTATTTTTTGTTTTAGAGGACTGTTCCACAGCCTGGTCTCCAAACTTCTTGGACACTAAGTAGGAGTTGTACCTCCACACACAACTCCAAATACACGAAGAAGAGACAGTATTACTCACTTTTGAAACTACTCTTACAGATAATTATTTTAAAAAATAAAGTTAGACATAAAAAATTGGCCTTGAGATTTTTTTTCTTTTTTTAAATTTATTTATTTTTGTATATTTTATTGATTGTGCTATTGGCCTCGAGATTTTTAAAAAATAGGTAAACATTTTAAACAGTACTCTAAAATTTTAGGTAAATTTTTTACTGTCATTTTATTTACTTTTTATTGTAAATGATGAATTAATGTATTGTGGTTTTATTTTATCTTTATATGTATTGGTGGTAAGGCTTGCATTCTGCATGTTAGTATATGTACTTCTAGCTTACATAGTCACTGAAAGCCCTAGAAATGTTTTTATCAGGCATTGAATGAGACCAAATATAGCTAGCTAAAATGCAGAGTTTTACTGTATATATATTTTATTTTTCTGCCTGTTTTATATATTCTATATATGTTTTATACATTCTGTATGTGTTTTAAGATGTTTTGACATCTTGCCAAACCTTTCTGGCTGGAAGAGATTGCTCTTCCTGGGGCTAGGCAGTTCTCAGTTGGGAGCATGCCCTTTGATCTGCAAACTAAACAGTCCAGAGTCATACCTCTATCTTGGTTTTTACACTCTGGGAGGCAATCATCTTTAATTATCCCTTGGCCAGGTACAAGGCAACTAGAGACCACCTATATAGTCCAGAAGCTACCAGAATTATTTGCCACCGGAATTATTCAAGCTAGCTGATTCTAAACTGTTTATCCTTCACTGCCTTGCCTTTCCTGTGGAAACTGAAGTCTTGGGCCTAAGCTCTTCCTTGCTTCTGTCTTCTACTTCCTGACCAAATATTATGCCTCCCGTGATCCATCCTGTAGGACCTGTGAGCGTAATAAACTTTGTTTTCCTGAGCCTCTTTTTTGTCCCCTCTTGTGGCTGACTGACCACCACATAAAAAAAAAAAACCAGCGCGAGGGTGTTATATATTACTTTATGAATTACCATACCTGAAATAAAATATTGTAAACTTTCGACATAATTAAGTATGCCACAGGAGTTTTCATAGCTTCTTTTATTTTTGTTTCTTCTTATTCCTATATAGCTCATAACTCTTTATTTTATTGTTTATACTTAAGAATTGTTGAAAATTCTACAGGCTTTATGTTATGTATCAAATAAATATGCAGATTTGAGTGGATTCATCATTTTTATATTTATTGATTTTTCTACTGTTCCTAACTCAAGCATATCATAAAACTTATCTGAAAAATGTAATAATAAGGAATCAACTATGATACTGTAGCAAAATGGTTTGAAGCAAAATAGTTTACTATTCTTTTATAACATAAACCAGACGGAGAGCACCCAGGTCTGTCATGGTACCTCTGCATCCTCAATATGTGTCTTCGGTCTCTGTGTGTAGGTTTGTGCTCCACTTGTTGCTGTCTCCCAGCAGCATGAAGAAAAAGGACCAGGAGAGCCCTTTTTCTTGGGAGTGGGAAGTGACATACTCATATCCAGAACTTAATCAGATAACCACACACTATGAAACAGAGGCTAAAAATGTAGTCTCTAGCTGGATAACCATTTAAAAATTTGGATATTCTATTATTATAGAAGGGGGAGCATGGATATTGATGAGTAACTAGTAGTTCCTGCTATAAACATACATATTGTTTTTGCAGAACTTGATTTTCTATAATTACCATCCATATACTACAAAATTGGTAAATGCCTCTTTTTAAGTTTAATACGACACAAAGTCCTATTGGGAATGTCTTCTGAAATTGGATTAAAAAATCAGTTAGCTGGAACCAGTCTATTTGGAACCTTCTCTGAACTGGATTTGCTCTACACATACACTCCTCACACTCATGCTGCATACACAGCCACGTAGTTTGTGTATCATTTGGCGATGCATGGAACAAATGTTTATTAAAAGCCAACTATAGGAGGCCTGTGCCTGTGCGTTGGTAGTGTTGTTTAATCATTGTTCATGTTTGTAAATATAACCCTCAAAGTTCAGCAAAATCTCTATGTTCAAGAAAAGATGATGCTTTTAGGATTTATTGCTTTCTGCTGTGACATAAAAGTAGACATTTGACCATATAAATGTCAACAAAAACTACTTTTAGGAGTATTTGTTAGATTTTGGTTCTATTGAATCTGTATTAATCCTGACTTCTTGTCCTGTGAATATTTACCCCTCATGTATATGTAAATAAATATCATATACAAAATAATTATGAAAAGATAATGTCTTGAGAAAATACAAATGCATCTTTGAACTCAAAATCAAATTACTTCTTTGTGAGGCATCTATTCTTCAAGATTAAACTATTCACTATACACTTTTTAGAGGAAGCCTAAACTTTCATTCATAAAATATGCTTGAAAATGTATATGAAAGCACAGCTAAATGTTAAACTAATTGACTAAAAATATATTATTTCTAGTTTTTAAAGATATTTATGGGCTCAATGAGTACCTGTATAAAGTTTAACATTCACCACTTTTGACACTCCTATTGAATTCCATCTTTCTGCCAGTTGTAATGGGTTTATGAGACTTAACGCTATTTTGTATTAGTATGCTTTTTTCTTTTTCATTTATTTTTATAAAATAAAGATAAAATTTGGAAAAGTATTTTAGTATTTGTATGAACAAACTACTGTACAATGGTGGCAATATATCTAAGATTTGAGATTTTGCCTAGAGGTTTTATTTCATCAGCTGCTTTATAAAAGGAAATTAGGTGGGCTATGTTGGAAAATCACGTGTGAGAAAGTTGATGCTTGTCTGTTCTGTGTTCAGTAGCCAGTGTGACCAGGGCCATTTATTATCCCATTTGTTTAAAAAAAGAAAGAACCTATCATAGTTCTGTTTTTTAAATAAAAATTATACATGCTTATGGAAAAATACTAGAAATTCAGAAATCACATATTCTGTTTTTATTCTTTTTACTGTACTTGTAAAGAAACATTAATTTATGTATCAAATTTTCATCATGCACTTACAGCTTTTAAAATTCTCCATAGTACTTTACTTGGGCTACAGATGTTTACCCATTGGGCCTTTTCATTTTCAATTTTGCCACTGTGTAGTGGCGTGTTGCCACTATAATTCATTTAAATTCTTTATGTACTAATGATATTAAATATTTATTCTGGTTTGTCATTTACCTGTGTTTGTATATGTTAGACTTTTTCCAACATGCAGAAGCTTAAAATATTTTATGCAATCAAATCTGTATAAAATCTTCTGACCTTTTAATTTTTTTCCATTTTTAATACTTAGAAAAGCTTCTGTATATGGGCTGATAAATATTTTTCTTGGATATATTCACCTCTGTGTTCATTGCAGCATTATTTACAATAGCCAAGATATGGAAAAAACGTCAGTGTCCATTGACAGAAGAACAGATAGAGAAGGTGTAGTACATATATACTATGGATTATTACTCAGCCATAAAAAAAGAATGAAAACTTGCCATTTGTAACACACCATGGACCCAGAGGGTGTTATTCTAAGTAAATAAGTCAAAGAAAGACATACCGTATGATTTTACTTATATATGGTATCTAAAAAACAAAATAAATGAATAAAGAAAACAGAAACAAACTCACAGATACAGAGAACAAATTGATGATTGCCAGATTGGGAGATGGGGTTGGGGGATGGGTGGAAAAAAGTGAAGGGATTAAGAAGTATAAATTGGCAGTTATAAAAATAGTAAGAGATATGAATATAAGTATACGATAGGGAATTAGTTATTAATCTTATAATACCTATGCACGGTGTCAGACGGGTACTAGACTTATGGGGGCATAACTTTCTAAGGTAAATACTTAATCACTATGTTTTACAACTGAAACTAATTTATAATGTATGTCAACTGTAATTGAAAAATAAATTTAAAAATAATAAAAATATTCTTGTTTTGTGCCTTGTATCTAACTCAAATATTTGGAATTTAATTTGATTATACAGCTAGGTGCTAATAACTTTTTTCCCTCAAAGTAGCTGGCTAGTTTACCAAAGCTAAAAATTGAATAATACTATTTTATTTTTAATATATTACTGATTTTTATATGTATTTATTCTGTTAACTGGATTACATATAAACCCCAATAAGATTACATCCCATGGTAGTTTTAAAATGAGGTGGTAAATGGGAGAGGAATTTGCATTGCTGTTTTTATATAGGAGTTCTGGTTTTGAAATTTAGTTTACATGTGTTAGACTCTTGCCTTATGAGTTGTGTACAGTATTCCAACAAACTAAGAATCTTTCTATTTTTGTGAGTTGGCTGATGTATTTATTAGTATTGCTTTCTATTCTGAGTCCAAGTGAAATACTAAATATGTCATTGAATTGATTAGTATTTCCTCACCATTGAGGTTTTTTTCTAAATAGTTGGAAGCAACCCATGCCTTCCCTAAATGTATTATGTGCTCTTTTCTTTTTTCACTAGAGTACAGTTTTACATGATATACCTTTAAAAATTAGTTACTGGTAGAATCTGACATTTTTTTCTCTTTTTTTAAGGGAAAAATTTATATACAAATGAATATGTGGCAATTAAACTGGTAAGTTCATGTGTCTTATTTTTCCTTAATTCCTTATTATTTCTTTAATGATTAATTTACATTTTAGTCTTTAAATTTTCATATCATTTATAACTTGAGTGTTTACTGGGAAAGTGATATGCAAAACTAATCTGTTATTAATCTTCTAGTGTCGTCAGGCTTCTCAAGTATATGGTAATGTGTAGGATGTCTGTGTCTTCTTGTGCCATGAAAACTCAATCCCTTTACTTTGGCAACGTTATAGAATTGAAGTTTTGAATTTTGGCACTATTTTTAAGTTACGGAAGCTGACATAGTGCCATTTTTAATTAGAGAAAAATTAGAAAGCAAGATTTCTCTTTCTGATTCAAGTATTTGAACAAAAGTGCCCTTGTATTTAAGATTATATTCTTTGAAACTATTTCCAGGTAGCTTCTGAAATCTCTTCTTCTATTGATATTTTATATATGGTAAAGCTGGCTATTGCTTGACCTTCAGGGATTCAGAAATGCTCGATGTGGGTGGAGGATAGCAAGGAAAGCAAACTCCCATGGAACTGTCTTAAAAGTCCTAAATGTGCCTGCTATGACAGCTGTAAGGCATCTCTTTTTTTTTTTTCTTTTTTTTTTGGAAGAGTGGGGATCTGGGAATTTTTATAAGATACAACTTTCTTTGGCACATCTTTTCTACTGGGTTTGCCAGCCAGGTTTCTAAGAGGTTAAACATGGCTTGGTTTTTCCAGTCTGCCTGCCATTCCCAATCTTTTCCCTGCCAATATAACCACTGTATTAAGGTAATGTGAGATTAATGTATAAAGAGAGACTATTAGAGGAAGAGGCAAATGGGAGAAATAGAAAAGCTTTTGGGATAAGCTTGAAACTGTACCACTTAATTTTGAGCATATTTGTGAGTATAGACCAAGTTTCACTGCAACAAATGTTTATTTTCCCTGGGAAGTAAGAGGTACAGTAGGGTTGTGGTGCCATGAAGACTGGATGGCTGACATGTGGATTTGGAAAGGCATTTACCTAGAGGAATTCCTCTTGGTTTTAAGGTCTGATCCTTGGGTTTATGTCAGAAAATCTGGTTAGGTCATCTCACTAAGATTGTCACTGTTAATCAGAGGTAAATTCAGTCAATTCATGCAATCAGTCAAGTTCTTGGAAATATTTAGGAAGAGTTAATTTCTAACTTTATAGTGAAGCGTTTTACTATTACAGGTTCAAGATGCCTAAATCAGTTTAAATAATGTTGCTTTTCTATAGGCTGATATATATAGAAAGCCAAGTTAAAATGACAAGCCTCCCTCATGAACATGAAATCAGGACAAGAGGAGTTAGTTTGTATGAATCACATTGGGGAGGCTCAGAATGCAGGGACTGGACAGAGTTTGAATGGGCATTACTGACTTTTGTTTCTTTGGGATTCTCCCTTTTTCCATGCTCTCCTCCAGTTGTCTAAAATCTAAATGTTGTATGGTGTTAGTAATGGGGGTGGCACACAAGAGTAGAAGCGTGGGAGACTGAGAAGATGGCAGCCAAGTAGGTGGAAGTTGAGCTTACTTGCTCTTGCCCCCAACATGGATACTTGGCTGACCTCCCGAAAAATAAACTGAACGTTCAACAGAATCTTAGCTAATATAAAGTTGTAAGCCAACGAGTACAGAAGACTCCTCACAGCAGGTGGTAAGGGGATTTTATACGGTGAAGGGGAAATACCCCGTGTGTGACACCTGCAGCGTGGCAGCCTAGTCAGAAATTGCAGCTTTGCTGCTCTGTCCCCTCCCAGGGTAGAGAACCCCCAGACCTGGGCCAGGAGTGACTTGGATACACAAAGTCTGGGAAATGCAGACTGCACACACCCACACAGCGAGCAGCACACCTATAGCTGCAGTGGCAAATGCCAACTGGGAGAGTGCCAAAGAGAGAGTGGGATTCTACCTGCCCCTAGGTCAGGTGGAGGAGGCAGGCCACAGCCAGCTGTGATTGTGAGAGACTTTTGGCTTTTTGGAGAGGTGGTGTGTATGGAAAACTGAACAGTGACTCGGTGCTGCAATGGGAATGCCCAGAGAGACTTTTTAAAGGGGGAGCTGAGGTGTGCTGGGCGGGGGCTTCATGCGCAGCTGCCCTGTCAGCAAGGGGAAAGGATTGAGGACACAGTTTGATCTCACAGAGTGCAGCTGGCAGAGAGATCAGAAAAGTGCGTAACAAGGGATTTCTTGGCCTCAGCCCAGCGGCGTGGCTAGCAGGCTGGAGGCTGTGCAGAGTGGAGAGTTTGGGACTGTATCTGCTGTGAGGGCAGTGGGCTGGGAACTGGACAGGTGGGAGTGGAGAACTTGAGATTATTTGTAACCAGACAGAGTCCCCTTCCCCCGTGGAGATCAATCTTCTGGGAAAGGAAGGGTGCACCCAACCTGCACCTCTTGCAGAACAGGCAGGACAGGCTGAAGAACCCCCTGCAGGGTGCACATCTGCAAGAGAAAGAAAGAAACGCCTAAAGGTCCCATTTTGAACTTCTCCTAGGGAGACCAAATGTATTGGTTCCTAAGGCCCTATTCCACTGAGGCCAGCAAAGCAGGGAGACCAGAAATTGGTGGAGCAAAGGGAATCAGGTCCCTGCCCAGCCTCAGCTCACACACAGAACTGCCAACAGCACCAAGCAGGAAAGAACTGACCTCCTTACACAGATTGGCCCCTCCCTTGAAATGGACAGCTAGTTCATCAGAAACGATGCATTATTCGAAATAAGCTAGGGCAGACCAAGACGGGTGGTACAGGGGCAGGGGGAACACACCCACAGTTTTCCCAGAAGACTGAACAGTGCCTCCCGGGGGAGACCCAGGGATCCCGCTCTCTGGATAGCAATAGAAGACCCCTCTAGAAGCAGGTGAAGGGGATATAGGCAGTGCTGCCAGAAGTTGGACGACCCACCCTGGGACCTTCAGCTGATAAAAAGCCAGAGGCAGACCCAGAAAGAGAAGACAGAAGGCAAACACCAAACTCTGCTGAGATGAATTTCACTTCGTTGCTCTTCAGAATTTGTGTTATTTTTTTCCATTCTTTTAGATAGCCTTTTAATATTTATTCCTTTGTTTCAGTTGTATTCCAACTAATTTACTATTCTTTGTCTTTTATTTTTTATTCTTTTTATTTAGAATTTTATGTTATTTTTAATTTTACTTTTATTTCAGATCTCACATTGTGCCCCACTTGTCTTACTCCATTTTGCCTTTTGACTGCACTTTCATATTCTTATATTCTTATATTCTCTTCCCACCTTTGTTAATCTTTGCTCAGCTATTATTGTTATTGACCCTGTTGTGGGTGTTTTTTTTTCAATTTTGTTCCCTTTGGTTTACTACATTTTAAATTTTATTTCACATCTCATATATTATTCTTCCCTTTTTGTATTCCATTTTCCCATTGTCCTTCCCTGTTTTACTTAGGTTTTAAATTTTACTTTCTCCCTTTCTTCACCTTGTTTCCATTCTGTACTCTTTATTATTTTTCCTCCCTCTTCCTGCTTAAAATAATTTTTGTTTCCTTTAGTCATCTCATATTCCCTTTTCCCTATCTTACAGTATACTTAATCTCTGCCCACCATTATTAGTCTTTGTTCAAATTCTGTTAATATTGATGATGTGGTAGAGGGTATTTCAGTTGGAATGGGTTTGGCTTTCTGGGTAGTTTTGCTTTGTTCTGCCAGCACCTGTACAACAGCATACAAGACATGGCGGGGAGTGTGAATCCCAGTCAGCTAGCTGGAGGATAGAATCCACAAATGAATGAGCCATCAATAATCAAAGCTGAAGCACAAAAAGAGAGCCCACATAAACTGAATAAAGGCAACCCTAGAGCATCCAGATCAGGAGATCAAAGAGGCTGCGCCACAGAGTCCCACAGAACTCCTATCACAGAAATCCACCCAAGGAAAAGAGGTAAACAAAGCAGCGCAACCTGAGATGCACAAACAAAAAAGGGTCACCTAAGATATGGAGACAAAGAAATAATTCCCAATAAAAAGAAAAGGAGGAATTTCCTGGAAAGGAGCTAAATGAACCTGAGGCAAGAAATCTATGTCATAGAATTCAAAATAATGGTTATAAGGATGCTCAAGGAACTTAGTGAGAACTACATGGAATTTAGCCGGAACTACAGCAGTATGAAATGGGACATACAAACTATGAATAAGAACCAGGAAGAAATGAAGAATACAATATCTGAAATGAAAAATACACTAGTAGGAATTAAAAGCAGGCTAGATGAAGCACTGGACTGAATCAGCGAGCTGGAAGACAATAGAGAAAGAAATAATCAGAGCAACAAAATGAAAAAAGACTCCAAAAGAATGAGGATAGTTTAAAGGAGCTTCAGGACAACATGAAATGTAACAACGTTGCATCATAGGAATATCAGAAGGAGAAGAAAAGGAGCAAGGGATAAGAAACTTGTTTGAAAAATTAATGACAGAAAACTTCCCTAACTTGGTGAGGTCAAAAGTCATATAAGTGCAAGTAGCACAGAGGGTCCCAATCAAGATGAACCCAAAGAGGGCTTCTGCAAGACAAATCATAATTAAAATGGCAAATTTTAAAGAAAAAGAACCTTAAGGCATCAAGGGAGAAACAGTTAGTAACATACAAGGGAGCTCCAATAAGGCTATCAGCTGTTTTCTCAATAGAAACACTACAAGCCAGCAGGGATTGGTACGAAACATTCCAGGTAATGGAAAACAAGGACCTACAACCAGGACTACTATATCCAGCAAGGCCCTCATTTAAAGTGGAAGGTAAAATAAAGAGTTTCCCAGGCAAAAGAAGGCTAAAAAAGTACATCTCCACCAAGCCAGCACCACAAGAGATGCTAAAGGACTGCTATGAAAAAGACGGGGGGTGGGGTGGGGAGAGAAACACAGGTATGGAAAAAATGGCAATGAATAAGTACCTATCAATAATAATCTCATGCCCTGGCTGGTATAGCTCAGTGGATTGAGCATTGGCCTGTGAACCAAAGGGTCACCGGTTTGATTCCCCAGTCAGGGGCACATGCCTGGGTTGTGTGCCAGGTCACCAGTGGGGGGCGCGTGAGAGGCAACCACACATTGATGTTTCCATTTCTCCCACTCCATCTAAAAAAGTAAATCTTAAAAAAAAAAAAAACCCTCAAATGTAAGTGGATTCAGTTCTCCAATCAAAAGACTTAGGATAGCTGAATGAATAAGAAAACACAACCCATATATATGCTGTCTACAAGAGACCCACCTCAGAACAAAATATCTACATAGGTTGAAAGTGAAGGGATGGAGAAAAAAAAGTTCCAAGAAAATGGATGCAAAAAGAAAGCTGGGGTAGCAATACTTATATCAAATAGAATAGACTTCAAAACAGAAGCCTTAAAAGAGAAAAAGAAGATCACTATATAATACTTAAGGCAATAGTCCAAAAGAAGATATAACCCTTGTAAACATATATGCACCCAACAAAGGAGCACTGAAATATATAAAGAAAATCTTGGGGGATTTCAAGAAAGATATTGACAATACAGTCATCATAGAGGATTTTAACACCCCACTGTCAACAATGGGTAGATCTCCCAAACAAAGAGTCAACAAGGGTATGTGGCACTGAACAACACTCTAGATCAAATGGACTTAATTGATATATACAGAACCTTTCACCTCAAGAAGCAAGATATACATTCTTTTCAAATGCACGTGGGCATTTTCAAAGATAGAGCTTGTGGTGGGACACAAAACAAGCCTCAACAAATTCAAGAAAATTGAAATCATATCAAGCATGTGCGCAGATCACAATGAATTGAAATAGGAACCAAACTCAAGGAAAAAAACTAAAAAATATTCAAATACATGGAGACTGAATAATATGTTATTAAGTAAGGAATGGGTCAACAATGAGATCAAAGAAGAAAACAAAAAAGTATCTGGAAACAAATGAAAATGAACACACAACAACCCAAAACCTTTGGGACACAGTGAAGGCAGTACTGAGAGGGAAGTTCTTAGCAATACACACCTACCAAAAGAAGTTGGAAAAAATCTCAAATAAACAATCTAACCCTACATCTAAAAGAACTAGAGTAACAACAACAAACAAAGCCCAGAGCGAGTAGAAGGAAGAAAATAATCAAGGTCAGGGTGAATTAAATGACCTAGAGACTCAAAGAACAATTCAAAGGATCAGTAAATCCAGGAACTAGTTCTTTGAAAATATGAACAAAATTGAAAAACCATTAACCAGATTCATCAAGAAAAAAAGAGAGAGGACCCAAATAAAATCAGAAGTGAAAGAGTAGAAGTTACAACCGATACCGCATAAATACAAAGGATTCTAAGAAATTACTATGGACAACTATATGCCAAGAAATTGGACAACCTGGGGAAATGGGAAAATTTCTAGGAACATACAATCTTCCCAAATTAAATTAAGAAGCAGCAGAAAGCCTGAATGACTGATAACAACTAGTGAAATTGAAGCAGTAGTCAAAAAACTCCAAGCACCCAAAAGCCCTGGACTGCGTGCCTTCACATGTGAACTTTACCAAACAGTTCAGGAAGAACTAACTCGTATCCTTCTCAAATTATTCCAAAAAATTCAAGAGGAGGGAAGACTCTCAAACACTTTTTACAAGGCCAGTATCCTAATTCCCAAATGAGGTAAAGACACAACAAAGAAAGAATCTACTAGCCAATATCTCTTATGAACATAGATGTTAAAATCCTCAACAAAACACTGGCAATCCAGATTCAGAAATACATTACAAAAATCATATACTATGATCAGGTGGGAATCATCCCAGGGATGCAGGGATGGTATAATATTTGCAAATCAATAAACATAATATATCATGTTATATAATGTAACATGATAATATAAGGGAAACAAAGTGAAGGACAAAAATCACACAACTGTATCAATAGATGCAGAAGCATTTGAAAAAATCCAGCACCCATTTTTGATATAAGCACTCAACAAAGTGGGAATAGAGGGAGCATACCTCCACACAATAAGAACCATATACAAGAAACATACAGCCAACATTATATTCAACATGAAAAAACTACAAGCTTTCCTCTAAGATGAGGAACAAGAAAAGGGTGTCTGCTTTCACCACTCTTGTTCAACATAGTACTGGAAGTTCTAGCCACAGTGATCAGACAAGAAAAAGATATAAAAGGCATCCGGATTGGAAAGGAGGAAGTAAAGCTGTCATCATTTGCAGATGACATGATAGTGTACATAGAAAGCCCTATAGTTCCCACTAAAAAACTATTCAGCCTAATAAGTGATTTTGGCACAGTAGTGGGACACAAAGTCAATATTCATAAATTGATGGCATTTTTGTACACCAATAGTGAAAAATCAGAAACTAGGGGGAAAAATCCCATTTACTATAGCAACAAGAAAAAATACCTAGCAGTAAATTTAACCAAGGAGGCAGAAGACCTGTATTCAGAAAACTGTAGAACACTTTGGAAAGAAATTAAGGAAAATACAAATAAATGGAAGCATATAATGTGTTCATGCATTGGAAGAATTAACATACTTAAAATGTCCACATTACCCAAAGCAATCTTTAGATTCAATGCAATTCCTATTAAAATACCAATGGCGTATTTCACAGATCTAGAAAAATATTTCAAAAGTTTGTATGGAACCAGAAAAGACTCTGAATAGCCTTAGCAATCCTGAGAGAGAACAGCAAAGTACAGGGCACAATACCCAATATCAAACTATATTACAAGGCTACTGTATTCAAAACAGTTTGGTACTGGCATAAAAATAGACACATAGATCAGTGGAATAGAATAGAGAACCCAGATATAAACTGAAGTCTCTATTGTCAATTAATATTTGACAAAGGGGGCACGAGTATATAATGGAGTAAAGATAGCCTCTTCAATAAATGATGTTGGGAGAACTGGACTGGTACATGCGAGTAAAAAAAATAGAAACTAGACCACCAACTTAACACCATACACCAGAATAAACTCAAAGTGGATAAAAGACTTAAATATAAGCTGTGATACCAAAAAGCACTAGAGGAAAACATAGGCAGAAAAATTTCAGATATCCCTCATAGCAATATTTTTGCTAATGTATCTCCTAGGGCAAGGGAAAAAAGGAAAAAATAAACAAATGGAACTACATCAAACTAAAAAGCTTCTGCAAAGCTAAAGAAACCATCATCAAAATGGAAAGAGAACTGACTACATGGGAGGACATATCTGCCAGTGAAACATTGGACAAGTGTTTGATATCCAAAATATGAAAAGAACTCATATGACTCAACACCAGGAAGAAAAACAATCCAATTAAAAAATGGGCAAAGGACCTGAATAGACACTTCTCCAAGTAGAACATACAGATGGCCTATAGACATATGAAAAGATGCTCAGCATCATTAACCATCAGTGAAATGCAAATTAAAAACACAATGAGATATCACCTCACACCTGTCAGAGTGGCCATATCATTAATAAATCAAAAGAGTGCTGGCAAGGATGTGGAGAAAAGGGAACCCTAGTGCACTGTTGGCGGGAATGCAGACTGGTGCAGCCACTGTGGAAAACAGTATGGAATTTTCTTAAAAAAACTAAAAATGAAACTACCTTTTGACCCAGTGATTCCACTGCTGGAAATATACCCTAACAATATACCTGAATCACCAGTTCAAAAGGACTTGGGCACCCCTGTGTTCATAGCAGTGTTATTCAATAGCCAAGTGCTGGTACCAGCCTAAGTGCTCATCAGTAAATGAGTGGATCTAAAAACCATGGTACACTTACGCAATGGAGTAGTACACAGCAGAAAGAAAGAAGGAACTCCTTTCCTTTGCGACAGCGTGGATGGAACTGTAGAGTATTATGCTTAGTGAAATAAGCCAGTTGGTGAAAGACAAATACCGTGTGATATCACCTCTAAGAGGAATCTAATAAAGAAAATAAACTGGCGAACAAAACAGACACAGACATGGAAACATGGAACAGACTGAAAGTGACCAGAGGGTAGGCGGGATGGGGTTAATAGTGGAAAGAAGGGGAAGGGACTAGACAAAGAACATGTATGAATAACCCATGGTCATGGACAACAGTATGGGAATCTACTGCGGGAACAGGGGGCGGGATGGGTGGAGGAGGGCAAAGTGGGAAGAATTGGGACAACTGCAAAAGGATAACAATAAAAATGGTTAAATGATAAATAGAAAGAAAAAGAAAGAGGTATGGCAACACCTATATGCTGTGTCATTGATGCAGCAAACTAGTGAGCAGATCTACTCACTGGAGCATGTGAATGATATTTTATCGATATGTTAAGGCAAATAAACCATGTGTCAAAACAGGAGCCAGTGCACTAGGCTGACTTTTCCTTGTCTATTTCAGTCATTAAGTGGTTCCCCTTAGGTTATGTTATTTTCAGATTTGGAACTTATTTATCCTGTTGACACCATTGATGCCTTAGTAAACATTTATTATGTCATTTTTCATCCTTATTACGTAGACACATATCTTTTCAGTTGATATTCCTGCTATGTCATATTCTCTTAAGTATTTTTCTTGTTTTTTTTTTAACATTCTTCTTCTGTTTGCCTTTTTAAAGCACAGCGATATGCACTACATATGATAATTGTGGTTATTCATTGTTCTTTGGGGGGACTGGGAAATATTCGTATCCATGTCTAGTATTTGGTTGAATTGAATTATGGAGTCATGTTTGCCTGAAATTCATCCAAAAATATATTAGCAGGATTGAAAATTTTTCACATAAACAGTTGGATCACAGTTTGGTGCTTAGTTTACTAAGTACCAAACATGAACTAAGCTTTGTTCACAACCTGCCTTAGAAGTAGAATTGAAAATGTTATGCCTGTATACCTTCAATGCTGTCTGATTTTTTATGCAAATAAAGGCACTGTTTGATAACAGTGGTATTCACAGACTAGATTTCAGTCAGTACTTTCAGCTTTGCTATCTTTTATAAAGGTTTTTACATTTATTTAATGTAATCCTAGTGCAGGCTCATGTGTTGTTGCACCCATATAATAACCCATATTTTATGAATAATGAAACTGTTATCCTGTGGTGAGTTGACTTTAATTATATAGTGGTTTAATAATGGTTTCCTGCTAGTAAGGTATTGGAATTAAGGTAAATTGACTCAATTAAGTTATATCTGGTTTCTCTATTAACCTAGGGTATATTAGTGATTAAATAAGTTATGTATTTGATTTCATTTGTGTTTGCTTAAGTGGGTATCTTTTATTACATCTTGTGGTTGTGTACCTTTATATTGTTAACTGGAGAATTATAGTTAATATAGCACTCACTATGTGGAAGGCACTGTTTTAAGTCATATATATGTTTCTATATGAGATATACATGGGCATATCTTTTTAGTTTATCTTCATGCCATATCATTATTACCATAATTGTTATATATGTATTCATATATTATTTAATATATATTATATAATATGTAAATATATATGTGAAAAAGATAACATTTACCTCTTTTATAGTTGAGGATATTGCAAAGTATAGAAAGGTTAAGTAATTTGCCAAAGTCACGCCACTAATAAGTACAGTGGATTTTGGATTCAAACTCAGAACAATTTGTTTCAGTGTCTGTGCTTTTAACTACTCTACACTGCCACCCCCTAAGAACTAAGCTGATTGTTTTCTTTAATAATAGTCTTTACGGTTACAATTATCTCATTGGGATTTTACTAGTTCCTTGCCTGAAGTTTCTGTTGTTGGTCATAGTTTTATTATAATACATGTTGGTATAAATTTTTTTTTTAGTTCTTCTGTTTGTGATTCACATTATTCATAAGACTGTGGCTTTTCTTTCATTAATTCTTGAATATTTACAGCAATTATTTTTCATTTATTGTTTCTGCTCACCTTTCTGCCTCCTTTCCTCCTGAGACTCTTACCAAATGTGTATTAGACCTTCTCAAGAGATCACTAACCTTTTTTTATATTTTTCCCTTTTTTCTTTCTTCATAATACATTTTGCATTACTTAATAGATGCATTCTACATAATTTTCTAATTTTGTAGACATTTTACTGTCTATCTTCTAGTGTTCAAATTTTCTCTTCTTTTGTGTTAATGTGCTGGCAAACTGAGATTTAAATTTTGGTTATTGGTTTGTTTTTTTTAATTTCTTGAAGTTATCTTGATTTTGTTTACATTTTTTTACCTTGCCATACTTTTCTGTCGGATCTTGTTTGAGTTCCCTGTTACCCTTTTATAGTTTTCTGTTTCACAGAAATATTTTCACACATTTATTATTTATTTCTCATATCTATAATCTTTGTTGCTTCTGTTTATGTTGTCTCTGTATATGTGTATCTGTATGCCATACTCAAAAACATCATGTTGAATGAAAAAAACCAGACACATACATATAAAATATATACTATACAAAGTCATTTATATGAAATGCAAAACAGACAAAACTAATCCAAAGGTGATAGTAGTCAAAAAGTGATTACCTCTGAGGGAAGGATAAAAATGTTCTAAAGGTTTTTTGAGGTGATAGTTGTGGGGGTATATATAGTTAACAAAGCCCTTGGACCTAATGCTTATGAATTGTTTTTATATCCCAACTGAAATTTTTAAAAAATACATTGTTGTTACTGTCAAAATTTTCATTATCTTTATATTTCTTTTTTACTTTTCTATGACTTCACTTTCACTTAGAACTTTATATAATATACAGTTCAGAGGTGAATTCCAGGGAACAAGAGAAATAGAGTAAGGGTCACCATTTCCCTAGTCATGAATGTTTGGAGTAGATTTTTCTTGCAGGGTCAAAGAGTCAAGCATAAAATATTTCCCTAATTCTTGACCTGATAGCCACTTAAACTTGTGTACGTTTATGGCATTATTTTACATTGAAATAGATGTACAGTTGATCTATCCTTAGAGAGTCAAAGATGCCTAGTAAAATATTAGATTAATGTAAGAGTTTACAGCAGGATTTATAATGTTTGGAATTGGGACCTAATGATCTTTTAATAACTTCTTGTTGTTTGTTTTTTAATTAGGAACCCATGAAATCCAGAGCACCACAGCTACATTTGGAATATAGATTCTATAAGCAGTTAGGATCTGGAGGTAAAGTCTTATATTAATTTTTAAATTTGTAATAAAATGGATTGTTATAATAACTCTTGGTTTCAAAGAGTAGTATTTACGTATAGCTATAGTGAATCACTTCATAAAGCTATACTTACTAGATATTTTCTTACTAGAATCTTAATATTTCCTTTTTATTTTAAATGGGACATTTTTGGAGCTCTTTGTGTGGATACTAATGTGAGTAGAGAACTTGGTGAAAAGTTTTAATTTGAGAATATAAGATGCATATAGCTTCCATATTTTTAGCCTTGTTAGACTATACGGTTATTGAAATGACTTATGACATTGTTGGTATGCTGAAAAAATGGTCCCATAAAAGATATCCATATCATAATCCCTGGAACCCATAAATGTCACCTTATAGCAAAGTCTTTGCAGGTATTAGTAAGTTAAGGATCTTGAGATGGGAGATTATTCTGAATTATTTAGGTGGCCCCTAAATACAGGTTCTGGCAGAAGTGAGACTTGCTTGAGTGTGGTTGGTAGGGTACGTGAATGTCTCTCACGAGATGGACAGCAATTTGAACATTTCACCTAAAGTGTCATATAGTGTGCTTGAGTGTGACATTGTTAATGTTACAGAATTACATGCTTATGATTTTGTAATAAAAGATTTTGTATAAAAAAGGGGCATTATTTGTGTTGGACCCTGTATAATCACAATTGTCCTTGTAAAAGAGAGGCCGGGGGACATTTTACATACACAAAAGAGAAGAAGACAGAGTGGCTAAGGATGCAGAGATTGGAATGATGGCCCCATAAGCCAAGGAATGCTGGCAGCCACTGAAAGAAGCTTCTAGCTTTGCTATTAGAAACCCCAGAGGGAGTGTTATACTGCCCCCACCTTGATTCAACCTAGTGAAACTGATATTTCTGGCCTCCACAACTATGAGAAAATACATTTTTGTTGTTTTGAGCCACAAGTGTGTGGTAATTACAGTACTGTAGGAAATTAATATGGGTATGTTTTATATAAACTCTAGATCTAAGTGAGAATGGATATTTTGTACCATTGGAAAAAAAATGAGAAAATTCCTGTTTTTTGTTGCATTTCTTTTATGTTCACATTTCTCACAGCACTACTTTTTCTGTTCACTTCTATTCTACTAAGTGTAATGATTTCATATATACAGTTTCTTACTAGGCAGGGATGTTATTTTAACTGAGATTTAATAAAATGGAATTTTTCTCGTGTATCTTTTTGTAAGTGCATGTTCACTGGTTGGTAGACTTTCCGTGTCTTAGTACATTATCAATTTTGCATTTTTAAAAAAATAAGAGTATACTTTCCAATTGAGTAGTCAGTGTGGGGCCAGTAAGTCAACATTTATGTATTAATGTTTTTATCATTATAAGCTTCTTATAATGCAGACAGGCCTTGGATAGGGGAAGGAGACTTGACATGGGGAGGTAAATACAATACAATATTCAGATGATGTGTTGTAGAGTTGTATACCGGAAACCTATATAATTTTATTAACCAATATTACCTCAATAAAGTCAATAAAAAATACAATTAAAAAAAGACAGGGAGATAAAACTAATTATATGTGAAATCATACATATTAGGACTAGCAAGTGACAGAAAGCCCTAAAAAACTAAGTGAAAAAAAGGTTTATTGGCTTATGTACTAGAAATTTAGGGAAAGGACCTACATATAAGACATTGTTTTATCAGGACAGTCTTAAATTTGTCTCTCTGCTCTGCTGTTTTTTGGTGTGTGTGTGTGTGTGTGTGTGTGTGTAAGCTTCATTCTCTGATTAGCCCTTCTTATAAGATGGCAGGGGTGGTTACCAATAGCTTAGCAGTGATAAAAACACCTCTTTATAGAAAAATCCAGGAGAAGTTCTAGGACTGAATCTTATCGTCTTATTTTGTGTTCCGTGCCTTTCCTTGATTTAATCACTATGGATTTGATTGTCCAGATTTAGGTCCTGTGCTCATCCCAAGAGTTACTTGAAACTCAGGGACTGAGAATGGGGAGAGGTAGTTGCCTCATGGGAACTTGAGGTGTTAGCAGAAGGAAGATTGGATGCTGGGAGATAAAGACAACAGCATTATCTATTTAAGTAGTAAAACTATCTCTTGGAAAACTAGGAATGAATACTTTAATTGGATAAGAATGACTAAGTCAGTTTATATCTTAGGGAGTCATTGAATTGAATTCCACAGGTGCACTTTTATAATTATATTCTTTACCTTTTTTATCTTTAAAAATTATGTCAGAGGTAGTATTAAAAATCAAACATCCATCTTTTACTACTTGAATGCCATAGGGCTGCAGTGTTACACAACTCCAGGGACCACCATTTACAGGATAGTCAATGTATACAAGGGTGCTCCCAGGTGCTCCATGGCATAGTATTCACATAAATTGGAATGTGAGTGAAGGTGTGCATTGTGGTGACTCTGAAACACTGACAAGTGTGGATATCATTGAGTATTTCATATATATCATGTGAATTTTGGTTACTTGTTAGTGTTATCAATAATGAATTTTTAAAACATTTTTGATTACCCATGTGAGCTTTGTGGAAAAACGAGTTTAATTGTTTGGGGGAAATACTGCTGACTTTAAAATACTTTGATTTTGGAATTGATATTTGAAAGGATTATAGTTTCAGACTACTCTTAATCATAAATGGGCCATTCAAGATAATTTAACCTACAATTCTCTTATTGTATTTTAAGTGTCATTTAAGAGAACTTTCTTGTTAGTGTTCTATTTAAAAATAGATATATTTAATCAATATCCAGAATATATAAAGAATTTCTAAAACTCAACAGTAAAAATACAAACAATCCCATTCAAATATGAGTAAAGGACTTGAATAGACATTTCTCCAAAGAAGGTATAAAAATGGTCAATAAACACATGAAAAGATGCTCAGTATCACTAATCATTAGGGAAATGTAAATCAAAATCACAAAAACATACCACTTCACATCCATTAAGATTACTGTTATCAAACAAAAACCCCGAAACCAGTTAATAGATGTGCGAATGTGCAAAAATTGGAATCTTTGTGCATTACTGGTGGGAATGTAAGAATGGTGAGGCTGCTGTGGAAAACAGGGTAACGGCTCCTCAAAAATTTAAACATAGAATTATTATTTGACCCCACAATTTCACTTCTGGTCATATACACAAAAGAATTGAAAGCAGGACCTAAAGCAGATATTTGAACATCCATGTTTATAGCTGATTTTTTGCAATAGCTAAAAGGTTGAAACAAACCAAGTGTCCATTGATGGATGAATGGATAAACAAAATGTGTATATATGCAATGGAATATTATTCAGCCTTTTAAAAGGAAGGAAATTTTGATACATAGTACAATATAGATGAACATTGAGGACATTATGCTAAATGAAATAAGCTAGTCACAAAAGGACAAATACTCAGTGATTATACTTATTTCAAGTACTCCAAATAGTCAGATTTGAAGAGATTTTAAGTGTCATTTAAGTAGCAACTTCCTTGTTAGTGTTCTATTTAAAGAAGGATGGTGTTTGTCAGGGATTGAGGAGAGAGGAGAATAGGAAATAATTGTTTAATGGGACGGATAGTGGTGATGATTGCATAACAATGTGAATATACCTAATGCTACTGAACTGTACACTTAAAAATGGTTAAAATGATAATTTTATATAATATATATTTTACCACAGTGAAAACATACATTTAAAATAGATTTATTTTCAATTATTTAATGAGATATTTTTGAAAAAATATTCAGTTTACGTAGCTCTACCTGTGTGGATTTTGATTTTTCTGTAAGTCCACATGTCTCTTTTTCCTTAACGTCCCTGACAATATCCCACTTTTCTCTCATTTTATTCACTGAAGCTGTTATATACATACGGTAGGGATTGTACAACTTTACTGGAGTGTGAATATGAGGGCCTGGCTCTTTATATTTCTTAGCTTTGCATAAGATTGAAATATTATTTTATACCATTATCCTTCTGTGATAGCAAAAATTTAATGTATTGAATAATCTTGTTTTGTCACATCCACTCAATGCTTATTGAATAAAATGAAGATTTAGATTTGGGAGTCATCAGCATATAGGTGGTTTTTCAAGTTAAGGGAATGGATGTGATCTCCTGGGAAATACAGAGAATACAAGAGAAGAGGAAAAGGCAGAGCTGTGCTGACGACTGCATTGGGTAGGAATGAATTTGACTGTCAGTAACACAAAATCATGACAGCAATAGCTTAAACAAGTAAAGGGATATTATGTCAAGAAAAATAAACAAGGAGTTCTGAGGTGGACAATGTAAGGCTCAGCTAGCTACTCAAAAGTTAGGAATCAGGCGCTCTCTAACTTCCTGCTCCTATTTTTAGTATGTGGCTTTCATCTTCATGGTCCTTGATATTTTGTACTGGAGGGAAGGAGGAAAGGATGAAATCACAATCTATACAAAGACAACATCCAGTTCTTTATCTCGTCTCCATTCTTAAAGTCTTGTTAAATATGTATATCCCTACTGGAATCAGAGATTCTAATATACCTAAAACTATGCTCCCTACCTTCTTTTCCCCTTACGTTTCCAATGATTTTTCTCTCTTCCAAAAGACCTCTTTCCTCTTCCGGATTATCTCAGTCCATTAGGGGCACACTCCTTAAAGCTGTAAATGTTAGTCACCTTTGATTTTGGCCTTTGGGGATAGTCAGAAAATTCTGTCACTTCTGTCTCTTCTCTCAGTCTCCTTGTCATTTTTCTTTGCATTGGGCCTTCTGTTGTGCATCTCACCTCTTTCTTTCTTTTGATTCTTTAGAGGGTTATCATGTAGCATAAAAAGTCCAAATTTCTTTCTCTTTTTACTGATTCACTTTTTAGTTGCCTTAAACTTACTATTCCTTGAGTAGATCTTAATATTTTCATGTGTGTATTCTTTTTTTGGAATGTCTTTCTCAATGAATTCCTTCTTCTTTCAGGACCCAGCTAACTGTCACCTCTTTTGCAGTGCATTTCCTGACATCTGTTTGTTTCTCTCCAGAAAAGCATCATCTTTGATCTGAAATTATTTTGAATACATCTTTATTTTTCTTTTATCATACAATGTTATTATTTGCCTGTGTTTGTCTCCAAAATTTCCTAAAGCTTTTTAACTTCTGTTACTGTATGTTTAAAGTTTGATTTTAATATTTTACAAAATTGTTATTAAATTTTGAGTTTATGCTTGACAAAGAAGCACAGTCATACAATTTCAAAAAATTTTATTTAATTTTATTTTTATTATCCTGTGACTAGGTGAATTTAATTTCTCATTTTGGAGAGCTAGAAATAGAAGGAAAAAATCAGTAATATATATTTTTAGTAGTTTGTTTTTTATTGTATTTTTTCCATTAGCATTTATCCCCCTTACACCCTCTTCTGCCTCCAAATAATATCTTTTAAATTAATGGAAATGGTAGAGCAAAGAGATATGCAAATGGTTAATTAACTGAACTGTACAATTCAGTCATCTAAAAATAATCACTTTCCAGAGTAGGATAGGTTTTAATTATTAGAATTAATTCAGTTTTTTGTTTACTTAAAAAAAATTTAGTTGAATTGTTGATACTTTATGAAAATGCTTGGAACATATTTTGAAATTTACGAGGAAATTTTCTCTGAAGATCTGTGATTCTGAGTAATGCTTCTTTATGTTAAATTATTTCCTTGACATTAGATGGTCTTAAATTGGTGATACTGCAGGGAGCTTTGTAGTTATTTCTTGGAATTTCTTTATCTAGCTTGTATCTTTATGACAGAAAATAAAGTAACTATTTTTTGTGTCATAAATTATTTCTTATCAAAGGCAGTAAAATAATCTTTTCTGTCATAAATTACTCTTCATGGCAAATCTCTAACTATAGAAATCATATTAAGTATACTATTGGAGACCATGCATATATTAAAGCATTGTTTCTTAAACGAGTGGCTTAACTTTTTTATGTTCCTTGAACTATGATGTTCTAAATAATATGTAATTTGATAATAGCAGCAGTGACTGTTTCTAAAATTATACCTCTGTATAGTATTACCTTCTAATAGCTGTTAAAGAGTTTCTCTTCCTTCCTTACACTGATTCCTCTGCCTTCGTGGTTTGTCTTTGTTAAAAAGGCAGAATTTATGTGTTCCCTGTGTATTTTGCTCTGGTTTATAGATGCCTTTATTTTCACATTTTTTTCAATAATATTTAACTGTCTGTTTTCTAAATGAGTGTTGGTAAATCCATAATGAATGGAAATTTTATTATACTATTCACTGTTGAGAAAAGTTGTATGTAATAGTCTTAGTCTTTTAAACGTGGTTGAACACATTCGGTAATACCTAAAATTCCTTTTATTTACTGAGTTGGCAGATTAGATTTTTCTCTGATCATGTTTTACCAAATTTAAGAAATTCTGCTCTTTTTATGTAGAAGTATCTATTTGAGAAAACTGAAAGAAAATATTGTAAAAATCATGAAAGTTGTGAGTAAACTAATTAGAATATTATCTACTGTATTTTGATATCAACAAAAGTAATAAAGAATACTGTGTGGTTGGTGGTTAATGAACACTTAATCTCAGCCTAGATAATCAATACTTTGTGTAGCAGATTCTTAGAGTTCCCTTTTCTGTCTTAGCTTAATTGCTTTTAGGAGGTATCTTAAGTATACGTAACCATTCCGATTCTTTATAGAGGACTCTTCTATATGAGAATTTCTGTAAGTTGTGCATTGCTGAACTTGTACCAGTTTATATGTGTACTGGCACTAGTAGATGGAAGTGTACCAAGTTTTTCTGTTAAAGTTACAGTTTATGAAGAATGTGTACATTTAAGGAGTGCTATGGTATACATTCTTTAAATAAATTTATTTTGTTTCTATGCTGTAAGTATTGGGATAGTTGTGTGTTATGTGGTAGTTACAGTATTTTTAGTGATTAATCACGTAAGAGTCATAAACAAAAAGAAATCTTTTTGTATAAAATATGACTAAATGGAGAGGAAGGATTTAATATTCTAAAAATATAGCATCATTTTTGTAATTTCCTATTTAAGAGTAAAAAAGATAGAAAGGAAAAAGTCATGAAAAACAATATGTTGATTTTATATTTTGTTTTTTAAATTTAAATATAAAGTAGCACATTGGGAGAAGAAAAAGTTTGTAAGCTTGAAGTTTAGAGGTAAAAGTGATAGAATCATTGTTTTCTTAATTACTTATGCCCTAAGGGGATAACTGAATAATGAATAATATAATATAATATGTAATATTCACATGATATTCATTGAATATTCATTGTAATAGAGAGTAACTAAATGTTATTTTTTTTAATGTTCTTTAAAACTTAGAACAATTTCTAAATGGATAAATAGGATTATTGCAGAAAGGACTATTGCTTCTTTTTTACAGTGGGGTGGCCTTATTCTTTTTATTTGGGGTTAATTGGTAGAGTTTTACTACTAAATGTGGGTGCTGTGGTATTTTAATGGAATAACTGTTACCAACTCTAGAACTAATTTTATCTATTTGTTCATATCAGAACTTATTACTATTCAGCTAGGACAACAGTTCTCAAATTTTTGGTCTTGGGGCCCTTTTATACTCTTAAAACTTTTGGGGGATCCCAGAGAACTTTTTTGTTGTAGGTTATAGATGTTGATAGTTACCATTTGAGAAACTAAAATAGAAACAGAGATAGTGCTACATTTATTTAAAGGTAACAATAATAATATTTTTAAATCACTACTATATATTCCAAATCAAAAAAATGTGAGAAAAGTGACATTGTTTTACATATTTTGGTCATCTTTTTAATGTCTGGCTTAATAGAAAACAGCTAGATTCTCATATCTTCTTCTGCATCCAGTCCATTACCAAATCTCATCATGTAGCCTCTGGAAGACTTGACTGTTCTCTTGTGTGAGAACAGAGTAAAAAAGATAAAAACATCTTGGTGTGATAAAAATAATTTGATGTCACTGACCTCCTGAAAGGGTCTCATGGACTGTCTACCCCTGTCCCCAAGTATCTTTAGACTGTACATTGAAAACTGCTGAGCTAGGAGTATAAGCATTTGTGCTAAAGGTTAAGAATGCCTTAAAGTAAAACTGCCTTGGAAAAGAAGGTCATCTATGTGATAATTTTGTACTTCGTATTTGTAATTAAATTCTAGGTTTTCTTAACTAGATCTGTAACATTTAAATTTCCCAACAAGAACATTAATTCCTTTGTTTTAATATCTCCTGCATGAATACTACTTAACATGAAAATGGAAAGAAACATAATATTATTTCTTTAAAGGTATGCATAACTGTTGCCTACTTACAAGGAACTGATGTATTTCAATACCTGGCACAAAGCACTAAGCACTCTTTCAGAATGTCCTTCTAATGTTGTTTTGCGACTTAAATTAATAAATGTTGTTTGGTTACTTAAATGGAATGCTGAAATATAAAGTGAAATGTTTAGTAAAATTAATTTGGATAGAATAAGTGTAAGATTGTATTTTCCAGTAATACGTGAATTTTGTATTCTTGCCCATCCTTGAGCTTTGCTTGGAGGAAAAAAACATACTTGTCCTGAAAATTAGGGGTGGTGTGCCCTGGCCGGTGTGGCTTAGATGGTTGGAACATCGCCCCACGGACTAGAAGGTTGTGGATTTGATTCCCAGTGGGGGCTTGTGCCTGGGTTGCTGGTTTAGTCCCTTGTTGGAGCATGTATGAGAGGCAACCAGTTGATGTTTCTATCTCACATAGGTTTCTCTCCCTCTCTTCCCCTCTCTCTAAAAATCAATAAGCATGTCTTTGGGTGAGGACTAAAAAAAAAAAAACAAAAAAGAAGGAAAGAAAATTAGGGATGCCAGTGAGCATCCCTGAAGAATACTGACATTGGAAATTATCAGAGCTTTGATGAATCACAATGAGCGACTTTTTATAGTGGTTTGAAAAATATTTTAAGAAAAATAGGAATTGGGTGGGGTAAAAGTTTATAGTTGAAAATTCACTGGATATAAGAACAAATATAAAACCTTGCTTTTGCTCATGAGTTTAATTGCATCCATGAAATTCAGTAGCCAGATACTTTGATCAAGAAACATAGCTAGTAACTTAACACCTTCATTACTTTTTCTCCTGAACCTTCTTTCTGAGCCTTTCTCTTCTCTGTTACCCCTTTTGCCCCTCACTTCTCCCACGTACAAAAATACTCTTCCTTGTGGTCTTGACTACCATATTTATATTGCTGTAGTTTTGTTTTGTTTTGTTTTGTTTTGTTTTTGCTTAGCATGCTCCCTAGCCCCTGTTAGTTGCAAACTTTCCTAATTCTTAACAATTTAATTTGTTTGCTCAGTGTTAGAAAACTACCCAGACTTGCTCTTGGATACGAAATCCTAGTTTGGTCTTTACAGTATTTGCTTTACATTCTTGATTTAGAAAAAATTTATGATTCGATTCTGTATCTCAGTGACATAAAAGTTGTGTTGAAATATATTATTAATAGTTATCTAGGAAGTTTCTTTATTCATTGACTCACAAAACAATGTGTATTCAGAGTTCGATCATTTCTTTTTTTTCACCAAAGATTTGTACTAATTTTTTAAGGTAAAATTTTGTTGCATGATAAAGCTGAGGTATTTTTATTCATACTGGAGACTAAATGTCTGTTTAATTTACTCACTGAAATGTGATGCTGTTTATGAAATTTAACCATGTTGGATTACGTAGAGAGATTTAATTTTGAGACACTTTGAAACTGTTAAAGAGAGGAAATTTTGGAGAAAACTGAAGTAGTTCCTTTTTGTCTCTTTACTGATTTTTTTCATGGTGTTATTTTAGAAACCCAGAAGTATAGTATACATATTGCTTGATCGAATGTACATATTAGGTACACATTCTCCGCCCAACAATGAATTGCCTTACACAAAGTATAAGAGAACAGATTTACTTATACATACCTTTCCTTGGCTATGAGAAATTCTGTGTGAATAATTATGCATTTGGGTCATGCTTAATAGACATAGTTTGAAAAGAGGAGACTTGAGGTTGGATAAAAATTAAAGTTTGATAACTTGGATGGCAGAACTAGGGTAGAAATTTTTTGAAACGCAACCTTAGAAGAGCTCAAACCAAGTGAGGCAGCGTAAACGTGAGCCTTAGAATGGATCTCTTTCTCTCTTCTGTTAGGGAGGTATGGGGAGAAGGGAGAGGAAGCCAAATTTTCATTATAGAGTCTGAATATAAACTTTGCTTTGTTTCTAGGAACTTTAAAGTGAAGTTAATTGTTAAGAGTAGAGGTAAGGCTATATAACTTTGAAGATTACAGAGAGTGTTTGAGAAATACTAGCTTAGTTACAGTTAATACACAGGTTAAATAAATGTGGTCTAAATCTTTTTCTAATTCAAGTTTTTGTTGGTGGTCCCAGGAGAATTAAAAAAATGCGCATTTAATTCCTGATTGCAAAAATAGCATGTGTTTTTCATAAAAAATTGGAAAAGTTAAAAAAATATAAAAGAGAGAGTAGGAATCATCTGTGCATCCAAAATGGATATGACATAATTTGCCTAATGAGTCCAGGGTTGATGGATGTTTAGATTTTCTGTTTAGGGTCCCTATTGTCATTTTTCACCATTGCAAGAAGTACAGCTTCAACATCACTGTATGCATACTTTTGTCTCCTTTGAAAAGAATAGGGTAAGTTTCCTCCAAATATGTACCAGTTCATGTTCTCACCAACAGGGTTTTAACTCACAATTTTGTAAACCTTGATTAATAAGTTAACTTTTAAATTATGAATATTTTTTGATACTATACCAATACTTCACAGGTGGGTGTTTCTTAAAGGTCAGTTGCAATGTAGAGTTAGCAACCATATGGAAAAAAAAAAACTTTTCCCGGTCTCTCTTACAATAAAATATCATACTTTGATAGATCAATTATCTCTGCATGATTTTGTGAATATATGCATTGGTGACTGGAAAATACTAGCTCACTAAGTTGGGCAGATATTTCAAAAGCAGATACTGACACATATAATACCCCAAATTAAATTGTAATAACTAATATCATCCCAATTTCATCAGAAAAGGTTTGTTTTTTAAGTATTGGGAAGCTGTCAGGTCCATCCTGGCAGATACAAATTTTGCAAAATTCTAATTTTTACTTGAAAGCGTGAAATTTATTGTTAGTAATGAATAGGCAAAATAGTTTTTCTTAAATTAACAGACTCTTTTTTGAGAATACTATTTAATTATGTATTTCGCTGTATTACACTGTTGAATAGAAGAGGTGAAAGTGGACATCCTTCTCTTGCTCCTAGTCATAAATGGAAAGCATTCAGATTTTCACCTTCAGGTATGATGTTAGCTGTGAGTTTTTCTTAGATACTCTTTACCAGGCTGAGGAAGTTACCTTCTGTTCCAAATTTGCTGAGAGCTATGATAAATGTTTTTCAGCATCTGTTAAGATGATCTTATTATTATTTTTTAACACTTATTCTGTTATGATGAAATACATTGCTGGATTTCTGAATGGTAACCTAAACTTGCATTCCTGGGTTAAATCATTCTTGATCTTGGCATCTTGTTCACATTTAACCTGTAATGTCCAACCCAGTCCTGAAAAGATACACTGGAAGTTCAAAAAGCATTCATCGAATTAGTTAAGACACTGAATCGTAAGTGGTTTTCCATTTTTGAAAACTTTTGAAAAAAGCAGTCATTTAATAAATGAAAATATATTGCTGCCTTATTCAGTGATTATTTCACAATATTAGAAATATAGATGCTGACTCAGAAGGAAGTAGAAAAGCTCTTTGACAATCCTTCCATTGAAGCACTTCAGAACCTGCTTATTTTTACCTTCTGTGTATAGTTCTAATGAGCTTGATGATCTGGTTTCCTTGTACCCAGATCAGAAGCAACAAACTGAAAAGTGGAAATGAGTTATTAGAGATTGCCAAATAAAGAGCTTAAAATTAAAAACTCCATGGTATAGAGGGGGAAAAAGTCATTGTCGAAATAATTTTAAAAGCTTAGTAGCTGAGGACTATAAGTTTTAATTGCGGCTCTAGGCTCTTAATGTATATAGTTAGTAAAAGCAGTGTTTCAAAGTTGGAGTAAAGTTTAGTGAGCCTCTCATCTACTTTTACACACGTGAGGAGTAGATCTGACACACACATGATAAGAGTAGCCTTCATAACAGTGGTTCACACTAAGATAATGATTCCTGGTGGCAAGGAAATGTGCGTGTGTGTGTGTGTGTGTGTGTGTGTGAGAGAGAGAGAGAGAGAGGGAGAGGGAGAGGGAGAGAGAGAGGGAGAGGTGTGGAGGCACTGACACATATAAACATGGAGGTATAGGACTGTCTCTTTTTCTGGGGAGAAGACCATGTATGCAATTTGAACTTGTTCCCCTCCCTTCTCCACTGCTATGATTGTGTTATCTTAGCCCCTTATCTTCAGATGCTCTGCTGCCTCTCATTCACAATGAGAAAACCTGGTCTTATCCAAACTAGTAATACTATAGATAAGCCAAAGCAAGCCTACTTGAGAGGTTGAATGGTTACTGTGAGGACCAACTAAGAACCTAGTTGTCCTTGCTTCTAGTTTAATGTTTTCTGCCCCCCCCGCAATAAATAATATTCAAAATGATAAACAGAAAGAATAGATGTTTCCGAAACCCTTTATTTTACAAAGAATGGCAAGGTTTTATTTGAAGGAATTTTTTCCCTCCTGAAAACAAACAAACCATTCGTAAGTAAAACAAATTTAAGATGGAAGTTCATTTCCTCATGATGAGTAAATAGATGAATGCAATGTTAAGATAAATAAATTGATCACCTACTTATGTTTGTTTATTGGGAGTCCTTTGTTTTGAATATAAAATATAGGTGATTTCTGCTCGTTTAGACTTTATACTTGGAGTTTGATTATTTTGTATTGTTGAATAATGAATTATTTAGTAATTAGTGGCATAGAACAGGAGACTATTATCTCCCAGTTTTCATAGGTCAGGAGTCCAGGCATAGCAGGGTCCTCTATTGAGGGTCTTGCCAGGCTGAAATTAAGGTGTAAGCCCAGATTGCAATCTTCCCTGAGGGTCAGTCCTCTTCCAAGCTCACTAGTTATTCCTAGGATTCAGTGCTTCATGGCTATGGGACCAAGTTCTTCAGTTCGTAGAACCTGCCCACCAATCCCTGGCATGTGACTTTCTCCAGAACATGGTAGTTGGCTTATTTAAAGCCAACAGGAAAGCTTCCCTGCTGCTTTGAAACTGAATGTCCCTGACTTCTAGACCCTGTTTTTAAAGGATTTACATGACGAGGTCAAGCACACCAGAATATTCTCTGTGTTGATTAATTTAAAGCCCACTGATAGAGGTATTCTGTCACCTTTGCCATGTAACATAAGCCAA
This sequence comes from Mormoops blainvillei, assembly GCA_004026545.1. NCBI lineage: Eukaryota > Metazoa > Chordata > Mammalia > Chiroptera > Mormoopidae > Mormoops > Mormoops blainvillei. The sequence continues at coordinate 181,114 of PVJD01000171.1, forward strand.
TCACAAATGAAATATGGGGATTTTGCCCATACTTAGAAGGAGGAGAATTATACAGGCTGTATACACCAGAGGATGAGACTCTTGGAAGCTGATCATAGCGTTATGCCTACCATAGGGTTGTTAAAGAGAACAGTGACTCTTTTGTTCAGTAAAAATTAAATCTTTCCTATGTGCCAAGCATTTCTCTAGGTCATGGAAATATAAGGCTAAAATGCCCAGTCCCTGTCTATGATGAGAAACCAACAATGAAGCACTGTTTGTTATATAGTTTAATCATGCAGCTGCAATAGAGGTGTAACCAGGCTACATTGTTCAGTAGGAGAAGGCCGAGTCTGGAAAGGTTTATTATATGTATGGGAAATGTAAAACTACTACTGCAGTTCTTGAAACTAAAAAATTAAAAAAAAATTGTCTGTTGAATTTTCTAGGAAATAAAGTTTGATACTGAAGATGAAGAAATTATTAAAGTCCTTTTTCTTTTCTCCCAGATGGTATACCTCAAGTTTACTATTTTGGCCCTTGTGGTAAATACAACGCTATGGTGCTGGAACTGCTGGGACCTAGTTTGGAAGATTTGTTTGATTTGTGTGACCGAACATTCTCTCTTAAAACAGTTCTTATGATAGCTATCCAACTGGTAAGTAAAGCAGGATGTTTTGAAGTTGTACAACAGTTGTGTGGTTTTTTGGTCATATATTTATATTAAAAATTTCAAGTTTTGTTACATTACCTTGCAGAGCATTCAACTTAAAAATGTTTCTGCTTTTCATATTATTGCCTTTTTAGGTTGCGTATAACTTAAAATAACTGAATCAGGTGTATTTTATGTATACAAAAGAATTAATATCTTACGGCTTTCAGATCAGAATGCTAGTACAGTTTGAGAATTAAGTTGTTTCTAACGCTTTTCATTTTGAAGATGAATACTTGAGAAAAGAGAACCCTCAGTCAGACACATGGGTTCTAAATGTTGGTAATAAATTCTAATGGCTGAGAAAAACAGGAAACAAACTAATGAGTCTTCTAAATTATTTGAATTTCAGGGAACCTATGGGGAAACAACTTAGAGGATGATTTTAAGGCAGTTTTGAAATAAATGCCAATAGAAATATGCTGCAGAAGCATTAAAATTGTTTTTAAACAATTGACATTAATTCCAGTTCTGTAACTTTATTCTGTGGAAATATTCAGATATATTTAAAGTTTTCTGTGCAAGAATATTTATTATAAAGTGGAAAACAACCCAGGTGTACGGAAATAACAGGATTAGTTGAATAATAGCCATAAAATAGTAAAATTTTAAAGTAATACATATTTTTAATACAAAGTATGTATTAAAAGAAAGTTTCATGATCTGGAAAATGCTCATAATATATCATTAATTAGAAGTATAGGTCATAGAGCATTATATATGATCCAAAACTTGTTGAAAAGCTAAAATGGCCTGAGTGACTATCTGTTTCCATTGCATTGTCAACTACGATTATCACTAAATGATGCAATTTTTATTTTCTTATTTGTAATGTTCTGTTTTGGGACAGTTTGTACAGAGCATTATTGGAGAATGTATAAAATAATAAAAATGTACTGCATCATTAGAATTGTATTTGAAAATTTTCTAGTTTCAAGACATTTATTTTTTAAAGATTATTTATTTATATATATATTTATTTTTTAGAGAAGGGAAGAGAGGGAGAGAAACATCAGTGTGTGGTTGCCTCTTGTGCACCCTCTACTGGGGACCTGGCCTGCAACCCAGGCATGTGCCTTGACTGGAAATCAAACCAGCGACCCTTTGGTTTGCAGGCTGGCACTCAGTCCACTGAACCATACCACCCAAGGCTCAAGATATTTTAAAATGTTTCATACCTAAGGAAAAAAGTGAAGAAAACAAGTTACCAAAAAAAAAAAATTACATATATATATATGTATATGTATGTATGTATGTATATAAAGGGGTGCTCTGTTGTTTTTATTTAACAGTTTAGACTTTTTAAGTTTTTAAAATATAAAAGTAAAAGTTGCTTGATTATAGAAGTAATGAGAAAGAATAAATTGAAACTTTGTGAATATATCTGTTTATACTTTTGAATTCAAGATTTAGTATTGATAAAGCTTTTTGATTTTATAATGTAGCATCATCTGAATGTGTTCATTGAATCAGACTTACTGATATGAAAGGAGTTCATAAAATTCAAACACTATCATTTATAAGTGACTGTAATAGTAAAAGCAAATATTTTTAATCTTAGATATGTATTTGAGAAACTACTGGCTGATACCATGTTACTTTTAAAGGTTGAAACAATTTCTGATTTTTTCCCTTTATGTTGTTTTTATTGTCAAAGTTGTGTTGCCTCTGTCATGTGTTTTTATGCCAGTCAAAGCCTAAAATCAAATTTATCTTGTTTTTTTTTTTTTTTTTAATTAAGATTTCACGCATGGAATATGTTCATTCAAAGAACTTGATATACAGAGATGTAAAACCTGAGAACTTCTTAATAGGACGACCAGGAAATAAAACCCAGCAAGTTATTCATATTATAGATTTTGGTTTGGCAAAGGAATATATTGATCCAGAGACAAAGAAACACATACCATACAGAGAACACAAGAGCCTTACGGGAACAGCTAGATATATGAGCATAAATACACATTTAGGAAAAGGTATGTGTACGTTTTGTTTTAAGTCAGTAACTATGCTAACAGTGTGAGTTTTTATTTGTTATTATGGTTCAGTTTTTGTAGGTTATAATTGCTTCAATTATAATTTATATTTATCACATCTAGCTAGAGTTTATATTATTTATATTTAATAAAACTTTTTAGAGATACATTGCTCTAGAGTAAATGAATGACAGACATCCTTGCATTCACTCTATCTTTTTAATATAACTTGAAGTGTTCAACTTTGATACAGTTAGGGTTATAGATTTGATTATCTATGTTAAAAGATATGAGAGAATATTTAATTCTAATTGAATTTAGTGTGTGTATAGATTTTTGATTGAGACTGTAGTTCTTTGATACAATCAGCCAGAGAGATAGCAAACTGCCTAATACATTTAATGATAAGAGTACATACCTTAGCGGTCCTGTTTACTGTGTACTAGCTATATGACTTTGGTTTCCTTATTTGTAAAAAGGGATAAAATAATATCCACCTCACAGGGTTTCTATAGCTTTCTTTTTTCCTGGCCCAGGACCAGACATTTTATTTGTCATATGTCTTTAGTTTCTTTTTTTCTGGAACATTTTCTTACCTTTGTTTATGGTTCATGACCTTAATATTTTTGTGGAGTACAGACTGTTTTGTAGAATACCTTCAATTTAGGTCTATCTGGTATTTCTTTTAAGATTATCTTTAGGTATGCATTTTTAGCACAAATATCACAGAGGTGATGTGTTCTCACTGCATTGTCAGGAGGTACATTATGTTACTTGGTTCCAAGTAGCTTTGATCATTTGTTTAGGGTAGTGTCTGCTGAATTTCTCCACTTAAAAGTTTCTTATTTTCTCTTTGTAATTAAAAAGTGGTTTGTGAGTAGATTTTGAGATTATATAAATATGTTATTCCACATCAAATTTTTACCCAATAGATTTAGCATCCATTGATGATTTTCTAACTCTATCCATTATGTAGTTAGTTGATATTCTAATGTAAGCAAAAGTTTTCCGTTCCACCATTTGCTGACTTACATCAGTATGGACTCATGGATTCTTATCTTACTGATTATAAGTATCCAGCCATGTAATATGAAAAATAGAGACATTCATTGAAGACGATACAAGATAAAAGAAACATTGTACATAGGACAGTGACACCTTAGTCCCCTTCAAAATGGGCACTTTGGGACCTCACACAGTTCTTCCATTTGCCAGCAGCTGTCCTGTTGTATTTTCCCGAATCTTATTGATGGTCTGAAATCTCTTCCCTTTCAAAGGTGATTTCAGTTTTGGGAAAAGCCAGAAGTTGCAGGGTGCCAAATCTGGGCTGAATGGGGGCTGAATCACCTGGGCGTTTTGGTGTTTTCCAAAAAAACTCTGCACGAGATATAATGCATGAGTGGGTGTGTTGTTGTGATGAAGCTGCCAATCACCAGTTGCCCATAGCTGTGACCTTCTGAATTATCTAAGTAGTTTCCGTGGAGGAATGTTCAAGTTCAATGCAAAATCTGATGCAGATTCATTGCTCCACTCACTTAGTCATTTTGAATGTGATGGCCACTTAATACACATGCTCATTCAATGGCGTTTACCACCCCCACTGACTGGTACAGTGAAGTCATCATTGTTCACACATATGCATTACAGTCCACTCTCCTTAGCTGCCAGGTTACACTTGATGTCTCACAAACCATTCTTGTAATATTAACAATTTCTGGAGTTTAAAAATATTTTTTTTTATCAATTTTAGAAAGAGAGGGAGGGAGGAAGAGAGAGAGATAAAGAGAGAGAGAAAGGGAGAGATTTGTTGTTCCATTTAATTATTCATTGGCTGATTCTTGATTGTGCCCTGACCAGGGATGGAACCTGCAACCTTGTCATATCGGGATGATGCTCTAACCAAGTTAGCTGCCTGACCAGGGCTATCTTATTGAATATATTATAGTGCGTTATTATCCTTATTTAATTTGATGCTCAAATTATCCCGTATTTTGCCACTGGTGGCTCCATCAAGTTGGCTCCTCTGTACTTTGGCATGTTCTCATGATTCTTTGGGAATTGCTTTACTTTTTGGTGCCACAAGTTGTTCCTTGCTCATGTTGTAGATTTTCTGCTCTAGCCCCAAAACAGACATTTCTCCAACAAGCCCTGGTTCTTTTACTGGGTAATGGTATGTAAAAACGAAGATTTGGGCACTAGGTATGCTGATTCCTACTGGTACATTACTGCTTTTAGGCCCTTTCTGTAGCAAAACTAGGAAATACGAGGTCTGTCCAGAAAAAGCACAGCCATTGTTAATATAACAAGAATGGTTTGTGCAACGTGGTTGTAAACTGGCAGCCAAGTAGAGTGGACTGAAATGGGCATGTGTGAACAATGATGACCTCACTGTACTAGTCAGTGGGGGCAGTAGGCGCCTGCCATTGAGTGAGCATGTGTATTGTGTGACCATCACATTCAAAATGACTGAGTAGAGCAACGAATCTGCATCAGATTTTGTGTTAAGCTTGAATATTCTTCTTCAGAAACTGTTTGGATGATTCAGACAGCTTCATCATGACAACGCACCCACGCATGTATCACATCTCATGCAGAGCTTTCTGGTGAAACATCAAAGTCACCCCGGTGACTCAGTCCCCCTATAGCCCAGAATTGCCACCATGAGACCTCTGGCTTTTCTCAAAACTAAAATTACCTTTGAAAGGGAAGAGATTTCAGACCATTAGTGAGATTCAGGAGAATACAACAGGGCAGCTGATGACCATCAGGAGTGTGAGGTCCCAAGGTGCCTATTTTGAAGGCCACTGAGGCGTCATTGTCCTATGTGTGATGTTTCTTGTATCTTCTTCAATAAATGTCTCTTTCATATTACATTGCCGTATACCTTCAGGACAGACCTCATATGTGTATGCGAATTATACATAATCATTTGTGTGTATATGCACATATATACACAGACAAATATATCTATACGTGTGTATGCATATATATTAACATCTATTAAAAACCATGTGTTTTTACTAATACTTCTAATTTCAATTTAACACCACATGATAATATCTCCTCTTTTCCATATTTGTTAAACCCTTCTCTTTTCTGTATTTTTATCTTTGCCAACAGCGAGAAATCTGGTTGCCACTACTCTATTTACTTGCTTTTAGAAGCCTAGGATACTAAGAATGTAGTTTCAGAATTAGTAATTGATAACACTTAGTAAAGCAAGCTTACTAGATGTGCAATATTTGTAGTTCTTACTTTGAGTTCTTTTTAAATTGAAGTAAAATTTACATTGAATAAAATATACATTTGCATGTATAATTTGTGAGAATTGACAGATGTGCACATTTGTGTAGCCCACAACCCTCTCAAGATTTGGAACACCCTCACCCCTTAGATTTCCTTCCCGCTATTTCTCAGTCAACCCCCTTCTTTTCCAAAAACGACTACTGATCTGATCTCTGATTTCTATCACCACAGATTAGTTTTGCTGGTTCTGTTTCTTCATACAAATGAAATCATCTGATTTCTTTTACTCAGTATAATATGTATGAGATTCATTTATGTTATTGAAAGTATTAGGACTTTGTTCCTTTTTAAAGCTGTTTGTATTCCATTGCATAAATATTTTGCAAATTATTTATACATTCTAATGTTGAACATTTTGATTATTAACAGTTTTTTTACTATTATGAATAAAAAAAGACTGTCATGGCTTTCTTGTGAAGCTTTTAGTGGGCATATGTTTTCAGTTCTTTTGGGTCAGTTCTTAAGATTGGAATTGTTGGGTCATATGGTAGATACTGTTTAACTTAAGGAAGCTGCCAGTCATCTCCCTAAAGCATTTGTACCATTTTCTGTTTCCACCAGCAATGAATGAGAGTTCTGTTTAACACTCTTGACAAAATTTGATGTTGTCTTTTTAATTTTAGCCAATCTAATGGATACACAGTGGTATTTTATTTCTCTGTGGCTAATGATTTTGAACACTATTTTATGAACTTATGTTACTCATTTGTGTAGCTTCATTTTATTATTGATTTGTAGGAATTTTTAATATTTTCTGGATACAAGTCCTTTGCCAAATATATGCTCTGTGAATATTTTATTGTAGCCTATGGCTTGCCTAGACATTTTCTTAATGTCAGTTGATGAGCAAAAGTTGTAAATATTTATGAAGTCTAATTTATCATTTTTTCTTTTATGATTACCACTTTTCGAATCCTAAGAAATCTCCCACCCCATGTGATGAAGACATTTTTTGTTTTATGATCTAGAATTAATTTTTCATATGGAGTGAGATAGGGGTTGAGGTTCTTTTTATGATAATCCTATTCTTTAACATTGAATTACTTTTGTGACTTTCTAAAAACATTTGGTTCTAGGTTGTGTTTACAGTAGTTTATTATGTCATAAGCATCATCAGTTTTCGTATCAGAGGGAGTTGCACTTAAGTTTCTGCTTTTTGATTTTGTCTTTGACATCTCATTTATAAAGGAGAATAGACAGAAACATAAATCAGTCATTATTTATCCATAATCGTTGCTCAAATGCACCTTACAATATAAATTATATTCATAATTTGTACAGGACCTTAGAAGTCATTTAATTCAAACACCAACTCCTGGTCTTAGCTTCAAGTCTGACTGTTCTTCCCAAAACTTAGAAACTATATACTGCGAGTGCCTACTTCTGCCTCCCATTCAGAACTAAATAGCACTTGGCATCTTCTCTGACAGCTTGCCTGATAATAGGCTCATTGTATTTTTCTTTTCAGATGTCTGAAAATACCTGAAAATGTAAATTTGCCTTTCTTTAAGAAAAGTAAGCTTCAAACATCTAAAATTATGAAGTACAAGATGTGTTCAGGTAGTATTTGGAGGGAGTGCCATTCAGTAACACACTTTCCTGATAGACTTACAATATGATTGGGTAAATATACAACCTCAAGATTGTGTCTTCTGTTAAAATCAGGCACACCTTTATTTACGTGAACAGTTTTTATGAAACTTTCATTTCGTGGAAGTTGTTAACACACTGTTTTATAACAACTAACAGAGGTTCATCACCATTTTATTGTGAGACATGAAGTCTCAACTTTCTTGTGATATAGTGCTTGTTATCAGAACAGTGGTAAATATAACAACATTGTTTTTGTAGAAATGGAAAAGTGAGTCTGATATATTTGTCCTTGTTAGGAAAAGCCTTCAGAATTTGGGGAATGACATTTAACCATTGCATTAATCTCCTTTTACTTTTCATTGAGGAAGAAAACAAAAAATTTCTTTGGCAAGTATTGCGAAGTACAAAAGCTTTAATCCTTGCTTTCTCCCCTTTATACAATAAAAGCCCTCCCCCTCAAAAAATTTTTTATTTTTTTGTGTAGACTGACACTGTAGCAGATGTTAAAAAGCAAAAAACTATTCCTAATATAATAATAGGGAAAAATAGTGTAAAGTCATATAATGGAATTTAGCATCTTTATGCCTGTGGTGTATAAATCTATTGATATTAACCAGACAGTTTATGTTCGGGAGGCAGATGTAGTGATTTATTTGTGCACCCTTTTCATACCTGCTTAAATCACTGTTCGAGATGAAATCTCAATAAAGTGAAGTGTGACAAATGTAGGTGTCCTTGGTCTGCTTTCACAGAAGCTTTCTTTAGTATTGTCATGTTGAATTTTCTTTCAGCTGTGTCCCATCAAGTGTCTCCTTTTTACTCTCTTTTTAAAGACATTTTTTGTCAACTACTTTGAACCTTGTTTTATAATATTCCTTTGGATCACTTTCTCCTTGTATCTTATACAAGTATCTTCTCTCGTTGAAGCTCATTTGAAATTAAGTAAATTAATACATTTTTCTGTAATAAGTACTCTTGAAATAACAATTTCTTTTATTTTAAAATTATTATTGAATATTCATGAATAAAGAGACTAGGATTTGAGGAAAACATTGCCAGTTGCTTTGTGTTAATAAAAATTTGTGTTCCATAGAAGAATGATATTTCAAGCCCCTAAGTGGCACACTGTCTGAATGGGAGAAAAGGAATCACAGACTTAGGCTGTAACAAAAATGTTTTCTTTCTGTGCTATTATTCTGTGGTGGATTTCTGTAATATAATTTCTAGGTTAATTGCCCAAATTTCTGAGGCTTGCTGTTAACAACCTTTTAATAGTTTAAAGACATGTATTTACATGTTAACAGTTTAAAAGTGTATTGCACAATTACTTGCTTTCCTAAAAAAAATATGATGAGCATAATTGATATTTTCTTGATATTTTGGGCCATACTTTTTGTATGATTACTATTTTATATGGTGGTACCTTCAAAGTCGGTTAGAGAGTGCTAGTATGTATACTTTCATCTAAATCAGTTTAGAGAAAATGCACTTAAATAATAGTTTATTTTTAAAATGGGCATTATTTTTTAGAGCAGTTTCAGATTCACAGCAAAATTTGATGGAAGGTACAGAGTTCCCTTTTTTTTAATACCCCACATCCCCACACATATATTATCTACATTCCCCACCAGAACAGTACATTTTTTTGTAATTGGTACACATACTTTGACGTGTCATTGTCACCTATTTTACTTTAGGGTTCACTCTTGGTGCTGTATATTCTGTGGTTTTGGACAAATTTATGATTACGTGTGTCACCATTGTAGTTTCATGAGGAATAGTTTCATTTCCTCTAAGCTCCATCTGATTCACCCTTTCTCCCTCCAGCCCTTGGTTACCACTGGTCTTTTTACTGTTTCCATAGTTTTTCTTTTTCTAGGTGCCATATAGTTGGAATCATACAGTATGTATCCTTTCATACTGGCTTATTTCACATAGTAATATGCATTTAAGATTCTTCTATGTTTTTTCATGGCTTGATAGCTCATTTCTTTTTAGTGCTGAATAATATTCCACTGTCTGGAAGTACTGTAGATTAATTAATCACTTACTGAAGGACATCTTCATTGTTTCCAAGTTTTGGCAATTAAGACTAATGCTACTATAAACATCCATGTGCAGGTTTTTTGTGTGGACATAACTTTCCTACTCTTTTGGGTAAATACCAAGGATCTTAATGCTGGATTGTATGGTAAGAGTACCATTTGTTGAAAATACTTATATTTGCTAAATTGTATTGCCTTTGCTCCTTTGTCAAATATCAGTTGTCTGTATTTTTATATGGACCTATTTCTAGGCTCTCTATTCTGTTCATTGATCTATTTGTTCTTTTGCCAATATCATGCTCTCTTGATTACTGTAGCTGTATAGTAAGTCTTAAAGTGGTATATATTTTAATATATTTGGTCTTAAACTTCAATTTTTCTTACTTTTGTTATGCTCAAACATAGATACTCAGTTGATTTTTGAGAATGGCACAAAAGTAATTCAAGGTAGGAAAGGATAGTTTTGTAAAGAAACTGTGGGAATAGCTAGATATCAATGTGGAAAAAAAATCAATCTAAATCCTTACCACACACCAAAATTAAATGGAAAAAATTACCTCAAATGAATCATAGATTTAAATGTAAGAATCAAAACTATACAATTTCTTGGAGAAAAAAATGAGAGAAAAGTGTTGTGACCTTAAGGTAGTCACAGATTTTCTAGATAGGACAAAAAAGCATTAATAATAAAATTTAAAAAACCCTGATAAATTGGGCTTCTTTCAAAGAACAGAAGTTTACATTTTGACAAAATCTTAATTTATCAGGGTGGGAGAAAGCACTTATAAAATTTATATCTGAATATACAAGCAATTCTTATAACTTTATAATAAGACAAAGAGTAGAACTTAATATTTGAAGAGACATTTAACAAAAAGATCTATGAATGACCAGTAACACATGAAATGATGTTCGAAGATATTAATTACTGGCAAAATTGAAATTTAATCACAATGAGCTAACTCTTCATGGCTACTAGCATGGCTAAAATTTAAAAGACTGACTATACCAAATGTTGAACAGACCTGGAGCAACTGGATCTTTCATACTTTTCTGGTTGAAATGTAACATGGCACAACCACTTGGGAGAACAGTGTAAAAGTTTCCTATAAAGTTAAACCTACGCTTTTCGTACGACACGGTAATCTGCTCCTGCATATTTACCCAAGAGAAATGAAAATGTATCTCCACACAAACACTTGTACGAGAATGTTCATAACAGTTTTATTCACAATAGCCCCAAGCTGGAAGTTACACAAAAAGGTCCTTCAAAGGGCAAATGGACAGATATATTGTGCTATACCATTTATTTATAAAAAGCATTGAAAGATTATCACTGCATACAACACCATGGATGAATCTTGAAAACATTATGCTGAGGCAGAAGATAAAGACAGAAGGGTTTATACTGTATGATCCCATTCATGTGAAACTCTGTTAAAGAGATCAAATTTTATACAGAGTGACAAAAAGCAGACAAGTGTTTTGAGGCCAGGGGAGTGGGAGAATAACAGACAAGGGGCATAAGGGAACCTTTTGGAGTGTTGGAAATACTTCTTGATTGTGGTGGTACTTAGGTTTGTGTGTTGTAAAAGTTAAAGTGACCCTTGTAATGGCTGTGTTTTATTATATGTTAATTACACTTAAATGAAGCTTCTTTTTTAGTGCTTACAAAATCTGAGTTTACTTCAGAATTATCTTATAAACTTTATAAAATGTACATTTGTCTATCCCATGTCATACCCAAAGAATCAGTCTCTGGCATTGGACCTGTTTATTTGAGGTTTTTATAAGATTCAGGGGTTTATTCTGATTCTCATAAGAACTTTAGAAATATATATATATTTTTTCAATGACTTTCTTAATACTCCCAGGATCTCATAAAATGTAATTTTAGTAATAAAAGGCATTACTGATTTTTTTTGTTATTCACATCTCCCTTTCATTAATGGCTTTAAAAAGAACTTTATTTTACTTATTTTGAAAGTTCGCTGTTTTCAATAGTGTATGCTTACACTGTTACGTAGAAGACAGATTCATATTATAGCCCCCCTTTTTTTTGAGTATAAGAAATGAGAAATTTAAATGTCCTGTCTAGACCCCTAATCTCATACCCCTGATTACTATTTGATACATATTCTTTTAGATATTTTCCTATGGTTAAAGAAAAGGGACATATATCTGCTATTACATATTTCCAGATACTCTTATGTATTTAAATAGTATGTGTTAAGCACCTGCTCTGTGGCAGCCCTTATACTAGGTCCTGAGGTTAATGAGTCAAAGAGACCTCTGGCCTCCTATGACTTGCTGTTTGGTGGGATACAGATATTGATTAAATAATAACACAAACATTTTTAAACTGTAGGAAATGTTACAGAAGACAATTATAGAATGTTATGACTTTATATAGTAAAAATTAAAATCTTTACTGGACCTTTAATCCCAGTTTAGGTCTGTGTTTTGACGTTTGCTTTTTCAAAAGCATTTAGTACTGCTTGGATAGTACAGTTACTCATTTGTATAAAATATCTTGCACAGGAACACTCTTTTATTAATGTATTTTTTTTCCTTTTATTGTTAGGCAGCATTTTTATGTTAATTTAAAATACCAAAAAATCTTATACATTTAACTTCAGTTACAAAAAATTGAAAAAATATGCACTCAGCAAATATTTATAAATACCTCCATAACTTTTAGTCTCATTGTCACTCAGTTATGTGCTATACATCATTTTGTTACTAAAACAGTAGTAGCTTGAAAATGACAATTCCAGCAGCATATTTTTGAAGGGGTTATTAATGTTGGTATGTGTCAAACATAAGTGTTTTTTAAAAAATGCATTACACAAAATACTAATTGTGTTTAAAATTTGTAAAAAGGTTGTGGGATGGAAATTCTGTGCTCATAAGTTTAGGAAATGCAGGGTTAAGTGAAGTTAAACATTTTTAGGGCTTAACATTTAGGGTTAACCTTTTAGGGAAAAAACTAGTTTGTTTGTTTTTTCAGAATCATTAATACGTTACATTCTAATCTTTAAAGATTTTATTAATTTATTTTTAGAGAGAAGGGAAGGGAGGGAGAAAGAGGGAAAGAAACATTGATGTATGAGACAAACATCAATCCATTACCTCTTGAACACCCCCCAACAAGGGACTGGGTCCGTGATCCCAGGCATGTGCCCTGACCAGGAATTGAACTGGTGACCTTTTGCTTTATGGGACGACACTCAACCAGCTGAGCAAGAATGGTCAGGGCTGTGTTCTGAATCTTTAAGGCAGAGCTATAGTACACAGTGACTCTGTTCAACCATGAAACCATTTCTCTGTTGCCATATATTTCTATGAATAGATATCTAAGGAGAGAAATAAATTCTTAATAGCATCTCAAGAGACATAGTGGTGCATTTTAAAGATGCACAATAATTTTAATATAAAAACATTATTGTTTAACTAGACATGATCTTGTTGCTTATAAGCACTGTATCTATATTTTTGTATTTATATACTGAACTTTTGGAGATTAATTGATACATAACAAAAGAATCAATTCTCCATTTTTGCATTCTTAACTGGGAGAGGAAAGTGAAATTTTGTTTTTCTTATATTTCAGAACAAAGTAGAAGAGATGACTTAGAAGCTTTAGGTCATATGTTCATGTATTTTCTTAGAGGCAGTCTTCCTTGGCAAGGTTTAAAGGTAATTGTTTTTGTATTTCCTTATTGAATTTCATAAATTATTAATGTGTTAAGATCTTCTCTTCCAAGTATTTAATTTTAAAATTACCGCTTTCTCAAGGTTTTTTTTTTCCCCCCATTTTAGGCTGACACATTAAAAGAGAGGTATCAGAAAATTGGAGATACAAAACGAGCTACACCAATAGAAGTGTTATGTGAAAATTTTCCCGGTAATGAATAATGCCGCATTGATACACATGCTCATACACAGAAGACCAGAAGTGTTAATCGTTGCTTAAGTCTATAAATACTTTTTCATGTTTAAAAAAAAATTGAGCTCAAAATATGATTTAAAAGATGGCAGCATTTGATGCACAGACCACAGGGGCAATTTGTATATTTGCTTTGTTAAGATGGTATTAATAGAAGAAAATCCAATCTTTTGGTAGTGTTGACATTATTAGCTGAAGTTATATTTTCTTCAATGATGTAGTTTTAGTAAGTTAAAATATTTTCTAACAAATACCACCTGTAAAGTTTTGGTGTATAATGTTAGTCATTTGAGTCTCACTGTCAAACTCAAAGTAGGTATATGATGTATGATTTAGTCTCATTTTCAAAGTATAGTAAAATATTACTACCCTTATTACCTTTAGGCTAATTTTGTATTGGGGAACTTTATGAAAGTAGTTTCATTTTCATGTAGATTTTTGGCAACTCAAGGCAAATTAATCCAACAGAAATTTACTTAAGATTTCTAAATCAATTAAGACATAAGAATAAAAAATAAGAATAATGTGTTGCTAATGTATTAAAATACCTGCTGCGATTTATGTAATAACATTGAATAAAAAGAGAACCAAACTTGAGGATAGAAGACTGAATTTATATCTCACTTTGATATTCACAGGTTCTCCTGTACAATGCTGACATTACTATTGTAATAATAGCAGCAGCATAATGTCTGGTAGCTCTTTCTCAAGCTTGCTGTATTATTCATTGTCAGCAGACTTTAAAATGTTTTTCTTTCTTGGTCTAGAACTAGCAGTTTAGGTGTAGGCAGATTGACTGCATGTTGTGAAACCCACACAAATTTCTGTAGGAAAAATGGTGGTGCCTAAATAAATTAACCAGATAATTCACTAGAAAGTAGAATAATGAGGAAGGTCACTGGGTGCCACTTTTCACTGCCCATTGGGCTGTGTGTGTTCCTGTTCTTACTGGCTACCATGAATGAATTGGATCAGAAAAACAACTAGGTGTAAGCTACCATTTCTTACTACAGGAATATTTTTTGTGCTCTCATGGTGAACTACTGTTTTGCTCAACAGTTTGCCTATCGATTTTTATGACTTTTTCATTCTGGAAAGTATGACCTTTTAAAATATATAATACATTTGGAAATTTTAATGGCATGCATGGTTAATTATATGATCAGGGATTAAAAGAAGAAATAAACTGAGCTTCTCTGTTATATTTCTGAGATCTGGTTTAGATTTATTTTGCTAGGTCAGTTGCTTCGAATGCTGCCCATAGCCACAATTAGGAATTTGAATCCTCTATTGGTCAGTTAGTTTATGTCACTGAATCTGTAGGAATCCAGCAAGGTAGTGATCTGCTTTTATATGTATAAATTAATTCCCACCAATATTTTAAATCATTTTTAAAATTTATGAGCTGAGTATGGTGCTCTGTGATTAAAAAATCATGTATTAAGTTGGTAATTCAACCTCTAATACTTGCCAAAGTTTTTATCTAAAATATTGTAAAATAAAAATTTTAGCCTTTCTTACTGAAATGAAGCAAAAATAATGTCTGTTAAATTAAACTTCTAATTTCCCTTTTATTCCTATTTCCTACCTTCTTTTCCTTTTTAAAAAAATCATTGTACTTTTATTTATAAAATTTTAAATTATAATAGATTTTTTCTTTTTTCTTATAATACTATGTGCATTTACACATTTAACTAATTTTATTATTAGTATATAGAAAAGTATAATCAGAATAATTTTTATTTCCTTTCTAGAAGAAATGGCAACATATCTTCGTTATGTAAGGAGGCTAGATTTTTTTGAAAAACCAGACTATGACTACCTGAGAAAGCTTTTTACTGACTTGTTTGATCGAAAAGGATATATGTTTGATTATGAATATGACTGGATTGGTAAACAGTTGGTGAGTACTCTGTGATATATAATAAAAGATTTTATTGTGTTTCTTTTCCACAGTATAGATTCTTCAACTGAAAATAGTTGAGAACAAATACTTTTTCAAAAAGGGTTCATTTAATTTCCTTTTTAGGGATATTTCAGGTAAAACACTATACTAATATTCTTTGAATTTTATAAAAAGCCTACATTTGAATTCTGCTTTTTAGAGTGATAAGTTATTTTGAACTATTCATTCCTGATTTAATTCTTAATGTCGAATATACTTCTGTTTTTGGTATAATATTCTATTGATTACTTTAATAGATAAGCTAGTCTTGTATTATGTTTAATTTAGTCATCTTTCAAAACATTTGTAATTTTAAAATGTTTTAATTATTCGAACAGTTGGAATAGATTGATACTTGGAGCATGTTTAGGTTTTTAAAACTGTACCTAAGTTTTCATAACTTAAAATATCTTTACTGTAACTGCAGGATTGTGCTCATCACTTAAAGAGACACATCATTATGTTTTTTCTTTGAAGAGACGATTTCTAAAAGATGAAATATTCTCACTAGTTGTTTTTTAATAAGTAAGAAAGTTTTGCAAAATTTTCTTTAGTTGTGGCTGTTAGCGATTTTTTATCTATGTTTAGAATCATTGAACCCTAACGCTCAAGTATATTTGAATAATTTACTTAAAGTGATTAATCTATATTTTTCATAAGTCCAAAGTGATTTGAATATATATGGTCTCTATTATAGAAATTTAAATAAACTTTGATTAAAGTAATTATATTTTGAATTGTATTTGAAAATTAAAAATTTTATAAGCCTCTTCTGAGGGACAGTAGGCACCTTTATTAGCTTATTTAAAAGATTGTTCCCTTAATTTTTAAAAAGTTCATTCTGCTTATACATTGGCTTTGAAAAGGAGAAACATGAACGGGTAAACTTTCATTTTTTGATATGAAAGGGTAACTTAAAAATAAAGACAGCATTAGAAGGTTTTTGTTGATATAAAAATAAATACTTGATAAAGCATTTAAATACAGAGTCCAGCAGAAATAAGGTCTGTTTAAATGTGGTTGGTAGGGTAATAATATAGGTGTAATAATTTATAGTTCTAATTTGAACATTTCACCTAAAATGTCATATGGTGTACTTAAGTGTGATATTGTTATGTTACAGAATTATATGCCTATGATTTTGTAATATAATATTTTGTAATAAAAAACGATATTATTTGTGCCAGACCCCATATTTTGAAAACAGTTTAAAGAGTATCTATGTTCTCTTTGCTCTAACTTGTCAGCTTTAATATTTTGAGAATGATGTTTTTTCTTAAGACCTTGTTTTATTACAGTCTTTTATTTTTCCCTGATTCCTTTAAACAGCTAAATGTTATTGAATAAGATTTCTGAAATAGATTGTGTTGATGCTAATTGTTATTGTATTGTAGCCCACTCCAGTAGGGGCAGTTCAGCAAGATCCTGCTCTATCATCAAACAGAGAAGCACATCAACACAGAGATAAGATGCAACAATCTAAAAACCAGGTTTGCTGCCCTTTTAGATAAGAAATATCTTAGTTTCCTTCTGTATTACCTTCTGATAGTATCTAAACATATTTGGTGTTTTATGATGGTCAGATGACTGCTTTACGTGTGTGTGTATTTGCATGTGTGTGAGTGTATACATACATACCTATCTACATATTAAAAGCATGATACATATTTATTATGTAAAACAGATTATATACATACATGCTAACAATTGAAATACGTATTTCCCCATAATGTTCACTAATTAGTTTAACATAAATTCATAATGCACTGGTATAAATTAGTATAATTTTGAGCAACATTTGACATTCTGTTAGAAGTATTTGAATACCCTGTTGGAATGAATGACTACCCTTTCAGACTGTAGTCTAGTTTGATACATTATTTACTGAGTTTCTGGTATTGGAAAGCTACTATTCTACATGTTGCAGAAATGCAGAAGTAAGAAAAACAATATGAGAAATGGGTTTGTAATGAGTGGCGAAGAGCTCCCTCAGTCTCTGGTATCATACATACCTGGATATAGTTTAATCCTGGGCAAATTCCTTAACCTCTCAAAGCCGCAGTTCTCTCCGTTATAACATAGAAATAATGCATACTAATTCCTAGCATATAATAAGCCTCAATAAGTCTCAACTCTCTGATTGGTATTATTGTTATCATTAATTTTAATAAATTCACAAGTAACTATGTTACAAAGCAGAATAAGTTCTGTTGCATGAAGCATATTAGTAAAGTGCCATGAAAGATGATTGGAATATGTGGGAACTATAAAGATTTTCTGTGGAGAAGTTGGTTTTTGAGATGAGCCTGAAGAATAAAGGAAATTTTTAAAGGCAAATAAAAGAATATAAGGGATTTTCAAGGAAAGTGAACAGTGTAAAATATGAAGCAGAACTTTAAAAATGTAGAATTTGAGGAATAGCAAACAGTTCACTTTGCTTGGAGTAAAGAGTAGTCTCAAGACAATGTGTAAAAGTTTTATTGAGAGTGAAGAGTTTGTATTTCCTTGATAAGATAATTGAGGATTTTTGAAATTTTTGAGCAGTGTTTTCACTTTTCTCTTTTTTGTAAAAAAAAACAAAAACTTTATTGCAGCCACCTTTGCCTTAAAAATTTTACTATCACCCTGAGTTAAAAAGTGTCAAGAGTATTTTTGATTGTAATAGTTTTTGGAGAAGGATACTACACTATGCTGTTGTACTTTTACATCTTTCATCCCATCAGAGTTTGAATGAAAGTTAATAAGAGATCAAAAATCAAAGGACAGAACATAACTCATTAAAAATAATTGCAAAATAAAATGCTACATTTCAGGGATTTTAACAGTATTCTTTAAAGTACAGCTAATTTAAGAAGTTTAGTTTTATAGTTTTGCCTTAGAAAAATTGGGACAATAAAGGGTCTTATGTGAATGGATTCAAAATATAAATTATAACTAGTTGATATCTTGAGCACTCTTGACAAAATACTATGCATAGAAAGAAATGTCTCAGAAGTCAAGACTTCAAGCTTGTATTTTTAAATGAGTTAATTTCTCAAATGTACTTTGGAAGAAAATCAATAATTCATGTTCTCTGAAGATTCCCACTTGAGCTCTTAGATATTGTAATAAATAAAACTCCTTTCATTGCCGAATTAAAATTAAATTTAAATATTAATATTTTAGAGTTTAACTCTCTACGTGTTTCAGACATGTCTTAGTATCACAGGACGGGAATCATTTTATTCATGTAGCTCTTCTTGCACTAAGTGTAGGCAATTTTTTTTTCTGGAAATTCTTTAATATAACTTATGTATTGAATTTGAAACCTGGATATGCAAACTATCATCATAATAGAAAAGTTTTTATGTAGAAAAAATTCTCAAATATCTGTGAAGTAGTAAACAGTTTTAAGTTGTGTGAGAAACCTATAGTTTACAAACCCAAAAGAAGAAAAGTTAATTCTTTAAATGACTAAAACCTTTGTTATGTCCCAAGATAAACAATTTGTAACCTAGAATCAATGGTTGAAGTTTAATGGATCCTAATAGTTTATAGAAAGTGTTGAGTGCATGTAAACATTTATTCGGAGGAGAGGTTGTAAAGCTTTCACTATCTTAAAGAGGTCCATGACCTCCAAATACTGCCCATTGTCCTAGGCAACATTTAGATATTTGTCTCAATTTCAGCATCATTTTCATAACCTGTTCAGATTTGGTCTCACTTAATTTATTTAAGTAAGTTACAAATCTGCTAAATTCCGGTGATGAATTCAGAGGGTTTAATGAGAAGACATTATAAAACTATCACAATTGTTTTGATGACATACCTCATGACACATAGTATGTAATTTTACATTGTACAATTTAATTGAGGGGGCTTAGTGCCTGAACTTTATTTCATTCATTTTGTCTACTTGAATTTAATATATTTTCCCCAAAGGGGTGCCCTGACCACTGATATGCTTAGGCTCCCTATAAATCAATGTGCTTGGCCCTCCATGGCAAAATTTTCTTGACTTTGGTTAAAAAAGAAAGTAAAGAGCACTGAAGGCTTTAGAACATAGGTGATTGTGGTAAGGAGCCTAGGTAGTGTTACTGGAGGAGCAGTAAGCTCTGAGTTTGAATCTCTGTTGTACTCCTTGCTACTTCTGTGATTTAGGGAAGCATTGAACATCTCAATGTCTTCATCAGTAAATTGAGGATAATACTATCTATCTCAGAATGAGATCACACATATAAAGCACCTACTGCAGAATCAAACATGTCATAAAAACTTAAATATTGTTATTTATTCCCCTTCTTTTTATTAGCACTATCCACATTTTCCTGAAACATAGAAATTGACCCCTTCTATTTCTGCTGGTAGTTTATTATTAGTGTGTAGTTACTGCTATGCAAATTTGCCAAGTCATCAAAAAGCATCAAGAATTATCAGCTTATTTCAGAAAAATGGGTTCCTTAATTTGAGCCAGATAAAAAAGAGATCAAGGAAGCCAAGAAATTCATGTGTATATAGGATTGTTACTTAAAAAAAATTATCGTACTCTCATAGTATTCTATATAGTACTTTTCACTTTTCAAAGAACTTTTCTATTTTTTCGTATTATCCTCACAATCAGAAACAGGGTACTAACCAAGAGAGAAAAGTTTTCTAGCATGTTAGGAACAGCTATTTGAGGACTATTTTTTTTTTTCTTATCCTGATAGAAGTTGTTCTTCATCAGAAAACCAATGGGGGCTACAGAAAATATGGTAGATGGCTTTCTAGTTCACTCATGATTGATTTGGAGTGCTTTCTTGGGCACATCGTTTTTACCTTGCTAGTTCTTTGTTTACTTCCTTTATAAAGTCAGAGGGTGGAGTCTGTGATATCTAAAGTTTTTTTCACTTCTGAGATTCTATGGTTGTATTTTATTTTATGGTTGATTATTACATAATCGTAACAATTTAATTGAAATCTCTCCACATGCAGTATCATTGCATCTATGACTCAGAATAGTAAGGGTATTTTTAGATTTCTTTTATACGTTTGTTTTCTATATTATAAGGATGAGATGTTTAACATATTGGGTTTTTCTTCTTCCATCCATGCCACATGCATTAAATAAATGGCAGTCGGCAGACCACAGGGCAGCTTGGGACTCCCAGCAGGCAAATCCCCACCATTTGAGAGCTCACCTTGCAGCAGACAGACATGGTGGCTCGGTACAGGTATTTTCTGATTTTTGCATGAGTGATTATTTCCCAGTTTTATACAACTAACCCTTTTTTGGAACTCATGGCATGATTTCATACCCTAATGAAAAACTTGTTGCTGAACTCTCCATAATTCTATTCCTTTGTATTTAACAATAAAGCAAAATTAACATGGCCTAGAAAAACCAGCAGGGATACTAAGATTTTGCCTTTGTTCATTTTTGCAAGTACATGCAACAATATTTAAGTAAGTCATACAACAGGTTAGAAAAACAAACTGTATTACTTGAAATATGTGTTAAACTTGATTTTTCCAACAATAAACTTAATCTTTTTAAATAGCTTTAAGTGATAGAATTTTTTATATCTTTTCCCTTTCATTGACATGCCTCCTTCAAACTTAAGTCACTTAAGTAGATATATAACTTTTTTTATCCTAAATATTCAGAATATATTTTGATTAATTAGTCAAGTAAGCATGACTCTAATTTTTATATTGGTGTATTTTGTTTGTACTTGTAGAAAATATCAGATGGAGAAAATAATTTCAAGGACAAGTATTTATTATTCTCAATTTTCTGGATATTTATGAAAATTTAAAGCAGTCTCTTATTTTTTGATGTATGTTCTTTCCCTTTTCTATACACTTAGAGATAGCTACTATGTTCTATCCTCTCTTGCCCCCTAAATTTTAGTCTTTTATATGTGTTGTAGAAATAGGAAATGATTACTGGGTCTCTTATTTCTTTTAAAATGGTGACTTAAGGTAATCTTAATTGCTGGTTTAAAGTAATTGATATCATAAATATTATTTCTACCCATTTTAATTTAGAAACTAAAAAATTTTTGGACTCTTTTCCTCCACATATGTCCACTTGAACAATTTTTTATATATATATTTAATCTACTGAATCTATTTTATTCTTTCTTAAGTCTTAATAAGTTCTCATGTTTTTCTCACCATTAAATTTTAGAGGTAATTTAAATGATATAACCAAGTATTTTTAATAGGACTTTGTAGTCTGTGGAACTTTGTCATGTCTAATAGAAGTATTTGAATAATTCTATAAAACTTTAGATTGAGGGAATCAGAGGCAAGGTTGCCCAAACTGTAAAATTTTTAGTGGTCCCAATTCATATTATTGGGAAAGTTATTTGAGTAAATTATATTTAATTTGTGTAACGCAAACTGGATTGTGTATGTATCTGTACACGTTTACGTGTTCCTAAGTGTTGTATATTATCATAGCAAGTGTCTTGTAAGGACATTTGCAGCAATTACGGTACTATGAGAAAGTTTTCCTACCGCTTTTGTACTGTTACCACAAAAATTTAGCTGTTTCTTGCTCTGTGCCAGTCCTAAAGGTGACTTATGGAATCTCTTTGGACTATCAAAGTGTGAATGAGTTCAGTTATATTGGATCATCACTTTAGCACTTTATATTCTACTTGTTCACATGTTTTCAAAGAGATATTTTAATTCTGCTCATTTCTCATCATCTCTTTAAAACTATTCTGCCTGTAGAGGCTGCATCTGGCTTCATTCTAATATTTGATAAGTGATCTATTTTACTTACTAGAATTCTAGTAATACATAGGTAAAACAATAAATATTACATTATATTCATTAACTTCCTGAATATGTTTTACAACATTAACTAACCTGATGTGGTGGACATTAAACAAGTTTGAGTTGGTTAATGTCATGAAAAATTTACTAGCAGCCTAAGTAAGATCATGCCTGAATCTTGCCGCACCCCAAAATATTGGATGCATTTATAATTTATATCCTACCCACTTTCAGATTTTAAAAAATTATAATATGAAATTATAATTTGTATAATTGGATTAACAAAATTGTAATTTAAACCTAATAATAAGAAAGAAAAGTTCCTAAAATCTAAGCTAATGTGATTCTTATAACAATAATTGAATACTGTATTTTATTCTGAACAAATGAAGAAAAGGAAACAATGTGTTCTGTCATTCTCATTGCTTGATAAAAGGAAGAGCTCAAGAGAGAAAAACCTCTCTACTATTACAAATGTATGAGGAAACGTTGCCTTTGAGGTTCTTTGTGTGATGGTCATTAAACCAACTTTTGGACAAAGTTTAAGGCATTGACTTGAAAAAATTATCTGCAAGAAATGCATGAAAGGCATATCATCAAATAATTTCTCAGGAAAGACATTTCTATAATAAGATAGCTATCTGGTAATAAAGTATGGTACAGATTTAGGGCATTCAGAAGCAGAATCGGTGGTAACCTAAAATGTGCCATTTTGGTCCTGTGACGTTCATCCCTATGTGTCATTGCACTCGTTTTTGTTTTTTTTATTAAGATATAATTGACATATAACATGAGCTTCAAGTATATAGCATAATGATTTGATATTTGTATATACTAAGAGATGACCACAGTAAGTCTAGTTGCCATATGTCACTGTATAAAGTTATAAATTTTTTTCCTTGTATGAGAACTTTTAAGATTTACTTACTTGACAACTTTCAGTATTACTCACTAGTCACCATGCTGTACATTACATATCCATGACATCTTTATTACTGGAGGTTTGTACTGTCACTGCACTGTTTTCCATGGAACCAATGAGAGTTACTCTCGGTGTGTCACCACTAAGGGGTTCCAATTGACATGCAAGATGAAACTTCTTGCCATTTTGATCTAAAGAAGGATCCTCAGATATTCTTTATTTCATATGTGCTTTTGATAAGAACTGAATCATGGAGTGTAAATTTGAGCTCCTGTCCTTCCAGAATTATTATATACAGGCAATAATAAATAGTAGAATATTCTATTGCTTTTAGAAATTAAGAAACTTAACTAGTATTTTTATTCATCTCTAGGAAGCGAAGTGTAGAGGTCTAGCCGAAAGAAAGCATTGTCAAATGCTACCTCTTTAGTGTGGCCACATTAATTTACTGACCTAGAAGGATACAGCTATACATTTAAGAAACTTTTCCTACTCAGGAGACTAAGGATAATATTCAGATATCTGAGGACTTTATTTTGAATATGTTCTTGACTTGTATGTGTTTTGAAAAAGCTCCTAGAGGAATCAGGCGTGCTCCTCTCTAATCCCCTTAGAATCATTGGTCATAAATATGGTTGAGAAACTAAGACCCACTGCTTTCAGTTTCTGGCCATTCATTATTTAGCAGATATGTATAAATGTCTACTAGGGGCTAGGCACTGTGCTAGATTCTTTGAATCAAAGGAAGAATAACAGATATAATATGGTGCCTGTCCCATGGAACTTTTCAGTCAGGGAGAAGGGCTAATGAACAAGCATTGTGATAAGTGAAGAAAGCTTAAGGGGGAGAGGTACTAAAGAACTGAATAAAATTCATTCACTGAGAAAGGATACTGAAAGTTAGGTAGGAGGTAAGTCATGAAGGCTCCTAACAGGTCTTGTTATTTAATTTGGACTGTATTTTGAAGATATTAGGTAGACATAAGGAGAATTAGATAGGGAACTAACTTGATTATATTAGTGTTTTCTAAAGATTTCTGTTGCTGGAGACTAGATTAAAGGGAGATAAGTCTAAGGCAGGGACCCAACTATCAAGTCTGTAGCTGAGAAAAAATGATGGGTAGTGGAGATGAAAAGCAAAAGGGCATGAAAGATAATTAGAAGACATAATTTAGTTGGATATAGGGGATGAGTGGAAAGGAGGGGTTCAGTTATCCCTTTTTGATGTTTCTACCTGGCAGATCAGGATCTCCAAAACCTTTTAAGTTTTAAAAGGTACCACTGCCAGGAGATATTGCTAATCTCTAATTCCACTGTAGCACAACTCCACTTAGCTCAAAGCTAACTGCAGACCTGATCCTATAAAGCTGAGAGGTAATTGCAAGCAGAGGAAAGAAGACAAATATTAAGGACACTAACTACTGAAAAACTACTTTACATGGTATGGTATACTTCCTTATTGTTTGGAACTCTGTAGTTGTATAGCCTTTGGTTTGCATTTTTTTAAAAGAAGATTTTATTTTATTATATATATATATATATATATATATATATAATTTATTTATTTATTTATTTATTTATAGAGAAGGGAAGAGAGTGAGAAAGAGAGGGAGAGAAACATTTATCTGAGAGAGAAACACCAATCGGTTGCCCCTCACACATGCCCTGATGGGGGGGCCGAACCCGTAATCCAGGCATGTGCCCTGACCAGGAATCAAACTCATGAGCATTTGCTTTGCAGGTTGATGCCCAACCAACTTAGCCACACCAGTAAGGGCACCTTTGGTTTGCATTTACGGAATAATGTGACTGAGAGCACTTGGGGAGAAAAGGGCAGGATCACAAATGGTACCAACATGTTGGGCAGTCAGGCACTGTTGATGAAAATAAGAGAGTAACATTAATAAGCAGTCTGATATTTTAGTCAGTACATCTTCAGAAACAAAAACAGGGAATGATAACAAAAAGAATCGGACAACTGTATCTTGGGTATCTATATATCTACATGGTAAGAAAACATGTAGTTAGAAGTCAGAGGAGTAATGCTTTATTTTCAGTCAGTTATTTATTATGCTAATTGGTAATATTGACCTTTCTAAAACATTTCAAACAAAGTTTCAGTCTTCTGTCAAATCTTGGAAAAGGTACTAACAAGGAAAAAAGCTGAATAAGTGGAACAATCATATCTTTCTATTCATAGTTTTCTGGGTACTGAAATTTGCAGAAGAGATGGAAGGAGAGTATAGTAGTCCCCCTGTTACTTGGGAGGTAACATTCCAAAACCCCCAGAGTGTGCTTGGAACCATCATAGTGCCAAACCCTACATACACTATTTTTTCCCTATACATAAAGATCCATGATAGAGTTTAATTTATAACTTAGGCACAGTAAGAGATTAACAACATAACTAATAATAAGGTAGAATAATTATAATATACTGTAATAAAAAGTTACGTGAATGTGGTTTCTCTCAAAATATTGTCTTGTATTCTGTTCACCTTTTCACTTGAAGAAGCACTTTACAGCTTCTCTTTGGCATGTCCACCAGCATCACTGCTCTTGTGCCTTGGGGCCATTATTAAGTAAAATAAGAGTGACTTGAACACAGGTATTGGGATATTGAAATCTCTAAATGACTAAAAACAGGTGGGTAATGTATACAATGTAAATACACTGGAAAAGGGGTGATTTATATCCCGGTGGACAGTACAGGATGGCGGGAAATTTTATCATGCTACTCAGAATGGCAAGCAGTTTAAAACTTCTGAATCGTTTATTTCTTGAATTTTCCATTTAATATTTTCAGACTGTGTTAACTGAAATGGTGGAAAGCAAAACCGTGGATAAGGGGGAGAGTACTATAGTTACATGCTTTTAATACATAAGTAATTTCTAGCTCATCTCCATTAGGTTTTTAGTATAGGAAATACCTTGTCTGGTTATCATTGGGGTAAATCAGCATTATGAATTTATTTTGATATTCTTTTATAGTAACATTTATGGTAACATCTTGAAAGATGTACTACGAAAAGAATATTGTGTTTTGCTTAATACTTTCATACGTGAAAGTTAGACTGAAAATCTGTTTTGGTTTATATTTCCTGAAAGACAATGAATGAGAATGTTTTATACCTTCAGGTGATCAGTTGGAATATCAAGAATATTAATTATAACTCTAGCTATAGTTTTTAGAATATGTAAGAAAGTTGGTTTTGTATAGTACATATATACCCTAGCACAGATCTAATAAATTTTTTGGAAGTTACTCTTTTAACTATATCTTATTTATTAGTGTGATTTCTTACACAGATGACTTTTAGAAAATCTGAGTCATAAGTAAATATATGTTTTAATATTGCTAATTTTTTTTGATAGATAGAAATCTGGTTAAATAATATACTGAGCCTGTACTGAACATTTGGTAACATGCTTACAAGAAGGCAAATAGAAATTAGTATAATAATTTGTATGACTTCATTATATTTGGGAAGTGTATTAGTTGGCCTTTTCAAGTCATTATAAAGGTACCATGTGTTATCTTTGTACTCAAAGTCTATGAGAATGACTTCTTTTGGAAATAGATTGCACAGACATCCATTAAGTGAATCATCATTTTCTCCCACACTTAGCTGCAGGCTGTTTCTCCATCCCCTTCCCTTAAACTCTGATATAGTAACAGTAAAACTGCAGTCTGGTTGTCTTCTTTTTTCACCTGTTAAAATAAGAACCACACTGTTTCTTACCAGAGTGGGAATGTCAGAGAAAGTTATGAACAGCAAGAACAAAAAAAAAAAAACCAGTAAAATACCTGAATTATGTTTTGAAATGTAAACCCAAGTTCTGTTATTTTTATACGAATTTTCGTTAAGGAAATCAGCCTGATGGATACTAATATTTTAAAGACTTTTATGTTCTGCATGGAGTCATAATTCTAGAAATGTCACTTAAATGGAATCATTCTTTTGAATTTGGCTTATAAAAATTGTGTGTATATATTGTCTTGATTAATTGTTTGATTTAGGTATTCAGGAATATAATGATAAATTATTTTTGATACTGTCTTTGTTTCTTATTTTTAAAATCCCTTTGCAAAAAGGCCACTAGTTTTCTTAAGTGAAAACAGTTTTAATGCCATGATATACTCTCAAGTCACTGGTGTTAAATAGGCCAGCTTTACAGGAGAACCCTGTTACCGCGTTGATTCTCTTCTGACCCTGAGATATTGGCCTTTACTCCAAGGGTTAGGGAGTCTGGGAGGCCCAGGAAAAATTACATTTGAAAATTATGTAAAGGAAAATGTTACTTCTTTTTGATCTGGCTCTGGTCAAGCAGGTAGAATGGGATTTGAAACATTATAATAAAATAAAGTTTATTGAAGTAAGGTATGACTTTGTGTGAACTGAAGTAAACCAGATTATATAATTACAATGCATATATAGTTGCTGTTTGCTGGAAATTTAGAATCTCTGAGTTTTAAATTTTCAGTTATGCTGCTTAAAGTAAGGGAAGGCGCATTAAAGGAGCTGCCTGCAATTGGAGGTTGGGGCCCTCCAGGTAGCTCTCTAAGGCCATTGAACAAAAAGGAAAAGAAGATTTTTAAGTATTATATTGAAGGAACAGCAGTGG
The DNA here is from genome assembly GCA_004026545.1 of Mormoops blainvillei. Classification (NCBI taxonomy): domain Eukaryota; kingdom Metazoa; phylum Chordata; class Mammalia; order Chiroptera; family Mormoopidae; genus Mormoops; species Mormoops blainvillei. The sequence goes on from PVJD01000171.1 coordinate 208,914, forward strand.
AAATTGTTCAGTGAACTGTCTTGATTGTCAGCTGCATGCAGGGTACTCTGCTAGTGAAGGTAGTGGGGAATCCAAAAGTACAAGAATTCTGTTTTCCAGCTCCTTTCCAATTCAGTGTAGGGGCTCTGACATTTAAAAAATTAAGAATAAAGAACCAAATTATGCTTGAGAAATAGAACAAATAATTATTTAAAAATATTTTCAGGATGAGGGAAAAATAAAGAGGAAAAATCAACACAGGACTCAAGAGCATGACAGAAAGGAGGAGGCAGGAGCCCCAGCAGAGAGGCAGACTTAAACATAGGAGTTTTCTTTTCCCTGGTCTGTCTTTAAAGATGATCAAAGAAGATTTGTGTGTTTTCAGCTGTAGGCACAAATGCAGCGCTCATTTCTAAGTATTTACTCCACATAGGCTATAGGAAGCTGGACTTCCGTAATTCCTGAATTAATCCAGGGATATTTGTTGATTTCTAGTTACTTTCCTTAAAGTTGGGAAGAGAGGGGAGCCTGTTTATTTACACTTAGAAAATCAGATTCACAGGAGCTGAGATGATTGCCTTATTCACTGTGGTTTTACAAGTTCCTGTAACAATGCCTGGCATGTTGTAGCCTCTCAGTAAGAACTTTTGAATTAATTAAGTTTTAGAAGTATGGGGTTCTGTAAATAGTACTTTTTAGTCTAATGGTCAACTGTCAATTCTAGTGCCCTAGCCTTTGGCATGTTAACATTTTTTTCTTATAGAAAGATCAGGTAGGAGAAGCATCAAAGATGATTCTTAGATTTTTGAGTCTGGAGGTCTGGGAAAAGATGATAGGGCTTTAACAGAAGTTGGAAACATAGGAAGAGTAACAAATTTAAGATAGTATGATAAATTTTGGTTTTGGTAATACTGAATTTGAGGTGGCAAACTTGGTTAGGCTCGGAACCTTTTACATAGAGGTAATAGTTGAAGCCGTGATTGTTGGTGAAACTGTTAGTAATGATGGCGATCATTCATTGAGTTCTTTACTATATGCCTGTCACTGTACTTTATATATTGATTTCATTTTATCCTCACATTTATCCTCATGGTAAATAATACTGTTTCCCATTTCATAATTGAGAACACTGAGGTTTAGCAAGATGAGATATCTTTCCCAGGGTCATGTAGTTGGTAGGTGGTAGAGCTAGGTTTTGAATTTAGACCCATTTTACTCCAAAGTCATCAGCTGGTGCAAAGTGATAAGAAATATACAAGGAAAATGAGGATTGAACAAAGATCGCTGAATATGTTTTCTAGGAATCATTGGTAATCTTCAAGAGAACTCTTAAGAGTTCTGGTGTAGTAATGGAGTACATATTGCAAGGGGTTAAGGAGTTAATGAACAGAAAATTTTATAAAAATGGAAACGGGAAGTCAAGACTTGTTTTCAAGAAATTTTGGGGAAGGCAAGAAATAGTACAGTGTGGTGACTTCGTAGGACCAAGCAAGTTTGGGAGTTTTGTTATGGTTTTTATCTTCTTCTAGGATTTCATGCATGCATGTATGCATGCATTCATTTATTTCAGCAAATATTTATTTAGTTCCTACTCTGTGCTAGGTAGATATGGAGATATAGCAAGAAACAAAGCAAGGATCTTACTGTCATAGAGCTTAATTTTAATGGAGGTGGGCATGGTTGTCAAGAAACAAAATCTAACAGAAAAACATCAGCATGGATAAATGCTATACAAAGAGTTAAAAATAGAATATGACGTGCAAGAGAGGGTCTGCATGGAAGTTTTAGATTGTATGATAGAAACACCTGTTTTAGAGATGTTCTCTGAGAATCTAAAAGATAAGAAGGTAGCCAATAAGCAGGAAGAAAATTCACTCAGTGAGAAAAGGTAATGCAGGGGCTTTAAAGTAGAAGTAAGCTTGACAATCTTAGATGGAGGCTACTGAGCAAAGGGAAAGTGGCATGATATCAGAGAGGTAGGCAGGATTCAGATTTTTTTAATGGGTCTTTGTAAATTGGTGTAAAGAGTATGGATCTTTATTCTACATGAAGTGGGATGTCAGATACTTCAAGAATTTTAATCAGAGAATTATACATGATATAATTTATATCTTAAGAGGAGCACCCTGGCCGATGTGTGGATAATAGATGAATGGCGGATTAATACACGTAAAAGTGGAAGACTGGTTACTAGGCTTTTTTTGCTCTTACACAAGAGATAATGGTGGTTTGGACTGAACTCTTAGTAATAAAGTGGAGGGGAAGAACTGATTAGAATTGGAATGTGTTCTGGGAGAGGATATAAAAGGACCTGTTGATGGATTAGATATGGGTTTCAGTTAATGAGAGGAATCACAGTGACTCCTGGTTTTGGACCTTAGCTGGGCGAGTGAATGGGTAACATAAGAGGGAGACCTGAGCATGATTACATTGAAATAAAGGGTTTATTGAAAGAAGCAATTTTGAAGTTTGCAAGGGACATAATTCTTGATGAAACAAGCTACCAAAAGAGTGAGCATTCAAGAGGGAAGTGATTGAGAGAAAAATGTAGGAGTTAGTCTTAAAAACCCAAGGGAAGGAGACAGAAGACAGAAATTTCAAGATCAAAAGGAAATTAAAAAGCAAATATTGGATAACCTTGATCTTTAATGAAGTGCTAGATCTATTACTGTGTTCACTTATGAACAACTCTATGTTGTGTTCACTTATGAACAACTCCATGTTGTTTTATGTTCCTCATATTAACTTTCTAATTTAAATATTTTTAGCTTAATTAAGTTTATCATTGTATAAACTATTACTTTGTGTATATATAATTTTTTGTTTGTTTGTTTTTGCAGGTTGTAAGTTCTACAAATGGAGAGTTAAACACAGATGACCCTACTGCAGGACGTTCAAATGCACCCATCACAGCCCCTACGGAAGTAGAAGTGATGGATGAAACCAAGTATGTATTCATTTTGCTTGTTTTAGTAACTTTTTGTTCTTAAACTGTGCACGTTTGAGATTTATGGTCATGTATAATTATTTCAGGAGTTTTTTTTTAAGGAATAGGTGCATGTGAAATAAATGGTATATTTAATCTATTTTAATCACTAAGTTTAGAATAGTGCTATTTTAATATCTTAATACAAAAATAGTTATTTAAGAACTGTGATGAGATTCTTATTTAGAATGAACAGCATATTTTTAGCCCTTTATTTTTAGGACTGTCGATGCATGAAGTTATTGCTATACTATAGATGCTTATTTTTTCTGTAAGTGTAAGAATAAATAGTTTTTAATTTTGTAGTGTTCTGCATGCATTAATATTAGTTTCAATTTAGTTTTTTTGTGACTGTAAATTATAATAATGCTGCTTGGAAAAAAATTAAGCATGAAGAACTGTGATAATTTCAATGTGGGCTGTTTCTGATGATTTCTTTCTCTCTCTCTTTTTTCCTTCTATTTTTTTTTTTTTTTTTTTTTTTTTTTTTTTTTTTTTTTTTTTTTTTTTTTTTTTTTTTTTTTTTTTTTTTTTTTTTTTTTTTTTTTTTTTTTTTGTGAATAGCTGCCAGAAAGTGTTGAACATGTGGTGAGTTCCGAAGTGTAGGCAGGCAGAAATAGCTCCTATAATTTCAAAGATTTAGCACCATATTGTGTTTTTTAAAAACATACCTTTCAACATAAACATTATAATTTGTTAAAGTTGTTCAAAAGCATTTGCTATCTATTTACATTAGCTCTGAAAAGCAAGAAATAATTGGTTGAGGAGCTCTTTTGCCTGCTGCAACTTTTGTTTCAAGTAACATAGATTTGGGGGCACTTTTTAATTGAGTGGATACACCAACCCTGCTTGTGCTTGTGTATTTGCTTTGTAATACAGAGGCTTTATTTGCTACTTTAGATAGAAAGGCAGGCTTTTGAGGTATACTTTTTTTTTCCCGTTTGTAATTGTTAAATACACATAGTAAACCCCTTACCCCAACCCTGATAGTATCACTAAAACAGTATTTCATTTACTAACTAATAATATTGCCATAGTAACACATAGTATGCATTGATAAATTCCATGATAAACTATAGTCGAGAGAGTATTATGAAAAATCCTCATCTAAATATTTTCTGCTTATTGCAGATATTATGAAAGATAATATTTCTAGTGGTTGAAGTAATGTTGAATTTAATCATTTCTGACATTTGCCTTTAGTGTTATGCTGTGTCTAAAATGCTTCTCTCAATTTCTGGACAATTTTTGAGTCAGCCTTGGAGCGAATAAAAAAAGTTGCTTAGATTAATAAATTTTGGAAAGTTTTAATCATATCTGAAAGGAACGTTACATATTTTCTAAAATAATTCTCCTTTGCTCGTTGCATGATGAGGAAATTTTTGTGGATATTTCTTCTTAAAAGAACAATGATCGAGTATCCATTTTAATCACTTTTGACTCTGGAATTTATTGACAGTATGACTTGCTTTAGTGGATTGCAGTATATAATTAGTCAGCTACATCCTTGTGCACTTTTATGTCAAAAATAAAAATGGTTTATGCTCATTTCTGTGATCTTAAGTGTAGTTATAGAAGTAGAGTGGCATGGCAGCATGGCAGATTAGAATGTGTGTGTCCTTTGCAGTTTTATACAGGTTGTGGAATCGTACTTTTGCCATATTGTTGTCTTCCCCAAGCTTGTTTCTTTTTCTGTAAAATGAGGCTAATAATATCTACCTCATAGGTTTGAGAAAGTTAAATGTGATAAGACACTGGGATTTTGTCTGGGAGATGGCAGATACTCGTAGTTGTTATCACCCGTTTATCTCTCCACTTCTAGTTGCCTGTGGCCCTTCTCTTCAGTGTTCTTCCAAGGCTGTGCTTCTTCTATCATTGTCCCATATTTTTATTTCCATGCTCACAGCTTTTCACTGAAACTGGATGTTCTGTGTTCACATCCTCCTAGATATCTGTTTTTAACAAAATCTGTTACATTTTTCCATTTATTCATTCAACAGTTACACTGTTATACTGCTTGGATTTCAGAAGTATCTGATACCACACTTGCCCTTAAGTAGACTACACAAGTAGGGAAGATTACAGTTGTATTAGCATATATCAGTATATGATAAATACTATGAAAAAGGTATAAAGAGAAAGATTACTTACCAACAGGATGATCAGAGAATGCTTTATGGAGGTGGCTTTGAAGAATGGCATAGTAATTTACTTGGTTGAGATGGGTGTGGGTGTATGTTTATGTGTATGTTTATGGGTTTGGGTTTCTTTATGTAGGCGTTGGAAGATGAGAAAAAAGGAAATAAATGGTGGGAAGGTTATTCCTGAAGGAAAGGTTCTCTGGTGCTTGGAGTGTAAAGTCTGAATTGCCTGGCATGGCACCAGGTCCATTCAAACCTTTCATAGACTGGCCTCTGCCTTTCCCAGCTCCATTTTTCATTCTGAAACCCATGTTCTGTTGCTTCCATTCTGCCATCGATACATTATTCTCTTTATCAATTTCTCACTTCTAGAAATCTCTTGAATTTCTTGTAAACAAGGCCTTTTTCATTTTCCGATCCCCAGTGCATAAAAGAGTATACATCAGTAAATTATCACTAAGTAATTGACTTTAAGTAATATGGCTTATCCATACAACAGACTATTGAGAGTGTAAAAAATGAAATTGAAAACATTATGCTAAGTGAAAGAAGTAGATACAAAAACCAAATATTATATAATTGCTTTATATGAAATGTCCAGAATATGCAAATATATAGAGACAGAAAGTAGTTAATGATTGCCTAGGGCAGGGAAGAGGTGGATGGGGGTGACTGCTAATAGGCAGTGTAGTTTCTTCATAGGGTGATGAAATGTTTTGAAGTTACATGATGGTGATTGCGGCTGCAATATATAAAAACCACTGAATCGCACACTTTAAAAGGGTGAATTTTTTGATATGTGAAGTATATCTTAATAAAACAGTGATTTTTAAAAAAGATTTTATTTATTTATTTTTAGAGAGATGGGAAGGGAGGGAGAAAGAGGAAGAGAGAAAACATTGATTGATTGCCCCTCGCTGGGGACCCAGCTGGCAACCCAGGCGTGTTCCTTGACTGGGAATCGAAATGACGACCTTTCAGTTTGCAGGCTGGCGCTCAGTCTGCTGAGCCACACCAGCCAGGGTTAAAGCAGTGGTTTTTTTTAAAACAAAAGCTAGAAATCCCTGATTTCAGTAAAGCTTTATTCCAGATAGGTTGCAGAAATCCTCAGAACTTTCCTAACTCTTCATTAGCTGAAAACTCTAAACATAAAATTTTGTCTTTCCTTTAATCAGAGTTGTTCTTACTTCCTACAAGGTTACTATTGCATTCCTCATAGCCTTTGAGTCTGTGATTAAGAAATGTGAGCATGATTTCTTTTTCTAAATTGCATCTTATGCTTCTCTTTTCTCTTCTACCATTTTATAAGTAGGTAGGCACCCGCTTAGAATTTTCTTTTAGAAATTGTTTCCAGCTTCCTCTCTTTCTTTTTATCTATGATTGTCAGAGATCCCTCTCACTCCATCCCATTAATTAGAATGTGTTTCACAATGGACATTTTAGAGCCTTTTAAGTTTTCTAGAATAGTACATCATGGAGTAAATATATGATTTCTGAATGATGGAAAAATATTCTGTTCCCCCAAGAATAAAGTGATTCCTTCATTAGTAATGAGATTTTGCCTTTTTTACTGTAACTGAGAATTTTTTTTCAAGGGAGGTGATATAAATAATAGCACCCTCATCATTCCTTCCAGGAATTTAAACAAGGCTTCTTTTGGTTTCATTAATAGTGTTTTTATGTAGTGTGAAGTCATTCTTTTCTTTGTTACTTTTTCCCCTTACTAGTATTTGATGAACAGTTACTGTGTGCTTGTTAATAAGATAACTATGAAGCAGAATCCAGGCCTTTATGTTTCATTAGAGAAAATAGTAAGTATACCAGTGACTTTCACATAGTGGTTCTCTACTCTGGCTTCACCTCACAATCTCCTGGGGAGTTTTAAAAATATGGCAGTGCTTAGGCTACACTATCTGAGTTTCTGATTTAATTGGTCTGTGGTGGGATCTTTAAAAAAATTTTTTTTTTAAAGCTTCTAAGCTCATTCTAAGAAACAGCCAGCATTGAGAATCATTGGTATAATACAGGGACTACTAGCACTGTATTACACCAGTGAATATATAATGTCGTTGTAGTTCAGACACTACAGTACTCACTTGTAGCTGAGAAGATAAGACAAGTCTTCATGGGTAAGGATATATATACACTAAAGATAAGTATGATTTGACAAAGTTTATGGGTAGCAGTCAGAGAAAAGAGGTTGAACAACAATGTGGAGCAAGAAAAGAATGGGGCAAATTTGAGGAGTAACCCATGTGGCTATACAGTGGGTGAGTGTGTTAATGGGAACTGGGATGGATAGGGTAATAAGCCTCCAGTCTTAAAGGTTAAAAAGAAATTGGACATCATCTTTCTCAGCACAAGATGAAAGCTGTGTGTTTTAAGCCAAGAAATGGTATAATTAGATTGAACCTTAGGAAAATTAATTTGGAACAGTTCTGAGGCCTTGTGTCACTTCCTGGGATTCATCAGATTGCAGGGAATCTGCCCTCCTTCCTTGAATAATTTAGGCTGCCGGGAAAGGAAGCCTAATGGATGATGAAACTGAGAGTGGAAATAGGTTGGAACCAAATTTTAAGAGCTATGTGGACTTCATACTATAGTGTAGAACCATTGCTGAGATTTAAGAGGAAAAGGGCTTGGCCATACAGGATTGGTCAAAAGTAGACCTACAGGTATTCATGTGGAAAATAACACAATAAATAATAAATAATAATATAAGAATGAACCCTTGTTTTGCATACTTAAAACTGTACACCTGCTATGGCCCCACCTTGAATTTATTGCAGGGAAGTTTTGGATGGCAGATTGGAGAAGGGGGAGGCTTAGGGAAGCCAGCTAAAAGGCTCCTAGCATTGGTGGAGACAAAAAGTTCTAAACTAACCTAGCATAAAGGATTGTAAAGTTTTGAAAGTCATTTCAAACTTGAGAGACTTAATTGCATATGGACAGAGAGGAAGAAATTGAAGATGAGGATAGGTGTGCAGGTTCCTAGTTAGAATAGTTATGTGGATGGCCTTGCTCTCTGATCCAAACTCTTCTTGGTTAACTAAACAGTTCCTCATTTTAAAAATCAGGAGATCCAGAGATAGGAAATTATATATCAGCTATAAATTTTAAGGAGAAAAATCCTTTGCCAAAGAATGAAAAATTAGATGTCATAAGAGGTATTTTCTGTATACTCATCACCTCAGATGAGCAGAGGCCAGGTTCTGAAGTCCTGACTGGGTAGGGCCTGGCAGGTGACCAGCAGCCTCTCAACCAAAGGATGAGCCAGTGAGTCATTGTAGACGGGACAGATAAGAACTTCAGATCCAAATAGAGAAACATGCTTCAGCTTCTGAGTAGATTTGTGAGAAGTATACAACATAATCCAAGAAAACAAGCCAAATTCAATGAAGAAAAAGTCAATGACTAAAGAAGAAATGGTGATGTAATGTCAGTAGCAGTGCCTTGGCCCTGACCAGTATGTTTTCTACATATTTTAGGACTTTGATTCATTATGGTTTCCTGTTTACCTACCAAAACACTATTTAAAGCAGCAGCCTTAGAATTCATGAGAAGCAGGACTTAATATTTATTTCCAAAAGAGTTAAGAATAGAGATGTGACTTCAAAGCTTTCATACTAGCTACCAAATGATCATGTCAGAAGCATGAACCTGACTGGTGAGAGCAAATTGGCTTACATAACCATGTAAGGAATAATCATGGAAGAGTCAAGAAAAAGAGAAGCATTGACAGGAACATGATTTATATGTCTGGTAAGCTTAATAAGCTTCCCCATGGTAGTCGTCAGAAGTCTCAATCTGAAGCGACCCCAAATGAAGTATGAACTAATGTATTAGAAAATGTAGCCACTAAGCAACAAGGACAGAAAATATATTTTAACATTTTAAAGATGTGAATAATTTTCTAAGACCAGATAATTGAATTAATTGATAAAAATAACTTGCTCACATCATCTGTGAGAACTAATGTATGCGCTAATTCCTAGAATCTTTGCTATTATTCCTGGTTATTATTATCAATAACTTTTTTTCCCATTCAGCTGAACCAAGTGTTAAAATAACATTGTCTCTTTTTACTGATTTGCCTGCACTCATATACATTGGTGGCAGGTGTCCACTCAGTATTTCCAGTGTTCAGCTCATAGCGTTCAGGCCACAGCCTCACTGGAAATGGAGAAGCGAGTGCTAGCCTGGCAGTTGCCATCTGGAGAGCAGAGCTTCTTGAGATACAGGCTCCTTTAAGAATATGGCACAAGCCATTTTTCCCCCTAGAGAAGCTTCCACAGGCAGTGAAATCTGCATTTTATGGGGTTTTACGAGGATATATGGCCCATGGGTAAGAACTCTAGCTTTAGAAAATGCTGTAGAATCTTGTCTAGATTCTTATTCTAGGAGTTTCATTTATGAGGCAAATCATTTATTCAATAATATTTAATGAGTTACAACTTTGTGCCCATTTGTGAGATGTACCTGTGAGCAAGATCTTATGGAGCTTACATTCTATGTGAAGGCTGATAATAAGTAAATAAATAAAATAAATTTAGATTAGTACTAAGCACTGACAGGAAAATAAAACAGTTATGTGACAGAGTGGTGGTATGGGAGCAGCATGTTTTAGGTAATTGAGTGCCCTGGAACAGCAGACTGTTGAGATGATAAGCAACTTCTTAATCACCAAGACTGTAAACCAGCTGTTTTGGTAATGATTCTAAGAAATCAACCACAAGTTTGAATATCAGTTTTCTTCTTCTGTAAGTGTATCTTGAGAGCATCTTGTTTCTCTAAGTAGATGCATTCATATTGCACAGAACAATGCTTCCCTCTGGTGGTAGTTTAGTAGCATGCCAGCTTTACTTTTGCAACTTTATTTCCAGGGTGTACTCTATTTATTTAGTGGGATCAGGAATTATTTCTGAAAAATAGATGTCTTATTTAGAGTGCTTTTGAATTTAAAATCCTTGTACAATTATAGTTCATTTGGAAATCTTATTTAGTCTCAAATAAATTTTGGGAGTGGTTTTTGGTGATCAGTAATTCTTATACAATCGAAGGATTGGTTGCCTAAGAAATGGGAAGAACTCAGCTCTCAGAACTGAAAGCAGATTAATGGTACTGAAAAATAAAACAAGCAGGGTGAATTGCTAATACAAGTATGGATAATCTGGGACTTTGACTTGTTCGTCAAAACATGCATTACCTTCAATTCCCCATTCTAAAACGCTTATATGTACCTTAAGCCACATTTTCAGTAGAAAGTTTTTAAAAGAATGTGGTTTGAAATTTGAATAGCAAGTGACAGTATTTAGGAACAGTGAACATTATCACTGGACTTTGTATTAAACAATTCATAAATTTTCATTGAAATATCATATTCTTAATTATTTAATATCCTAAATATTTGGTTTATTTCTTCTAAATACCAGTTTTATGGGGATTTTTTTCAGTATGGACATATTCTGACTCTTTAAAGTTTTAATGGAAAGGTTCTTTTTGGAATAATGGATTTTATCTCAGAGAGTATTTGACTTGAATAACTTTTTGTTTTGCTTTTTATTTTTAAACTGTTTAGGAAGGTATTAGGTAGCTGACAGTTACAAATAAACTTGACTTTTTTTAAATACAGGAAAAATCTATAGCACCCAGATTCTTCTTTTCTAGTGGTAGCTCTTTTTAAGGCTCTTGATTGGGTAATTTATTTTTGTTATTTCTGCTAGTCACCCCAATAAAAGTAAAATTCATAAAGATTGATAACTGCACATATTTCTAGTTGAATCTGTCAGGTGACACATAGAATTTTGAATTATTCATTTTTTATGGTCTAGGCATTGTGTGCTGTTTGAGTGCATAATTTGGTTTTGAATGCCCCATGGTGATTCATAATTGTGGCATAAATCACACTAAAGGTCTGAAATTATTTTTGATATTGTGGGTAGAGAGGTTATATAATTTGACTGGAGAGGGCGGATATCTTTTACATTTATTTCACCAAAAGATAGAAAATATTTCTAGCAATTATTTCATCTTCCTTAACCTTTTGTTAGGTGGGACATGTGAAGGTACATGGTCTCTATTATGTGTAGCTTGAAAATGTCAATTTAATATCCTTTTATGAAGGCGGGCTGGTAAGATTTACAGGAATATCTTTACAAGGTCACCATTCTGAGGCTTTGAATTGGCAGCATTTTGTTGATGGGATCACCATGTGTATAACTATGTCTTGCTTTTATTACAATATACGATTTACACATACACGCACTGAACTTCAACAGGGAAACAAAAGGAGCCCCTTTTTAAGGTGCCTGTCATCTTTATATTCTTATAGATTGGATAGATAGAATTTATTTTAGGTGTGAGGTGGGAAAAGCCAGATCTTTATTTAAAAGAATGCCCGACTTTTAGGGGGAAATATATGTATTTGTTTTCTTGACTGTTGGTCGGTGATTCTCATCCTCATGGACTTGCAGTTTGTGCCAGCCTCAGCATTGCTCTGCCTGTGTTGCGTGTGCTTCTCCTCGTGACTAGGGGGGTTCACTCTGAGAAAAACTAGCCCTCTTGGGGGTTATTTCTAGATTTCTTTCACCCAGGAATACAAAAAAAGCACAATATTTCCTTCACAGACTACAAAACTGACTCAGTTTTCAAATACGAAACTGAATCACATTGATTGTGCTATTTTAAATGTTAACTATAACTTTTACTGTAATTAAAATAGCTTAGGATAAGCTTGACCTTCTTTAAGCCTTAAAGAATTAAAAGTGCTAATTGTGACATTCTTACTTTATTTAATGTGTTTTCTCTCTTCCATTTCATAAATGTGATGGAAAATGTTTGCTGAAGAGTGTATTTGGGATTTTTTTTTTAATCAAAAATAATTCTTAGTGTAAAGAAAATCACCAGGGTTAGTATCATTATTGCTTTTCTAACAATGGCTTCAACAATTTATATAAATACAAAGAAGAAAGGGAGATAAGCCGTAAGATGAATTTATAAAAGCATGCCATGGCCAGAGATTAATGAGTATCCAAAATAATAATGTGGTGGGCCACTTTGGCTTCAGAACCCCACAGCTTCTCAGTTAGTCTTTGTGCAAAGCCTTTTAGTTTAGTGACTCCTTTTAATGTTGCTCAGAATGTCTTGCTATTCCTAAAAGGCACATTGATAAAACAATAGTAATAACTCTGCCATAATTTCACTAATATTTATGCTTCATTGGCATGTTCACTATTTATCTTGCACGAGTCTGTTGCTTTTTATGGCCATTTAAATTAATAGGATAGTATCAGCTTTACTTTGTGACATTTTATTACTTTTGTAATAAAAGAAGTGTTTCTCTCCATCTGCAGGTGCTGCTGTTTTTTCAAACGAAGGAAAAGAAAAACCATACAGCGCCACAAATGACTCTGGACACAGACAGATCATGGGGAGTTACTTACGTGTTCATCTTCAGTCTTGTAATTGAGATCATCTCTGTAGTGACCACATATACTTTCAAGGACTCACTCCTAGAAACAAAAATGTCATACTTTCATACTTCATTTTGTGGTTGTCTTACATTCATATTTTTTTTCTAATTTAACTTTTATGAAAGCTTTAAAGTTTTGTCAAAATATGAGTGCTTTGCCCATCAGTGAATGGAATGGACCAATGAGGTAGTATTTTTTTTTCAATTTTTAAAAAAATTGATTTTAGAGAGAGGAAGTTGGGAGGAGAGAGAGAGAAACATTGATTTGTTGTTCCACTTATTTATGTATTCATTGGTTGATTCTTGTATGTGCCCTGACTGGGGATTGAACCTACAACCTTGGTGTATCAGGACAGATGCTCTAACCAACTGAGCTACCTGGCCAGGGCTGAAGTAGTATTGTTGAAAACAGTCCTATAGAACATTTTTCAGAAGCTCTCCTGTTGTAGAAAGCAGTACAGTATCTTAAATGTCAACCAGTTATATACCTAAATCTGTTTTTTTAAATAACTTCTCTAAGAGCATAATCAAATAGGAATTTCCTCCCCAGTGGATAATGCAACAGAGAAAACAGAGTTGCCCAGATATTTAAAGAAGTTGTTCCTTGAGAAGTTCATTTTTGGTGTGACATCTGCATTGATATCAGTATTACTGATGGTACTGCTTCATGAGTCATATTAACATTCTCTCTGTGAAATCATGGTACAGTCACTGCCCAGAGGTACTGAGGAAAAGCTCTATAGAGTGTATGGGTTTGGCAGATGGTAGTGGTAAAATGGATCACAAGTAATGTGGTAAATATGAGCTCTGCTTTTGTTGCACCACTATGTGAATTACAGTGTTGCTGAATTGGCGAAAGCGCTTACTTTAAAAAATGCAAAATATTTGTGTAATGTAACTTTTTGCTTCCAGGTTATGTATGTTAGACAGCAACAAATGAATACTTTGAGAAATGAGATATGTGGGAGATTTTTTTTAATACACTAAGGAGAAGAAATAAATGTGAATCTTACTGCAATGTTTTACGGTTGAAGTCAAAGGAGATCCCACTGAATCCCACTGCTGAATGATTATATTTTCCCTTAAGCAGAAAACTTCAGATGTGCCATGCAATGGTGTCTGTTTATTAATTATTTGCTCTTTGATAAAAAAGATCCCCAGCAATAAAAATGGGGTTACTTTATTGCCCTCTGTGCATATTAGTCTCTTGGATTCAACTTCGCTGGTTCTCTAGAATTTTCTGACTTTTTAGCATAATTTTGATGATTGAAAACTATTTTGGAGAGGATGGGTCAGGTGCTTTGCCTCCATAGTCTTTTTAAAGTGCCTGCATATGAACAAAGTTATGATTCTGTAAAGAAGGAAACCCATTCCATTTTTCAAGTATGCTTTGTTTTAAGCCATAAATACAGATTTTTTTTTTGTCACATTCTTCCAGCCAGAATTGTCAAGAAGAGTTTAAGCAAAAAGACTGGTTAGAAAGAGAATTATGTTGTTCAAATCTTATATTCACCTTTCATGTATAAAATTGTTACTTACTCCTTCCATACAACCCCTTCTTTGTCTTTAAGTGCATGCCTCCAGGCATGCTTATTTATTTTTATTGTCTCAAGGTAACATTTAAAATGTGTAATTAAAGTAAATAAATTACATTTTTGACTTTATATTGCATTTACAGGGATTTAATTGTACTTTGTAATTTATTTTTTCTTATTAGCCAAAAGTTCAATGCATTGTTGATGAATTAGATACCCATATGAATACCAGACATCTGGACATTGTGTATCATTGTTGCTCTGAGTCCTATGAATGATCTTTTTAAGTTGTTGATTTTAAAGACCTACACTCAGCCTAGAAAGCATTTGCTGTATAATTTGGTCAACAGTTTCCATCCTATCTATTTGTATACTGTCATGATGTCTTAAACTACAGGAGTCACATCTGAATTGTTACTTTTGTTTGCTTTGAGCAACATTAGATGGATGTTTTGGCCATTATAATGTGAAACCACTTCTTTCTTTACAGTATTTGACCAAATTTGTGTGTCTATGATATTTGTAAATACATGCAATATCTGTATTTCTTATCATAAACCTATTTAGTTTTATTCTCAGTAGGGTTTTTGGACTGTACAGTGTTTATATGATCTGAACTCCTTATACATAAGAAGGTGTGTATATTAATCCAATTATGGACTTAAACTATTTTAAAGGTATAAATACCCTTATTTGCTGCAAAGACCAGTGTGTAGACATTTGCTTTTTAGCAATATTTTTAAGTGCTCCATTTTAATGCCAAGGAATAAATCTTTTGGCAACACAAACTGGTCAGTAATAGGTAATGCAGGTATGTTCAGGTTAAGCCAACAAGGTTTTGCATTTTTATGCTTCTTTTCTGTCGACACTAATGAAGTCAACATTGCCTGAATGTCTGAGTAATGAAACACATCCCTGTTTAAAAGTATGTAACTGAAAAAGAAATAAAAAATAAAGGTAGTTTTTTTAAACCTGCTCTTTCCACTTTCCTCTAATCGTGGGTAAAATAATGGCACTCACTAATTTGAGATAGGAATTTAAAAAATTTAGTCCACTAAGGTTAGCACATGGGAGAAATGGAGCTATGGGAATATACTTTTGCTTTTGTTTTACTTTGTTGGAACCCCC
The DNA here is from genome assembly GCA_004026545.1 of Mormoops blainvillei. Classification (NCBI taxonomy): domain Eukaryota; kingdom Metazoa; phylum Chordata; class Mammalia; order Chiroptera; family Mormoopidae; genus Mormoops; species Mormoops blainvillei. The sequence goes on from PVJD01000171.1 coordinate 224,154, forward strand.
TGTACAGAGCACATATAGGAAGTATAAAAAATTTTTTTACACTTCCGTGAACAACTTAATGGAGCAATTGATTAAAATGAATGCCACTAATAAAACAAAGAAGAGAGACAGAATCATTTTATTCCTTTTCAAGAATAAAGTTTTACTGTTATTTACATAAAAATGAAATTACTAACCCAACTTTAAATGAATGACTTTATTATGGGAAGTGGACGGCATGTATCTGTGACAGTACCTTACAGTTTATCATTGTTTTGGGTGCTTTAAGGGGTTTCACAAAGTGATTAATGGGGCTCTGTTTACTAAAAGATGCTACAGGTAAGATAAGGCTAAGCAACACATACCAAGAAGATGTTACAGATAAGATACGGCAAAGCAACACACACCAAACACGAGCATTCAGGAAATGGTTCATTCAGAAAAAAGACCCAGTCTAGAAAAATCTGATTTAGATTCAATCTGAATGATTGCATAATTTGCATTAGTGAGCACCCTTTGAATTGCTAGTGATAGAAACCTGACTTGGCTGATGCCATAGTAGCACATTTAGCTGAAAAGTCCGAGGTAGAACTGGTTTCAGACATGCTTGATCCTTGTGCAAAGTCAGGAATCTGTGTTTTTCCATTTCTCTCAGTTTTGCTGTCTACCCTGCTGTTTTCATTGTCAGAGGTATTTTTCATGTGTGATGGTCAAGTAGCCACCCAGCAGCTTCAGGCTTCTTTACAGCCAAAAGAAGGGGCAATATCTGTGAATAGTTTCAGTGAAATCCTAAGACTAACATTACTTCATAGGTTCTTATGCCCACCCGTGAGCCAATTACTATGACCAAAGGGACACTGTTTTCCCACCTTCAGAGGACATGTTGGACTGAGATACGAGGTAGAAGGAGTGTTACCTAAAAGGAAGTGAAGAGTATTATTATCAGAAGGTGAGTGAATGGATACTGCTCAGGCAAAATCAATAGATATCCATTGTCATGATAAGGAAAACAAAATACAGCATCGAGGCAAAATTAATTGTCTTAAATTATAAACCATTATTATTATCGAGACTTTTATTAATCTGGACATACTAGAAATCACAGCGACTGAGTACATTTGAAAAATGCTTTGGACTTAGGTAAAAATGGAGGTCATAAGTACCTTATTTGGCATGTTTTTGTTTAGTTTTTAAGGATTTTGTGATAGAATTGAATCAGTAGAGTTAAAAGCTATTTTTTCTACCAATGTAGAAATAAATTGAATTATAAAGCTTTGCTGATGTTAAAGATAAGTAGTTTCTTTTCTGCTGAGCTCTAATGCAGAGCTACATGTTATTTTCTTAGGAAATTTACCTCATAAGACTACATGGGCCATAACCAAAGAAAGGACTACATAAAGAAAAATTATCAGGTAATATTGCTGAGATACGAAAATGGTTTTGTTAGAATGTTCATAGGAATGTTTACCATACTGTGACTTTACTTAAATGGAAAAGCATTCCTGCACTGCTCTAGACTTGAGGTTGGCAAACTTTTTTTGGTAAAGTTTAGACTTCTGGCCAAAGGCAAACTTGAGGCTTTTGTATACTTGAGCAATGAGAAAGAAAAATTCCGATTAATTTTAAAAAATATTTATTTATTTATTTTTAGAGAGAGGGGAAGGAAGGGAGAGAGGGAGAGAAACATTGATGTGCTAGACATACATCGTTTGGTCGCCTGTTGCACGCCCCCAACAGGGGACCCGGGCTGCAAGCAAGGCATGTGTCCTGACTGGGAGTGGAACAGGCGACCTTTCAGTTCACAGGCTGGCACTCAATCCACTGAGCCACACCAGCCGGGGCAAAGTCCGATTAATTTTGAATTGAGAAAATTTAAAGTGAGTGCAAGTTTTGTAATACAGATCTGCTGATAAGAATCTAATTATTTTGAGGAGATAATATTTTACTTAATTGTTTTGCTGATCTGTGATATGATTTTACATTATTTCATCTTTGAAAATGTCTTCATAGGTACAGATACTACTAAATGCTGTTACCAGTCCTTCAGTGCATGATTTTAATTGAGCATATTCATAATTTGGAAGGTAGTTACAGAATTCCATTAGATATTTGCTGTTTGGCATTTCATTCCATTGCAAGTTAATCACTTCCTGTTGAAAGATAGTTAGGTGCTCCTGAATTGTACAGATTTTGATATAATGGAAATTCCCTTTGCACTTGCATTGAGATCCAAAAATACAGCTGGAACTGTAGTTGAGTTTGGAAAATAGAGGCACTGCACATTTGTGTGGGAAAATGGAGATCTTGCTGCTTGTTTTGATGCCAGCATGGGAAGTTTATAAAGTAGCTTGGCAGCATTACTTATCATCAAAATGACTTTGTTGCTGTAAAAGTTTCACATATAAGTTTTGTTTTGTCTTTTTAAAGTTGAATTTATTAAGAAACATTATCAAATCTGCAGCAGAAAATTTCCAAAGCCATTCAGTGAGGGTGATTCTCATTCAGAAAAATGTCGGTGTTGAGCTAAATTATCACTGCCGTCAAACTGCTCTGTAGTTGGGCGAGTCAGGATATTTAGTTTCTATTTCTGACAAAGCGTAATGGGAGTGATGATGGTTAAGACCGCAAAAGTAGATGAAATCCACCATTGACTTAACTAGTTCAATAACATCACAGATTCAACTATTTTCCACAAAATACCTGGTGTTGCGTAATATAAAATATATACATTAACTTTAATCATATGACGCTTTCAGAAGTTTTATAAATTTGCCCAGTAAACATTTTCCCGCTCCACACACATTTTTACCACCCTCAGTTGTAGCACATCTTGGCAGATTCCCCTTCAGTTTGCACTGAATTGGTGTTTTCTCTCAAGTTCTTTAAAAGCATTCTTTCTTATAGTTGTTCCATGAAGACTATTCACAGAGGCTAATTAATTCTTGAGTCACTTCAAACTCAGCATTGACTTTTCTAGTAAACAGTAACTGGACAGTATTGGCCATGTTAACCTAAAAATAAAAGGCCTCTTAAAGAGACAACAAGCATTCATTGAAATCACTAAGAATTAGCTACTTGGGGATCATTAATTGATGCAGAGGCCCAAATAATGTTCCAATTAGGACACAAAAGCAATGGGTATTCATGAGAATAGGAAGGGAAACGATATCAACAGAAGGAAGGCATTTCTGTTGGTGCAGGTAACGTAGTATTACTAATTCTAAACAATGTTTTTAATTTCCATTTAGTAGTCATCAGTCTGATAGTCATAGAAACTGCTTTCTTGTTATCTTTGCAAACAGTTCTTTGGGGCACAAGCTTGCTTAGGCCCAGTTCAAAGGTTATTGTGCCCTGTTTTAACCTTCCGAAGATTTGAGGCGTGCGACTGCAAAGCATTTCCTCTGGCATGGCAGCTCTGGCTCCATTTTTAAGTGGCACCGTTTATTTATTTATTTTGTTTACATTTATGTCTATTCACTCATCAAAAGCCAAAGAAAACTGCTTGAAATCATTTGCCTTGTGTTGTAGTTGACTATCGGTGTATTCACCCAATTGTCTCTGTTAGAAAGCTAGTAGTTTTAAATTTACTTTCTCTTTACGTACCCTGGCTGCTGCATCAAATACGACTAACTAACTTACCATCAATAAATAGTTCTCTTTGGCTGGCTAACAAATGAGCCACTTGGAAAGTAACTGGTTACACCCTTGTACTCATCTTTTTGTATGTTCTACTCTAATGTAAATTCTACTGTAATGAGATACTCTTATTTTAGGTTTTCTAATTGTTCTGACTGTTGCCCTCTTTTGAGTTGGAGATACTGTGATGAGTGCTTAGTCCAGTAATGTTAAAATAAATTGTATTAGCACAGCTAAAGTGTCGTTGCATAGTAAACATGGTACTCTGCCATATAACTGTATAATGATAATTCATCTTCCACTGTACCTTAGAAGCACAGCACTCAAAGCTCACTTTTCCTTTTGTTTACAAGGCTAGTGTGCATTGGTAAGGGGAAATAATAAATGCTGTCAGATTATGACTGCATTACTGAGATTTGTAGTGTGTTGAACAGCAGTGTAAAGATGAGAGTGCTACATCTGGCCTCTGTCACAACTACTCCACTCTGCCTTTGTTGTATGAAAGCAGCCACAGACAATATGTAAATGAATGAGCAGGGCTGTGTTCCAATAAAATTTTATTTATGGACATTGAAATTAGAATTTCATGTAATTTTTATGTATCATGAAATACTCTTGATTTCTTTTAATCATTTATAAATGTAAATATCATTCTTAGCTTGTGAATCAAATGAAAACAGGAAGTGGGCTAGATTTGACTTGCAGACCATAGTTTGCCACCCTCTGTTCCAGACTTTGGAAAGATTTGGATGTTTGACATAAATTGCCTTTTTTTTTTTGTTTCTTAATTGAATGACACTACTTACCAAAAGATAATCTTTATTTGTTTTATAAATTCAAGGGCTATTTTGAATTAGCACCAAGAATTATTATGTTAAAGAAAATGTATCACAGCACACAGTCCTCTGTTACTCTGTTAGAAGTAAATAAAGTAAATGAGTCTGGCTCTCACATAGACTGCAATGCTGAAGCAGTGCATGGTCTTGGAAAGAGCATGAATTTGAGGATCAGACAAATATAGTTGATTTTCAACTCCCCAACTTGTGAGAACTGTGGCAAATTATTTGGCTTCTTAGCATCAGTTTCCTCATCTCAAATTGGAAATAATGCCTTACTTGCAGCATGGTTCTGTGGATTAAAAATACTTATAATGCAGTGCGGGGTACCTTTACCATTTCCCTCATAATACAGTTTAAAACTGGGAAACAATGTAACTTCTCATACCGAGTGTATGCTTCTGCTTTTTGAGACAGGAATAAGGCCTAGTATTAATTTTTTTTCGTAAAGATTATTTATTTTTAGAGAGAGGGGAGGGGAGGGAGAGAAACATTAAAGTGATCAGTTGCTTCCTATATGCACCCGAACTGGGAATTGAACTGGCGACCCTTTGCTTTGCAGAATGAAGCCCAGCAACTGAGCCACACTGGTTAGGGTGGCTTAGTATTCATTACATTTTGCCTTAGATTGATGCCATTATTCCTTTTAAAAAATATTTGCACCCTAATTCTATCACACTGTACAATTAGCTATCTTGCCTCACTTAGTGGCATTGATGAATTCAGAATCATTAATTCTGTACCCTTATTGATAAAAATGACAAACAGGAGATCCAGGGCAAAACCCAGTGTCAAACCACTGTAATGCTAGTTTAAGATCAATTCACTGAACCAGTAACATGATGTCAGAGTGTCCTAATGTATGGCAATCCTTCACCACCACTTCACTACCATTAGTTATTTACAAGATGCTTTGTTGAAGTTCAGGTGAACCATTTAGTTCATTTTTTGCATTAAGTCCATTTTTATTATCCTATCAAAAAATAAGGAACTGGATTAAGTCTGATAAAATTCTTTTCCAGTGAATCCACGTTTATTCCAAAGGTCACCATTTCTATTTCTAATAATATAACTTGGAGTCAGCAATCTGTAGTTGTGTAATCCACATTTTTCTTTTTTTTTTTTAATAAAAATTCCATTTCTTGTCTCTAGTCATTTTGCCTTGTTTCCTTTACCACTTGCATGGTCTCTCAGTACAAAATGTGTCCAGCTCTGGAGATTTAGTTGTTCTTTTTAAACATATGTATCTATGATGGGCTTCATTTCCTTCTGCCATTTTTCTTCTTTAATTTTCTAAGCTGAAGATTATTCTTGATTAAAAAAACAAAACAAAACAAAAAACAAAAGAAAGGGAAGCCCTACATTTTCTGTCATCTTGCAACCCTTTCCTTAATCTGCCTTATACCTACTTTATAAAACCCTTTTTTTTTGTTGGCTTTAGCAGTTTTTTTCTGGAAATTCTCAACTAATTGAGAGTAAAGATTTTATATTTTCTCATTTATTTCCTCTGCACACTATTTCAGTTCTTGTATACTTTTAAAAGCTCAGCTTGTCAGAAGGGACACTTGTTTTTGCAAGCTTTTTCCTTTTTTTCCTTATGAGGATCATTTTTAATTGCAGAACTGCAATCACAGTCTTGAGTTCCCCTCAGTAGGCATCACAGATCTTAAGATGACACGTTCATGTTCTTTCAAGGTGCCTGACACTTCCACTTTATCATGTCCCTCTTGCTGGCCATTTTTTTGCTACCTCTACTTTCAGGGAAGTTAGCTTTCTGGCATATAAAGAATTGTCAGATGCTCTGGTTTTAGGAGGGTAAGTTGGAGATGTTTGGACATTTAAAGCTGTTGATCACTACTGAATTTTGTTTTCTGATTTTGTGCTCTTTTAATTAAAGTTTATGTATTCAGCAACTGTTGTTTGGACACCTTGTGGCAGTCAATGACCTGTGTGCTTAAGTCTGTTTTTCTTTCTCTGGCCTGAAATTCTGTGTTTTCATAATTGTGTCCAAATTCTTTCCTCTCTACTTTGCCCAAATATTTTCCATAATGCATTTTACCTTGGGTGTCCTGAATATCATCGTAGGTGTGTATCACCTCAGTATATTTCCCTACACCTCCCTTCTCATCTGTGTGTATTCCAGTCAGAAATCTCATCGTAGCCAGTGTCCGTGACTGCTTTGTCACATTCGTTGTGCCCAGTTTTTATCTTGAAGACTTCTGTGTATTGTTTTCAAACTTCCTACTAAGTTCTCTTCTTGAGTGAATCACTTAACCATCTTTAACCTGATGGTGTGTGTAACAGCTAGTTTCATAGTTTTTATCTTTTCACCTTTATCCTTGTTCAGTTTAAAAATTGCTTTAACAAGTCAGATACACTCTTGCCAGGATCTCATGTGATAACCTTATGGCCATCTTAAATTGTGCCTTGGAAATTAGAATTTCATTTCAAAACATCATGTGGGTAGTAAAGTTATTCACTTTTTCGCCATTTCCCCCTAGTTATTGGCATGTGAGTGTTTTTATCTGAGATTGTTTAGTATCTATTGAGATTTCATGTCTCCCATTGAAGAGTATTTTCCTAGTTCCTAGTGTTTTATGTTTGGTGGTTAGAAAGGGGACACCTCTTTCTTACAGTAATTAATCAACTATCTCCCTGTTTTTAATCCATGTCTTACCCATGACTCCTCTTTTCCTGGTGTCTCCCCTACCCCAGCTTCTTAAGGGTTCTGTAGGATAAAATGGTTCTTATGTTGTCTATATCTGCTCTCTTTGGTTACTTAAGTATAAGGATCACTCTGCTAAATCTAATTCTTTCATCTTTCCTATTCTACCAGTCTGTATGTGTGCTTTAATTCTAGCTCTGACAGGTGAGTGAATCTGCTAGGTTCCTAGATGCTCATAGGATAAGAACCCCACTGAACAAGGCTGAGAGAGTCTTCTCTAGTATCCTTTCATCTGAGACCTTAAGGATATTCAAGAAGATGTTCGAGTCTATCTGAGCCTAGCATAGGGCTTTACAAATAATTAGTACTCAGTAAATAATAGCTTGTTATTTGGTTTTATTGTTGGGGCCTAATGAAAAAAAATTTTAATCTATGTAGGGGCTAGATGTAATGAGACTCTTAGAGCTTGGGAGAATGGGAAGCACTGGTTGACATCAGTCCATTAAACAGCAAGTGTGATTTTTGCATTTATATTAAGGTTGAGCTGGGCTAATAAAAATCAGATGGTAATTAGATTCTATCACATTACACTAATCTGTTCCTCTTATAGTTATATTGTATTTATATTCTCTATATAACTAAAATATGTTATGAAGATTTTAAATAACGTATCAATAGTGGACCTAGTACTATTTAGTGAAATGCTTTAAAATTCCGTTGACCTTTATAGCACCTAACCCCTAGAATCTCCATACTAAATAAGTTTCTAAAACTAGTGACCCTTCTGTTTTGTAAGGATAGTAAATGAAGCCTGTGGTTCAGTTAGAAAATAACAGATTGTTAACTTGCGAGAGGTTTTCTAGGGCTTTCTTGGTGGATAACCTATATCTAAGTTGCAACAATGCCCTAAACTCCTCTTTATCTCTCACCAAATTGAATATGCCATTATTATATATCTTTAAAACATACCCTTCAGCTGCAAGATGTTTTCAGGACAACAAGGCATCAGTGAGTGGGTCTGTCAATTTCACATGAACTACACTGTTAGCTTTGAATTCTTTCTGGCTCAAATAAAGTTCATGTGAAATTATGGCTTCGAGTTCACTCTTGGAGTGCTGAAACTTAAGAAGCTATCACCAAGAATATGACAAAGCTCTGATTTGCAACTGAGAGCTGTTTCCATAAAGCATCTGTAAGTTGATTAGGAAAATAAAATTTTCATATTCAACTGGGTCACAGAAAATTATTTTGAATGTGATCCTTGTATTTATGGGCCTCAGATGTCAGATATTTTTCACAGTTTATTCTAATTGTTTCTTGAAATCAAAGCATATGTGCTCAAGAGACCAGATTTGATGCTGAAGTAAATTCCATAATTTCCTAAACTATATTTTGTTTTTTAGAATATATGTAATTAATATTATTATTTTATCTTTACATCTTGGTATTAAGATATTAGGGCAGTGACTATAGAAGTAAGTCTTTGAAGAAATAGGTTACAGCAGTGTAATATCTCAGTGACTTCATGTATCTTTTGAGTTTGTGCTTTCAATTAAGTCTTTTATAACTTGCATCAACATCACCTGTCACTTGTGCCAGTTGATGCATCACCTGTCACCTTGTCACTTGTGAAAGTAAGTCCATCATTACTGGGGTCCTAGAGTCCTAGGATGTGCAGCCCAGCGTCCAGCTTATCTGCCTACCTCTGCTAACTGGAGCTTTTGAATATATTTTCATTAACCCAAAGAATAATTTATGCCAATGATAGAAATCCAAATAGTACAGATGGTTGTGCAAGGAAAGTCTCCTGATGCCAGATATGCTATTTACCAAGACCTCCTCAGATGCATCCTGTAAACGTCTTGTAAGTCCTGTCTCGAAATGCACTATGATGAGCAAACTGTGTGTGTATATATATGTATATTATATTATTTGTACGTATATATACACATATACACAAATATAATTAATATATCTCTAATAAAGTACAAACATACTGGACATACTGTTCTTGCTTTTTTATTTAAAAATAGATCTGGAAATTATTCCATATTGATGCAAGTATTGATTATTAGGAAATATATAAATTGGGCATATTCCCTAACGTTCGAATTGCAAGGTCAAAGAGTATGTGTATTTACAATTTTTAAAAGCTTTTGATCTACTCAGAATTTATTTTGATAGGAGTGAGATAGGAATTTAGCTTGATCCATTTCCAGGTAACTGCTGGTTTCCCCAGCACTTCTTATTGGTAAAATTCTCTCCACTGCTCCAATATACATATATTTTTATTATATACTAAATTTCATATGTATATTCCATATATAAATTTCATATATAATAAACTCTCTGTATATTTAATTGGACTGTATTCTGTCCAATCAACTAACCTATTTAGTTTTTTTTATTACCATAGCTTTGTAATATCTTTAAATATCAGATTAAGGTACTCACTTCTTTTTTTTATGTTTACTTTTTTGACCTAATCCTTAAAATTCATGTTTTTTAGTGTACAAATATTAATCCTGTAAAAGTTTTCTGAATTCAATACATTGATTTGTGGAGCATTAAAATCACTAAGTGTATTCTTATGTAATAACAGCATATGCATATCAGTTTACTTTTTTGTATTATTTGTATGTGTTTTAAGAGTTTTCCTTTATATTATAAAATAGGATTACTTCCTTTGCTTTATTTATTAGCTTTAAGAAATATCTTATTAGAAAAGTAAAAAAATCAGTGTGCTTATATTCTTTATACCATAGTCTTTCCTTAATTCTTCATCTCAGTATTTATTACATTGTTTTTCAGGAATTCGTGACATAACATTTCAATTGTTTCACCACAATTTACACAGTTTATATATTCAAGGAATCAATTTACTTCACCATTCCTTTAACTATTATTTTTTCAGTTATTCTTGAGTTCCCTCATGTTATAGAATTTGTTATTTGCCTTTATTTTTGAAAAATAGCTTGGCTGGGAATAATATTTCTAATCACTGTTCTGCCTCTTGTACCTTCTAGACCTGCTTCACTGTCTACTGACAGTAAAGGTTTTCGTGGGAAGTGAACTCAGTTCCTTATGCATCTTGCCCCCATCAGTGACGATTGATTTTATGGGGTGGGGGGTCTGGGTGCTCATGGTATTTTTGAAGTCCATCTTTGAAATCTTGGGGTTGATTGTTCTATATTAGTCTTGAAGGGGCAAAATTTACTTTTTAAATCTTTAATTTCAGGAAAGCTTTTCTACTACTATCTTAGCTAATTTCTGTTCGGTTTGTTTTGTTTCCTTTTTCAGCAACACCAGTTATAGCTATTTTTGAACTCTTGTATGTTCATTATATTTTTTCATTTTTTGCCTACTATTTGTGAAGTGTTTTTCTGGTTTTATTTTGCTCAGTTTTATTAGTGTGACTCTCTCTACTCATGACTTCATACATTTAAATTGCAATTTTATTTTTCAGTTTATTATATTTTTTAACATTTTATTTTATGCTATTTTATTTTATTTTACATTCTTGAAGTTTTTAAAATATATTTTGGTAGTTTTATTTTTCTTGAAATATCTCTTCACATATTCCATGCTGGCCCATTCCTAGTTATTATTCATTTTAGAACTAAGGCTTTTGAAAAAATGAGAGGAAAAGCTGAGCCTGTTGGCAAAATAAAATGATATACCCTTTTGAAACAAGAACATTGAGAAGAGATGAAAAACAAAAGAAAAATGATAAAACAGTAGAAAGATAAACTGAACTGGTGGAACTCAAAAAGAAATGAAGAGAAAAATAAAACCCTAAGAGAAGTCAAGACATTAGATGCTGCAAAGAATAAAACAGACAGCATGAAAACACAATTTATGATGAATAAAGTAGGCTTGGAATGCCATTTGGTTTTGTGGGATAGTTATTTTTTGAAGATAAAGTATAGTGGAAGGGCTGCAAGAGTGAGCTGGATTGTCTTTGTAGGCTTTATAAATTAAAGAAAAATGTTATTTATGGATCAGATTCTGCGATTATCTAGAACTTTTGGGGTCACACCAATAATTCTCATCTCAAGTTTTTCTTGTGTACTGATTTACTTCTTACGTCATCAATAACCGGTTACTCCTCCATCCCTTTCACCTCAACCGGTAAATTTTTCTTTCAACTTGCCAGTTTTTCTTTACTTGGCTCCATGTCTATCAAGTAGCTGGAGGGACCCTCTAGTGCCCCGCCACACACCTAGGTCTTGCCTTTGCAAGTATGTTGTTGATTTCACTCCTCATTTGGTTACTTGCCTGTAAAGCTGGAGCTCTGCCTAATCCCGTTGCTGTTCGCAGCCTTCTTCCTCAGTGAGGTCTACTAACGGGCCTTGGCAAACTTCTTAAGGTACGGTTCATTGCAGCTACACGCACATATGCATTTATATTTCATATTTTTGCTTTTTCGCCTTGTAGTTTTGAGTTTGTTTCACAAAAGATGTTCTAAGCCCTGCCATAGTAACTAGACAATTTCGTGATGATTGTATGAGAAGGCCATTCCTTTGGACAAAGCATTGCTCTCTCACTGTCAATCACTTTTTAGTCTGGAGATACTGAAGTAATGATATGATGGCACTGGACTCTGAAATTATCTTTATCACATTTCGAAGTCCATGAAAGAGTGCCAGGGAAGCATGAGTGGCAGCTGCCTGCAGGGTGAAGAAACTGAAGGGGGAAGAAGTATTACCTTGTTGCTGCAGACAGTGATTGCCACAGTGATAGCCACTGGAATTTTTTTTTTTTAAGATTTTATTTGTTTTTAGAGAGAGGCGCAGGGAGGGAGAAAGAGAGGGAGAGAAACATCAATGTGTTTGCCTCTCATACTCCCCACACTGGGGACCTGGCCCGCAACCCAGGCCTGTACCCTGACTGGGGAATCAAACTGACAACCCTTTGCTTTCCAGTCTGTCTCTCAATCTACTGAGCCATGCCAACCAATGCTGGAATATTTTTCTTAATGACTGCATTTCCTTGGTTCCTGAGACGTTCGTGAACAAGGTAAAATGTTAATCCCTGATCCATTGGTTGGTGAAGACCTAGAATTAGCAGTGCTCTCAGTCAGTGGTGTCCAAGCTGTGGCCTGTGGGCCCCATGTGGCCCAGGATGGCTATGAGTGCAGTCCAACACAAAATTGTAAATTTACTTAAAACCTTTTTTTTTTTGCTCATCAGTTTTTGTTAATGTTTGTGTAGTTAATGGGTGGCCCAAGACAACCCTTCCTCCAGTGTGGCCCAGGGACACCAAAAGTTTGGACCCCCCTGATAGCCCAAGGTGTTTAGGTGGCTGACAAATCATAGAAACACCTTTCTACTACCCATCTTATATTATTTGACCACACCCATCAAATTCTGGACTTCCATAAAACAGCTGCTGAATGAATGAATGCTCTAATTTCCTTATCGTACTAGAGTCAGGCTTCAACCCAACTCCTCTCCTGGGGCTGTTACTCACCTGGTGCCTTTGTCTTCCAATGGCCCTCCACTGTTATGTTTCTGTCTTCTTTTCTGTCTGTAACAAGGATGCTGCCACTGGATTTAGGGCCTACCTGGCAGGCCCTCCTTCAGCTTAATCAGGATGATGTCACCTTGAGAGCCTTAATTATATCTGCAAAGACCTCCTTGCTCAAATAAGGTCACATTCATAGGTTCTGGGTGGTATTATGTTTTAGAGGCCACCATTCAACCCATTATACTTGCAAAACGCATATTAGAGAACATTTTCATGTGTGACAGATAACACTCATCATTAATAAGGTGATGTACAGGAAAGTCATAAGCTGGGATTTATGTGAAATTGTTGAGGAATTAGCTATAACTCCATCTCCTTTTTGCCCACTGATTTCTAACATAACAATGAATTGTTACAGTGGTGGGTGAAAAATCACTGGAAAATTTTAAGGGCCTGTCCTTGAATATAGTCAGGATTTTACTTGTTCTGCCTCACCCACAAGGCTGGACTTCCCTGAATTGACACTTGGCCCAACTCCACTGACGTTTGCTCTGTTCTTTTTTGGATTTTACTTTGCTGACCCTGTGTAGGCACAAACTTTAATACACTGCCTATCCCTGTAGAACTTACCCTCTCACTCTTAGCCATATCATGGGGGTCCTGGCCTGATTTCCACACACATTGCATTTTCAGTGAAGAAAATATTTGCAGATTCTGCAATTGGACCCAGGCTTATTTGCTGCAATTTCACAAACAAGGAGCAGTAATAATATAATGGTGTGCACACAATTTGTTGAATGCAGAACAAAGGTTATGCAACAGCAAATAACTGGTAGAACTAAGTTTCAGATCCAGGTCTCTGACTCCAGAGCCCATGCATATAGCCACAATGCTGTAAGGCTCCATTGGGAAAAAACCACTTAGACCAGGGATGGGCTTATGTCACCTCTGTGGACAAGTTTAGCAGGAACCCTACAGTAGGCAATCTCTGTGAGATCGTCTGATTCCTCAAAATGGTATAGGGGCAAAAAATTATTTTATCCAGGGGATTAATTACTTGATTAATCAACTTTGCTGAACTACTTCATGAATATAATTCTGGTAACAACGGCTGCTTTTAACTTAAATTTTCAATGCTGTGCGTGTTATATAATTCCTATAGGTGGTAGAGCATTAGAAATAACCTTGTTTGGTTAAAAAGACATGAGAGAGAAGGCAGGGGAGAACAATGGTGAACACAAGAAAATGAGGAACAGTCAAAAGTCCCAACATAAAGAGCAAAAAAAGCATAGAAATCATACTATGCAGGCTAAAGACACAAAACATTTCATTTTTCTTTGCATGAAACTGGCCTGACCTTCACGTTTCTGAAATAACAGGAAATATTTCTTTGGTAACTGTACTGTATTTTAGGCAAGTATTTAAGCGGAATGGTCAGCATGAATAAATATAGTTAGAAATTGTTAGGGCAGATTTCTATGAAGAGTGAATGTTAAGCAGTAATATAAATGTAAGAGCTTACAGCAAAATGAAATTCATAATGTAAAGGTCAAACCTGCCTAAGAGACTTTTAGGTAAACTATTGGGTTGAAAAACTGATTCCCATTTTGTTTTAATAGTAACGTATTGCAGCTGAGGTGATGTGTTTCAGTTGAGTGGGTCTTATAGCATTATCGTGGGCTTGATTCAGCAGAAATGTGTATGGCTTCTGCAGGACTATGAAAAATGGCTGAATTCCCTCTTCCTGAATCTGAAATTAATGGCCAGAAACATTATACGCAAGGTAGGTTGTCAAAAAAAGTGTAAGTACTTTATCTAGAAATGGTTATATTTTCCCTTAGATAAACACTGAGGATTTTATGGGATAGTTTAGGACAAATTTATGTAATTTTAAACCACAGTATTAGCTAAAAACAACTGGTGATATGAATCAGAGAGACTTACTGTTTTTAATCTCCTGCCTCATTCCTGAATTTGAAGTGTATTATCTAGGCTTGTTCCCAAGTGAGAAGACTGGCTGGGGCCATGAGAACTTGAACAAGGACCAGAAACATCCCTAATATCACATCTGGACTGGTGGACCAGCCATCAGAGGTTACCCCCACCCTTTGAGGAATTTTGTACATACCTGGTCCTTACCTTTATGAAATAGTTATTGAGCCCCATCTATAAACCAGCCACACTTCTAGAGGTGTAGAGATAAAGGAAGCATAGTTACTGCTTTCAAGGCTGTTTAGAGGGGATGGGAGAGGTGAACAGGCAGGTGCCCAGCTCCAATTCAGAGTGCTAAGGGAATGCTGAGGTGGTGAGATTGATACCACCCAATCCAATTAGAGGGAGAAGGGGAATTCGGGAAAGCTGCTTGGAGGAGGTGTGGTTTGAGGGGAGTGCAGAAATTACTTAATCTCTACCTGTTTGCTCTTTGGCAAAATATTGAACGATTACCACCTAGCTTTCAGGTTTGTGGTGAGGATTACATTAGATGGCATAGGTAATTTCCCAAGCAGGTGATTCTGCTACAATAGCGAATGGCTTCAAAGTGAATGGATTGTTCATCAACTCACCCACGCTGGCCGATCTGACACCCTCAGCTGTAGTGGTTTAGCTGCCGTACATCACTGTGTTGTGGTTTCAGGGTCATTTTCTCTAGACTTCCCAGGTCTGACCTTGGACTTAAGAATGTACCACAATAGTAGCCAGAAGCGGCATTGGACTTTGGCCAGTGAGGAGCAGCTGGCACCACTGCTACCGATGCCGGCCGCAAGTTGAAATGCAAAGCGGTGGTAAACAGGAAGCCTCTTCCAAGTGATCTGGTCTTTCTTGAGACTCATGAGAAATGACACTACGAATACTATGAGAAAAGATTATTGGAATTTTGTTTGGCATTTAAGCCAGCAATGCTAAGGTCTGTCGTGGGTGCAGCTTGTATGTATTTCAAACATTTTTATTTTAGTAACTCAGTAATGGAATATCACCCCTGGAAAATAATGTTCACTTGTGCATTTTGTGGCCCATAAAGCAGACAAAATCAATGTATGTAGTCCATTTGTTGGAAATCCGTGGGAGAGTCCTCTTGGACAGGAGAAGACACTTGCACAGGTTTTGGAATATGAAACACTTCTTATACGGCAACTTAATTTCCACCTTTTTGCCCACAATTGTTATAGAGCTTTTGAGGGCTTTCTCATTGACTTAAAGACCTGCTTTCCCATGCTTATTTTAAGGAAAACAACCGATGACTTTCTTAATAGAGTTGTGTTGATGGATACTGATCTTTCCTATACACCTTCTCAAACTGCCCAGACTGCCACTTTATCTGGTGCATCCAGAGCAGGAATTACTATGGAAAGCTATTTATCACAAAGTCTGATGCTGAAAGAAAACAGAACTTGCTTGTCAGTTACTTGATATAATGGAAAGCATGAGAAACTTGGTGAAAATAAGAACCACCCAGATGTGAAGAAGTTGCTGTTCTGAAACAAGCTGGAGAGATGTCACTGCTGAGCTTGCACTTTGTCATGAAGAAGAGAAAAGGCTGTGAAGATGATTTTTGTCTCAAAGAGACCCAAACAAGATGACGTGTTCTCCAAAGAAGAGGGTGCTGACGATGGACCTGGTGGGTACTATCTCACCATTTGAAACTGATTTGTCAATGATAACAAATCAACAGAAGGATGAAGCATACCTGACATTTAAATTTATTTAAGAGTGAAATGATGTGAACGCATCGAAATATAGTAAACTTTTACATTTATTTAAAATATTTTCCTTTGAGGGTAGTTTTATGTGGAGTAAAAATCTGCAAAGGACCTGGAATACAGGCTTGTTTGGTTTTACTCAAGTGGTTAGCTGAAAATATTTCCAAATGGGTCTTTTAAAAAAGAAGAAATCAAATGATTAAATGGGCAGTCTTTAGTAGTTGTACAGATAAAAACCTTAAGTTGCCAACGGTAAAGTACGTAGTAGCAAATCATATGTTCAGTTTTATAATGAAGCTATTAGATTACCTAAGTGAATTCATATAAATGTGTTAGTTGCTCAGAATTTTTCAGATTAAACATATTCAAGAGATTTAATTCAAACTCAAAGGAGTGGATATAAAAATGAAATGCATAGACTGTAGTACCAAATTACTTGGGTATGAATCATAGCTACTTCCACTTTGTGACTTTGGGCAAGTTTGGGCTCTTTGTGCCCATTTCCCAGAGTGAAAATTGGGGGAAATGACAATGCTTACTCCTCACAGGATTAATTTGAATAATGCCTATATATACTAAGTGTTCAATAAAGGTTGGCTATTACAAAGAAAGTGAATTGTTGGCCCCACGCACATCTAGATTATAAGGAAAAGTACAGTGTTAATTTAGTGTTCAGCTTTTTGTTCTTTGACATCTCTGTCTCTTTCTGTAACCACCCCTTCCTTCCTTTTGATACACCACTTATGCCAGTTGTTCTAGAGACAACAAGGGACATAATGTTCTCAACTAATCTCACACATGATAACACTTAAGATATGCATCTTAAAAGTTCATTTAGAGATGATCAGTCAACCAATGAAAGTAGTGTGAGCATGGTGTAATCACTTTATTAGAGAGACATGAAAGGACAGCTTTCTTTGGTGATTCATCCCTGTTTTATTGGCTCAGGCACTCACCCAAAACCTGGTGGATCCATTTTAGTGGAAAGGTTAAACTGAAGTCACTTTCAAATGTGATAGCTTAACTAGAAGGAATTTTAAGAAGTCATGATTAAGTATAACTTTAATATTTATTTATTTACCTATTTAAATCAACCAAGACCATGTATTCCTCTATTTGAGCCCAGTGCACATTGATATTTTCTGCCAAGGTTTTCTTTTTTCAGTAGTATGTCCAGGTTTGTGATATTCATGACCTCTTTTGAACTTGTCCCCTCTGTGGAAATTTTCCCTACCTGTATCCTGGTGGCTTCCTGTTTCTGGCTCTCAGCTATGACCCACATTATCACCTCTAGTCATCACCTCCTTAGCAGGAAGACCTGTCACACCCAGGTGAGCAGAAAATGAAATAGCAGTCTCTGATTGTCTAACGATTCTCTTAATGTCAGGAACAGCTAATAGCTTTCATGAGTCTTAGAGTTCCCCTACGCTTCTTGGAATAGAAGTGGAGTATCTTTCCCTAGAGGACTATAACACAACTTTTTGGGGTCATCAAAGCACTTTAACTTGTTTTGAATAAGCATTGAAGCATATTGTAAAAGTTATACAAATGTGAAAGGAAGAATATCAAACTCAATGGGTTGCTATCATCTTTTAGATAAACTTCCCTTTCTCCACCCTTGAACCAATGATACGAAAGATAGTTCTTAAAAAAAATGAAAAAAAGGAAGTAATGTTTTTCCAAAAGCAACCCTTTAGCACTGCTATTGAAACAAACAATCTTTTAAAATCCAGAATAGTCCCATTCTCAGTTTAAAATGACTTATTAATACAAAAACATAAAAGTTTATTTTTCATTTATTTTTAAAGAATTTATTAATTATTTCTAGAGAGAGGGGAAGGGAAGGAGAAAGAAAAGGACAGAAACATCAATCCATTGCCTTTTATACACCCCCGGCTTGGGACCTGGCCTGCAACCCAGGCATGTACCATGACCAGGAATCAAACCTGCAGCCTTCCAGTTTGCAGGCCGGCACTCAGTTCACTGAACCATACCAGCCAGGGCAAAGGTTTACTTTTTCATACTGCTGATGCTGTTGAATAAATGTTGAATGAGGGAGTGAGGCATGTTGAAATTGGGCTATGATTTGTTATAATTAGTTGTTGAATTTTGGTTTTCCATTTTAGAGTGTACCTCCTGCAGGCAGACAAGGGCTTCATTGCCCACCCCGTGGATGAGGGAAGAGTAAAGTCTCCCATCTCTACAGGGAAGTTTGTTGGATTTTTGGCCTTGATCAGCAGTTTCAGGTCTGTTTACTCCTTTGTCTTTTTCTTTAACCCTTTTGGAATCACTCTTATATAACAGTTGATCTTCTCTTTTTGATCTAATGTAATCCAAGGGGATTACATATAAAAATACAAAGAATATCTTTTGCTCATTTGTATTAAGTGTTTTGGCAACCATTTAAAAACTTTAAACCTACCATTTTTATGATATGCTTTTAGTTCTTAATCATTTTTTACATGGTATGTGGTCTGAGATGTTTATATTTTTCCATGTGTTTATTTAAATAATGATTTAATGAGTGCTCACTTTAAGATTCAATGTCTATTTGCTTTCTCTTCTAAGAGATGAAGAGGGAAGCTTGCTTTGTCTTTATCCTACTTTCCCTCATCACCTGAATTAGATTATATTATTATTTCTAAATTGCTGTGGTCTATAACATTTATGTACAGTTCTACCTATAATTTGCACAGTTGGGTTGTGTCTTTGCAATGATTTCTCCATTCATCTTTAAGTGTGTGGGATACCCTGGCACAGTAGTTGTTTCAAAGAGAAGCTCAAAGGAGTCACATTTCATATTATGTTGCAAGTTTCATATTATCCATCAATTGCTTTTATACTTTCAGTGATAATTGGTTCAGATTGAACATTCTTAGTTTAAATTTTTCTTTCCTGAGGACTTGGTAGATATTGCTCTGTTGCCTTCTACAGTGCTTTTTATAAAAGTCTGAAGTCAGCCAGATTTTATTCTTTCTTGTAGGGGAATTGATTCCTTCTTGCCCCCATTGCATGCTCTATCATTAAAGTCCAGTGAGTTTCCCAGGTTACATATTGATCATTCTATGAAACCTTCTCCTTGTTGCACAGTGTACTAATTTTGTTTATACATTTGATTCTTCCTTTATTTCAGGGAAATTTTCTTTTATTAGATCTTTGAATAGTGTTATGTTTCCTTATACACATGTTGGATCTTCTTCGGCTCCACAACAGTAATTTTCTTTCAAATACTTTAAAACTCTTTATTTTTCAATATTTGTGTTTTTTCAGAAATGGCTTGTTTTTTTCCCCTGTTGATGCCTCTAATGTGACCTTCATTTATGTAATAGTTTTATTTCTGTTCTATTTTTTGACTGTGAAACAACACTTTTTATTACATTTATTTTCTTATCTTTTTCCTTGAGTTCTACTGTGTCCTATCTGAACTCTTGTTTACAAGACATTGTAATTTTTAAAATTCCTTTTATTTAAATAGCACTATAGTCTTTATATTTTTTGTCTGATTTCTGTTTTAGTCTTGTAAATGTTTTGATCTGCCTTCTACTTGCCCTATTCTTTTCTTCATGGTTTTGGCATTGTTTTTGTATATGCCCCAGCTGGTTTTTTTCTGATTATTACTCATCTATAATACACACCTGAATTGGCTATTTGATGATGGATCATCTGGAGGAGGGTTAGTTAGGTAGAGTGCAGCAGGAAGTTTGATTTTAGACCATGGCTTTTTGAACATATTCTCACTAGTATTCTACCCCAGGCATATAAATAAAATCTGGGTTGGCTAGAAGTCTCTGTGGTACACAGTGAGGTCACAGATGTGTTTGTGAATGTGGGTGTGTCTGCATGCATTCATTTTTTTCCCTTCCTCCTTCCTTCCCTCCCCTCGCTTCCTCGCTCCCTCCCTTCTTTCCTTCCTTCCTTCCCTCCATCCTCCCTTCCATCCTCCCTTCCATCCTCCCTTCCTGTGTTCTTTCTCTTCCTGCCTGCCTCCCTCCCTCCTTTCCTTCATTCTTTCTGTAGTAATTTTCCCTGCTCCTGTGCAGGGCTACTTACCCCTGATAATTTCTCTACCACCCTGTTTCATCTGCAGCAGCTCTCTTGAAAAGATGGCGCATCTGTTTTCTTATTTAGCTTGGCAATAGCTGCCACTCTGTGGTATAAAGGAAGGTTTACTGAGGGCTCCACAACTTCTGCATGACACCCCGGTCATTCAACTGAAGAGTGATCCTTTTTGTCTTGGTGTGTCCCACCTACTGTGATGAATGCCTCTCTGCACTTAGGCCTGTGCTGGCTTGTGTCTGTCATGGAGCTTTCCCTGCCTCTGTATTATTTTCACTGCATTTGGCATTGTGGTTGTTTCTATGTTGTAGGTTAGTGCTATGATTGTTTCTTAGCCTATTAATTATCTATCGTTATGTAATAAACCACCTCAAAACGTAGTGACTCAAATCAATCACAGTGTATCACTTCTCTCAATTCTTTTGGTCCTTCCGGTTCTGCTGGTCTCACCTGGGCTCATTCCTGTGGCTGCAATCAGCTGATGATTCAACTGTGATGGCTGAGACAGCTGGATGCCTGGGCTTCTCTCTCCACAAGGTCTTTCATCCTAAATATCTTCACAGCATGGTGGTCTCAGCATTCCGAGAGAGTAAGAAGGTGCAAGACCTCTCCAGGCTAAAGCTGGAAAGCCGCATAGCAACATTTCATTGCATTCTGTTGGTCCAAGCAAGTCACAAGGACAATGTATTTGTAAGAGGTGGCAAAGTCACTTTGTGGATGGGTGTGCCTCCAGTGATAGAAGGAATTATTATGCCAGTCTCTGGGCAAACAATCTAACACACTGATGTTTATCTTCTGATTTATGTTTCTTGACCTTATTTTTGTTTGGCTTCCTATTAAAGAAAAGATTAAAGGCAATTTTACACTCTTGCCTTTACAGGAAGTCAGCTATTAGTTTTAATGGTGATGAATAATAAGAAAACTCATACCGTTATATCTTTTTAAATAACCTAGCACCTTTGATTTTCTGCTTATTAAAGACCATAAGATATAACTTAAGAAATGTCTCTACTATCTGTCGTTAATAGCTCTCAATTATAATGCAAGGATTCTGAAACCTGAAATGGAAAAGTATTTTCCAGTTTGTGTAGTGTAGGGTAATGAATTTTGGACAGGAGGACAGAAAGGCTGCCTTCTATTCCTGATTCTAATACTGGCTTTGTGATCTCCAGAAATCAGTTTCCTTTTATTTCTTGTTTACTAAAATGAGGTGGTTTTTAACCTTTAAGGTCATAGAGATTACCTACAGGATTTGTTAAAAATTCAGATTCCATCCCTTGAAGTTCTGACACAGTAGATGCAACAATAAAGTCTAAGACTCTGATTTTTTTAGCAAGAACTTTATATGATTTTGTTGCAGGTGGATTGTTGGCCACATTTTGAGAAATACTTTATACCATAGGTGTTATAGGACTTTGAAAACTTTAGAACCAGCTCCTACTTTCAAAGTTGTTTTAATTATGAAATATATCTTTAAAATGTGTTTTTGTTCATTTAGCTATGGTTAAATATTTAATTATCTGCATCTCTTATAAAGTCTTTAAGAATAAACATCTAAACTAGGGCTCAATGCTTTCACATATGTCATTATACAAATGAAAAAATTAATTTCTCATGAACGTCATTAAAATGTGTTGATTAAAAAAAAATTGCATGTTTTTGTAATTCTCACCTCTGCATCATACTTTTCTTCCCTGCAAATGCATAGTGGAAATAGGTTGACATTACAATTAATCATAGAGGTTTAAGGACCAATATTTCATAAGTTAAAAACCTGTATCTTTCACTGCCTAATATGTGAAAATATCAGGTTGTGTTCTAGAAAAGTCATTTTGCATAACTCAGACATATGCCATCTACTTTGAGTTAATTCTAAGCAGTGAATAGTGAAAATTTTTAAAACCAATTTGCACATATTAGGCGCTAAGATTATTAAATAATGTATTTTTTAACACCAGACAATAGAGTTCAATGACGTTTAACATTTAATAGTTCAAGTTCAATACCACCAACATATAACATTGATGTGAACAGGATTAGGGGTGAGGGCATATTATTTAGCAATAAGCTACCCAGAATTAAAGAATATTCGTTCTAGTTTTTGGTTGACTTTGCAGACCACATTTTTAGCTTGAGGGTCATACAAAAACAGATCATGGACCTAGCCGACAGGTCATAGTTTTAAAGCCCCTGCTTATGATAAAAATGCTCATCAGGCTCTGAGTTAAGATTGATTCCCGGTTTTAAATACTGTGTTAGTATTTTAATTGACATCTTTTATTTTTTGTTAGGGCAACTCTCCATTTGGCCACTTGATGGCAGCATTTACTATGTGCTAACATTGAACTTCATTTTTCTCTAGGTTGTTCAGCCTCGTTTAACATTGGTAGTGGAAAAGATTGATAGCAATGCAAATGTATTTATAACCACGAGAGATAGTCACCTTCCACCCCAATTAGCCTTTGCATTGATTTACTGAGGAAAAACATCTATTACTGAAAAAAGTCTTAGAGATTAGTGTTGCATTATTTTGTTACAGTTGAAATATGTAAGAAAAGTGATCTCACAGAAGATACACTTTAATCTAACTAAAAATGTACTTGCCCAATAATTAAAAAAAAAAGATACATCATTTAGAATGCAGCTCTGGTTCAGAATACTGTACCATAATTTTTCTCCCCTAAAGCCATATAGTTAGTTATTTGAGTATTTTCTAATAATGAGCTTCTGTCACATTTTAGATCTTTAAAAAGATTTATTCATGAGCTGTTGCTTGGATAAAGCCATTGATCTACCAAAAAAGAAAATTCCATTTCTGAATATCTTTGTGAGAATATAATTATGATTGGAACTAAAGGTTTTTTTTGTTTTTTTTTAATGGAAAGGCTTACTGCCTCCTGAAATACATTGTTGCACCCCCTAAGGAATGGAACTGCAGCCATGACTTTTCCTGCAGAGAAAAACCTCCTAGTAACGATTTTATAAACATCCTAGCAAGCACTTTCCAGGGGTGGGTTCACTAAGAGAACTCCTGTTTGAGATTTACCTGGAACACAAATCGGGGGAGATTTACAAGGTAGCTACAATTTAGTGCTTTTGGCTCGAAGGAAGGAAATATGTTTTTTGTTTGTTCGTTTGTGTGTTTGTTTTAACCATCGCCTGTTTTCCCTGGTCCCTTAGTTCTCTTAAAAAAGCATGGAATTTGTAAGTATGAGTTTTGTCTTTTTGTGCTGTTACCAGAAAAGGTTCCCCATATTCTAATTCACTGCCAATAGAATTTATATGTCAGAGTAAGGTTAGGGCACTCAATACGAGGTTGTAAAGAAGGCTCTGCCGGAGTGTCCAGGGCCGCATAAATCACAAGAAAGTAACATGGGTAGTCTCTGACTGCGAGTTATATAAATATCTTTGTGAGTGTATATAAATATTCTTGGGAGGCGATTCCAGCTCTATTTTCACAAGCTTAACTCTATTTTCCTGAGCTCATATGTTTACTTACATACAATTGTACATTTCCTTCTGTTTATATACACTTGAGTTTTCTGGGTCTATATAAGGAGACTTTTATTTTTTATTTTTTGGGCTTACATGTGGTTCTATTTTTAAATTTTACAGTTTGAGAAAGTAACATTCTCCTTTCTCTACATATAGATGCATATATGTAAGGTTAAAAAAATCTAATCCTAATATACATGACAAAGGGGGAATAAAAAGAAGACAAGCAAATAAGAAAAAAACTGACATTTTGTTTTAAGCATTAAATATTTCCACTTCATTGATTCATAAATTTAATTTATAAGCAATTTGAATACCTTCTCAATTAGAAGCCCATGACTTTCCTAAGCTTCTTTCTTTTTTTTTTGTATATTTTATTGAGCTATTACAACTGTCCCATTCTTCCCCCCTTAATGCCCTCCGCCCTGCATCCCATCCCTTCCTGCCCACACCTCTTAGTCTATGTCCATGGGCTGCACACACCAGTTCTTTGGCTGCTTAATTTCCCCCACTACTCCCAGCCTCCCCCTGTCAGCTTTTTTTTTTCTGTCAACATTTTCATGCCACCACTTTCCCCAGCCCCACCCACCCCCACCTCCCACCCTCAATCCTTCCCCCCATATAAGGAGACTTCTTGTGTACCTTACACAATCTTCCTGTAACTCATCTCTAGTGTAAAAAAAATTCATTTTATAACAGAAGTAATGCAAGATTGCTGTAGAAATCTTAGAAAATATAGGCTAAGTTAAAAGTAAATGAAAACAGCGAATATCTTAGCAGGCTATTATTTGTGTTATATAACCCTCATTTTCATATTTCTTGTTACGGGAAATGCCGCCCTGCTGGAAAAGGGACTTTTAACTGATAACAGTGTAGCCAACCACCAGGTCTGATTGTGTACATGTGGAAATTCATACAGAAGTAGTTTAAATCTAGATTTGATAGACATAATTGCTGATATGTTCAGTCTTAGATGAAATCAATGTCGAAAAGAAAAAAGGAAATAATAGCCCTGATGGCTTTCCCTATCTGCAGCATTTGCTCTATGTTAAAACGCTGTTCAGTTCTAGCCAGTAGTTTAGAAAGGAAGGAAAAATTTAAGCAGATACCCTAAAGAGGGGCTGGCTGTTCTTTCAGGAGAGGCTTGTTTTTGATTTGCCTGGTACTCTGAAATACTCAGCGCCCCTAGCCCAGTGCCATCCCCCTCATTGGTGATGAAGGGCATCACAAACTATCTGCCCGTAATTACCCACCGTAGGTAAGGATAGTCTCAACAGCACGCCTCTTACCAATAACGTGGCGGGGGAGGATTGCATGTGCATGTTCACATGAATGCATGTTCACATACATGTTCCATGCATGCTGAGTTTCCTGGTTAGCATAGTCCAATGAAAGCCTGGTCCCTGGTCAGGGTTTGAGGTGTAAGCCGCCTCCCAAAGTGCAATCTCTGAGCACAGTTCTCTGCCTGACTGAAGTGAGGGCTGCGCCACTGTGCTCAGCTGTGCCTCATTTAAAGCAGAATAAAAGGGTCTCAGAAAAGAGAAGGAAGCAGAGACCATGATGGTGGTTTAAGCTGAGGTTAGGAATGGAGAAACGGTTGAAGTGATTGAGGGGCTGCTACCTGCCATAACATTTTGGGAATCTCCCTAAATTCTAAAGTAACTGTAAGGCCTGGCCAGTTTGGTTAACGGTCTCGGTAAGCCCTGTGGCTGAAAGACCTTTCCTGGGTTTAGAACAGTTGAGTGCTCAGCTTGGTTTTTTTCATTTTATCTGTTGTTTTGCCATTTGCAAATGTCCAGCCCCTGTGAAATTTTATCTGTTCAATAAAAAATTACCCAGAGAGTTGAAATTGGCATTGATTTTTAATTTATACAGAAGTTATTACAAATATATATCAGTGTCAATTAAAACAAATTTCATTGCCTACAACATAGGAAATCAAATTTCCTAATTGCATTTACCATGTGGGCAGTAGCACTGGTTTCAGAGTTTAAAGGTCATGGATGATTAGGCTCTGAGTTTAAATTAAATTACAGTACATTTTTCCTTTCCCTCCTACATTGCAAATGTGACAGACAGGAAATACTGGCATGAGTTAGCATTATCTAGTAAGTGAATTGTTGATGCCTGTTTTCAGTTTGCCTTCTTTCTTGCACCCCATCCTCTGTAATTGCCAAGATAATGTGCAGGTAAATATATCATTGTTTTAACAATGAGAACAATGAGTAATAAACTGCAAATGAAACCTCTGGCTCTGATTTACAAATGGCATGAAGTAAAAAGTCAGTTTCCTTTTATTATCTTAGGGTAACTTAAGTAGTGTTCTCAAGTTCATGTGTTCCCATTAAAGTTGCTTTTTAGGCTCTCCCCCTAAGCACTGTTTCCCCTCTTGCACTCCTCATTCTCCGCCTCCCTTCATCACTACAAGTTTGTAGTTTCTGACAGTTTTGCTCTTTTTCAACCATGTTTCAGTAAGGAAAAAAATTCAGTTCATTATCAGGCTCTAATCAGTGATCTGAGTTCTGGTTCTCACATGTCACCTTGTACACGTCGACTCTCCAGGCCAAGACTAGTTCAAGTGCAAAATGAGGGTGATGAACTATTTCATTTCTATGGTCACTTTTAATCTTAAAATCCTGTGGCTCTTAATTTCATTGCCCCTATGAAACAAATTCAGAAAGAGTTCACTTAGCTTTCTATCTTTTTTTTTAAATAGTAAGTACAGTCAATAATCCCACAGAATACATTTTTATCAATGGAAGTGACGATGACATTTTTGTTTTCTTAGTGAATATGACTTATATTATGGAATATGATATTTGTCACAATGTGGTAATTACTAGAACAAAGCCGTTGCAATAGTAACTCAGGTACTTTGAGTGTTCTAGTGGTGTGTTCATAGCAATGGGTGATACAGATGATGTAAGTCAGGTGATTAGCAGGTGTGTGAGGGCTGAGTAAATGGAAATACTGGTCATCTTTTCATCCTGGCCATAATAGGAAAGAAGCCCCATTGGTCTTTAGCACTCTCTAGATGTAATTAAGTTCTTGAATTGCTTTCTAATAATTTTAATTTATAGCTATAGGAAACATCTTTCTAATCGAAATGTCTGGAGAACATTAACTTCGTTATTCTGTAGCTAGAGTTCTTCAGTACAGAACAAAATTAAGAGCTGGTTTTAAAAGATTTTTGAGAGACTAACCTCAATAAGGCTGATCTAGACTAGACAAGAAGAGAGGAGAAAGAAGGCAAAATACAGACAAAAATTTCCAAATAATTATAGATAATACAACATTTAAAATAATAATAATATTGTGAAGAAATATCTGTACACAGTTGAAAGCATTGATGAAATGGATAATTTCTGAAGATGCCAAAATTGGTATGAGGAAAAGAGAGGACACGGATAAACCAATAATCATAAAGAAACACCAGTGGGGATCAATGACAGTAAGGGCTCAGGTCCAGAATACTTTATAGGAGAATTTTACCAAAAATTTCTGTAATACAATTTCTGTATATGATACATATTGTTCTGGAAAATAGAAAAATATTAGAGCCATTATTGAACTCATTTAAAAGCTACTATAACCTTGGGTACATAACCAAGAAAAAATACAAAAATAAAATTATAAGCCTATTTATTTCACATATGAACCTAGATGATAAATTCTAAGTAAAAATACTAAGAGAACTTAACAGTCTAATACAATATGGCTGTCATTACATCTATCTAAATAGAATAAAAACCTTCATATTGCAAAATATCCTAAAATGTATAACAAACAACCTTAAATGCATAACTGAGCTCTAAGAAAGTAAAGGAAATCAGCAAAGATCTAAAATGGAGGTGGGTAAGGATGCTGAAAACCAGAGAAACAACTATCAGTTGATTTTGTGGTTGCCTTAGAGATGGGGTATTGGTCTCACTAAGCAAGGGACTGCTGGTCTCAATGGTTCAAGAAAATGGACCATGTGAAGTGGGGAATTTGAACTCAAAGATGCTGGAAGTTTAAGCCCTGAGAGCAAAATGGACCAGAATAATTCTGTCATCTTTCTAGTAGTATTTTATCTCATTGGCATGTAAGGAAAGATTCTTTTTTCATAGTAGAAAAATTTCTTCTTAAATAAGTTTTAATTGTGGGTCATTCTAACGCATATATACATTTTTAATTGACATGAAAAACAGTCCTAAGATAATATTATCTCTGGAGTGCTTGAGGAGAAATGTAAAATCACATCAACAGCATAAACTGGTTTATGTTGAGCTCCTGCTAATGATGTGTCACTGACAGAGGAGATTATAGCCTCCGAAATAAAAACACACGCATGGAAATAACCATGTCTATTGACCAGTGCCCGTGGAATTAGACCGCCCACCCCCAGGAAGTTCAGATATAATTTTTATGAAACTTATACTCTTAAAGTAACATATTTTAGTTTCTTGAGGACTTAAATGTCCACAAAATGAGAAAAAGGATGAGGCTAAACAAATAAAACATCGGAGAACCGAATAACTAAGTTCTGCAAGGCCACAGGCTACAAGATAAACATAAAAATCAATTGAATGTCTGTGTTAATTGAATAGCAATTAGCATAGGGACCCTGACATTAAATTGCCATTTACAGTAGCTCCAAAAATATTAAATACTTCAGTGCAGATATAAGAAAACTTGTACAAGACTTTTCTGCTGAAAAGTACACAATGCTGATGAAAGAAATTAAGGGAAATCTACATAAATGGAGAAAAATTTGTGTTAATGTATTAAAAGACTCAACATAAAAAGAGATGTCAGTTTTCCCCAAATTGATGAATAGGTTGAATGCAAATCCTATCTAAATACCAGCAATAGTTTTATAAATATAGATAAAATTATTCTAAAATTTATATGGAAAGAAAAAGAAACTATAATAGCTAGAACTATTTTGAAAAAGAAGAATGGAAAAATGAGCCTTATTGAAGTTAGGCTCTCAAAAATCTTTTAAAACCAGCTCTTAATTTTGTTCTGTACTGAAGGACTCTAGCTGCAGAACAACGAAGTCTATGTCCTCCAGACATTTTTCTCCCATTTTTCCCCTTGCCTTGCCTTGTTGCTTCAGCGAGGAGAGTGGTGATAAGAAGTGGGGACAGCAGACATCCATATCTTGTCCTCATTCTCTGAGGTAAAGCTTTCAGTGTTTTATGATTAAGTTTAATTTTTAGAGTAGGATTCAAAGATAGCTTTTCACACAATAAGCTGTACCCATGTATTTCTAGTATGGTAGCAGTTTTTATCACGGATAGGTGCCTAATTTAATAAAATCATTTTCCTGCATTTACTGAGATGATTGTGTGATTTTTCTAATTTAATCTTTCGATGTAGTGAATTACATTGATCTTCAAATGTTAAATCAGTCTTGTAGCACTAGAATAAACCAAATTTGTCCTTTTCATATATCTTTGTACTTTGTTAATATTTTATATAGGATTTTTTACATCTTGAACTCTTATGTTAGAATCTGCTTCTGGGAAAACCTACTGTAACACAGAGATTGTATAATTTAGGATGAATTTAACCTCAAGTCAAAAAAACTTAGCCATGCTTAAACAACTAGTGGTTTACTTTGTCACATAACATAAATTATAGTGCTTAAAGTTGGTAGAATTGATTCACTTGCCTAGTGATACCATCAGGAGCCTAGTTTCTTTCTAATTTTCTTCTCTACCATTTATGTTATTGCCTTTTTATCTTATGGTTGCTACCTCACGCCCTGACTTAGGGCTTCACGATCTCAAACTTTCCAAGGAAAGGAAGAATCAGAGTAAAGCTTTTCCCAGGTGAAGCTATTCATACTTGAGGAAGGGAAGCTCTCGAGCATGTGTCCTGTTATGTCTCTGTGGTCAGAACTGGGTCATGCACAGATACCCAGGGAAAATACTGGTAGAGGAAAGTGGAATTCCTATGACTGGATTAGACCAATAAGAATTCATCTTATAGGCTCAGAGAGGGACCTACTCTCTCCTGAAATCAATGGAATCTATCTATGTCTGCTACAAAGTCTGTGTTTTTTAGCCAGGAAAAAAAAAAAGGGAAATCATACTGGCTACAAATAGTTCAAGAAAGAATAACTTTATGTCGTTCTCACTTATGAATATTGATGTAAAAATTCTTACTCAAATATTAGCAAACTGAAGACAGCAACTAAAAAAAAATCATAGGGTAGTTAAGCTAAGAAAAATGTAGGTAATTTCTGACCCAGAGGACTATTACAAAGCCATAGAAATGAGACAATATGGTGCAGAAACATGTATATAATAGATCATTGGAACAGAACTGAGTGTTCAAAGACAAGACCATGTTTACAGGTGAACCTGATATCTGATAAAAGTGGACCCAATGGAAAAAGATGGCTTCTTTATTAGATGTATTGGGAAAAGAGACCATTATATAGAAAAAAATTATTCGTTCTCAAGTATAATTTAGATTAATTATAGTCTTGAAAATGAATGATAAAACTATAAAGTGAATAAAAATAAATCAGAAAATATCTCTATGATTCTGAGTTGTAGAAGATTTATTAAATAAGTCCCCAAAATTATAAGATATAAGATAAAAAATGATTAATTTAACTATATAAAAATTACAGATTTCTATTTAATGACGAACACCATCCACAAAGTCAACCAACCGGGAATTGGTTGGGAGAAGTTATCCAAGAATTCAAAACTGACAAAGGATAATATCTAGGATATTTAAGAAACCTTTATAAAAAATACGAAACCAACAGAGAAATGGGTAAAGCCAAGACTGTGGGCTTAAAGAATTAATCTGGAGAACAATCTGGAGATGCTTCGTTTAATTAGTATGCGTAGGTCCCGTGACCCGCCCATTCCACTGCTGTGAAACTTGTGTTCTGGTGGTGTGAGAATGTTTGCTGAAGCATTCTTCGTAGAGCAAGGCATGGTAGACAACCCACATATCTGTCTCTAGGGTACAAATGGGGAAATATTATGGACACTCACAGAAATAACGAAGTAAAGATAGAGTTACGTGGAAAGATCTTTCATACATCATGTTGAGAGGAAAAAATAAGAACTAGATCTATAACATGATTTACTTAGGCAAATTTAAAACATAAACACGAAACAAAATAGTACTGTATTTCAATATATCTACATGTCCAAGAAGAAAAACATGCCAAATGCGTTAGAGTAATTGACTACAGAAAGAGGCGTGGACTGGGAGTGGAGACCAAGGATAAGGAAGGAGAATTCAAGGAAACAAGGTAGGGACCTTGCTTGGGTGGTTGATGACTATGTTATGACCAACTCAGTCCTCAGCATTTTAGGTTCTAGTTTTATAGGCTAAGTCCAATGAAGATTCAAGCTTACATACTATCTCCTAGTCAACTATGGCCACAATTTTAAATATTTGTTGCCAAGAAAAAAAAATGTTTAAGTGGGGACTTTCCTGTAATTACTTAACTATATACCAATATGAGCCCTAAAGCTGCTGTAAACAAGTGAAGTCATGCTTTTAAATTATTTATGGGAATATGTTGCCTTTTCCATTGTCAAAGACTTTGGTTTCTGGAAAACCACAATCAACTTCATCTGTAATTTTACGCAAAGTAAGTTCCATTTTGCTCTCTACTTTCTTTCTCCTTTTCATCAACAACAAAGTTAAAATTTTAAAACTCCTCTGGGATAATGATCAGGTTTTTACCAGTTTTCCCATCTTTCATGAACCTGAAATTTATGAAGATGTTTGGAAGAATTATACCTTGGTCTGAAGACATTTTATAACTGAAGATTTGGCTGGTAAAATTAGGCCATGGCCCAAGGTGACCATGCCGTGTTCACTTGATAATGAGTTCTGAAATTCATCTTGTGGCTCAGGAATGGGAAGATGTTTAAATGTAAACTCTCCTCTGGAATCACTAGGGAAATTTCTCTGTCCCTTAAATAAACGAAGATTCTTCTCTTCCTGATGTAATCTTGATTCAATGTTTATTTATTGATTACTTAGTGTGTACCAAGACATATATGTTACTTTATTAACCATGGATGGTTTGCCTGACCTGAGAAGTTCACTAAGATTCTAATGATGGTAAGACTGGTTAGTTGATGACCAGGACATTGCTATTCAAGATGTGGTCTGAACCAATAGAACCACCTGGGAGATTTTCAGACATGCAGAAACTCAGGCCCAATCACAGACCTAGTGAATCAAAACTTGTATTATAACAAGATCCCCAGCTGATTCTTAAGTACAGTAAAGTTTGAGAAGCACTGGGAATCATTCCTTGGTATGCGGACAGTGATGTCAGGTTGAAGAAAAGCTGTTTTAAAATTAAATCTATTTTTGCATGGTTATCCTTGCATTTCTGATTAATTCTATCATTCATTCACTCATTAACACACATTAAATGAGTGCTTATCATATTTCGGGGGTATACAAAAGCAAACAAGGCATGCTGAGAAATTCTTGGTGGTGTTTTTTTTTTTTAATTAAAAAAAAATGCAGAAGGAGGCACCGAAGCTGGTATGTAAAACGCTTTTGGTCCTCTGGGAGAAGTTCCTGGCTCGGCAGACTGACCAGGGCAGCACACGTTGTGGACACAGCCCTCCAGAGCCTGCCCAGTGGTGTTGTCTGTGCCCTGGAAGCTCCTAGCAAAGCAGTCAGGCTGAAACCAGGTGCTGCTTGGCTGGGAGAACTTGGTTTCTGGGCTCCCAGTTGGGCCAGGGCCTACTGCAGCTCTCCAGCTCAGAGCTGACACCTGGCACCCAAGCCTGCCCCCTCAGCTTCAGGGGTTGGCTCGATGGGCAAAGAACAAGGGAGTGGAGGCTGGGTGACAGGGCTGGGCAGAGGGGTCCAGCATGGGGCGTCTTCTGTAACCTGGCATGCTCTGACTCAGGTGCTGTGAGCAAAGGTTTTTACAATCGTAAAGAAATAGAAATGATGGAGTGGACTCTAATTGGGAACATTGAAGAACAATACATCCAGGTCCAGTCCCAAGGGATGGCAGGAAAATGAATGCCACAGGCAAGTTCTTGTATATTAAGTTTTATGGCACGTCTAAATCACGTTGCGTTAGAAGTTTTAAAGTAATGTGTACTTTGATTTCATAATTCTTGCTTCAGGGCTTAGAAATGAAAAATATCTGATAGTCCTTTCTATGTGAATTAGCCAGCCACACGGTAAATTAGTCTAGGAAGGAGACTTCAGAAATGTCTAATTTATAGCAACTATACTCTAATCCAGGTCTAAATATCTCCATTTTTTGTTTTCTATTCAGTGTCTGTTTCCATGAAGCTGGAAATATTGTTAAGAAAACGGCAAGGAAAGCAAACTCTAGTTATTGGAAGAAAATCTCAGCATTGGTAAGATGAATTATCTTCTTCCCTTCACACCCATAGTACAAACAGCAATCATTAGTATCTGTGTGGCGTAAGGCTGCCAAGTGGATGAGGAAGGAAGGAAACATTTGCAGTAACTGATTATTCATTGGAGGTATTTGTGAAATACTACTTGACTGTAGGTATGGCTTTACATTTTTATCATATATATAATTTTGTCCATCCTTGGGTAAGCTGTTTAATATTTGTGAGATTCACTTTCCTTACTCATAAAATAAAGATAATTAGACTATACCATGAATAAAGGAAAGAATGTTGATTTCATTTAATTAGGCACATTGCCAGCATTCAAATTCTACCTATCATGACAGGATCAAAATTAATACATAACGATTGGTGTGTTTAAAAAATAATAATTCTGTTTTCTATATTTAAGCTCACTTTGTCCTTGAATCTCCTAGTCTGCCTTGACCAGACAACTTATTTTTTTCCTATTCAGGTATTTTCTGTCCAATCGGTAACTTTCTAGTTGAATTGGAGTGTTATCACAATCGCAGTCCAGTTTCATCTTAACTACATTTATGTGCATTCTTAGTCTTTCATGTTTTCTTTATGCCTCCTTTTGTCCTTCTCCACCCTTCAGAGGCGATCTGTTTTCACAGGAAAGCATATAATTCTGGCATCAGGCAAGTAATACATGACCTTGCTGGCCCCGGCTCGAGGTTTCTTGTTCTGCTTGGACTTCAATCAGTCTCTGTCACTGTGGTACCTGCAGTGATGTTCCTTGGTGTCCCTGTTCCCTGAACCTCGTGACCTGGCACCCACCGAGGTGTGGCATGTTAGTATTGGCCTTTGCCTCTGACATCAAAAGCACTCATCTTTGCAGCCACGTCCTCTTGTCCTCAGACGTCTACCTGCCCATCTGCCACCCCGAACCTTCCTGTATTTACTTTTGTCCCCCTGGTGGGCAGTGGGGCAAGACTCTTGATTGCTCTTTTTTGTCACTGTGGAGTAGAACTTACATAGTTGTTCTTCCACCCACCTGCCCTTAGGTAGTGCTATCTTAACTCTCTCATGTTGAATGTGGGGCTTTTCTAAGAGGCTTGCTTTCTTCCTAGATTAGGAAAGCATTGGTATTTACCAGTTTAGGTCTGAACAGGCTGGGTATTTCTCCTTCTCTCCACAGGCTTTAGAGTTTGCTTTACCTTTTGAGCAGTGAGTCAGGAGCCTTGCGTCTGGACACTTTCTTTCTTGCCTTCTGCTCAGTCTTTCTCTTCCCAGAGAAACTCACTGTGTGCCTGTGTAGTAGGAGCCTTCCTGTATACCCCCATCCTTTCTAATCTGTGGTTCGTTGTAGAAATTCCATGTTGTAGTTGTTCATGCCGAGATCTTGACATACGTGTGTAAAGCTTTGAGTTTCTTAGAAGAATCTCTGTTCCTCCTTAACTTGCCTGATTACTGCAAATCAAAGAAAGAAGAGAAGGAAAAAAGATGTATGGATGGAAGTGTTTTAGTAGCTAGTTTAGCTGAAAATAATTAGGTGCTAACAAAACAGTGGGAGAGTCAGAAACTAGTTCTTGGCTGAGCTTCCAGGGCTAAATCAGAACAACACCGAGGTACTGCCCATCAAGGTAGCCGATTCCCACCACCCTGAGGACCCCGCCATGCAGACACTTTTTTCAGGAGCATGCCGCCTCAGCCATGACCCCAGCCATGGAAGTGGCACTGCCTCTTGGCATTCACAATGCTGTGGACCAGAGGCTAGCACAGAGAAACCCAAGCCCTCCATGGCTGTGCTTGTTGATTTTAGGAAACAGCACAGGCAGAGATTGTCTCCTGTCTCTCCCCCAAATCTCATGCAGAACACCTCCACGGTGACAACCAGGTCATGGAGGGAGCCCTGGCTACATCAGCCTGGGGAGTCCTTAGCTTTCCTGCGTCAGGAGGAGTGGATGGAGTTGTCAGAGAAAATCCACACCACTTGTCACAGGGAGGAAAATTAAAAATTCTACATGCTGTACGGTGGGATAGACTTTGTGGTGGAGGTTGTGGATGTAGGAAAGAGTCAGGCTGTAGAGTGCACCTGCCAGCTGTTCTGGTTTTGGATTTTTTTTTCCACGAAGAGATAGCGCTTATTTAAATATTCATGAATATAACTTTTCAGGACTGTAGCAGGAGCGAATCTCCTTCAAAGTATGGCCTGGGCCCTGATGAATAACGTTTGCATTTATTTACCTCAAACAGATGTTGATTAAGCAAAGCTTAATTTCATGAGTATTTATGGAACATGTACTATATTTAAGGCACTTGGTTAGTAATGAAAGGATTTACATTTCTTCAATTATTCTTATCAAGTCATTAGATTCTGCAACAAAATAAGAAACCTATGGGAAAGATGCTACTTATGTATCGAAACTGCGAGAAGGAAAAAAACACCCTAAGCAAATAACATGCATGTAAGAGCTAACATGAA
The DNA here is from genome assembly GCA_004026545.1 of Mormoops blainvillei. Taxonomy (NCBI): domain Eukaryota; kingdom Metazoa; phylum Chordata; class Mammalia; order Chiroptera; family Mormoopidae; genus Mormoops; species Mormoops blainvillei. Next base: position 259,802 of record PVJD01000171.1, read on the forward strand.
GGACTGACAGATTAGAGAGCGGGCAATACATCGATTCCAAGGCTCCATTTTGTTCTTATGTTGTGCCAATTCCATGGTGATGACTTAAAATCACCCCCACAATGACCCACAGCAGAAAGAGAAAATCTTTCCACTCTCTAGCATCGACTTCATGAAATTGGAATTTTATTACCTTATTTGTGGCTCTCCTCCATCAAGACAGAGTCAGCTAGGTTCTTTTGGGCTGTTCACATATGTCTAAATCACCTTGTTTTCTAGCACATAGGAAAAGCATCCTTTTTCTTTCTGAAACCCTGACCCTGTAATGCATTTACCCCACAACACAGCCTCTCTTAGAAGAGGAAAGACCCTGCTTGATTTGTTGAATGAAATGGCTTGGCTACCTTTTGCAACTTGGCGTGGAGAGGCACACATGCTCATATTGAATTATCCAGCCTCCTGAAATGCAGCCATCATGTCTGTTTGGACCTATTTGATCCAACTTATGTTAGCTCCTGTGTAATTTTGTTATAGTTCGTTTGTTCATCATTGCAGTGTGGGAAGGGGAGCTATTCAGTACAAGAAGAACCAAAGACCAGGCAGAACAGATTTGCAAGTCCATTTGTTCTATATAAAAATGGATATACCATTTTAAAGATACAGTATACATTTTTCAGTGGGCAGTCTCACCATTCCTTGGCCGAAGCCACTCTCTTTCTAAGTGGACGCCCTTCAGAGAGCCTGCTTTCTTAAAAAAAAGAGGTGCTTTATCTACTCCAAAACTTAGTGTTCCAAAATCGAGAAATACAATTTTGTTTTGATGTTTTACTAGAAATATAGTGTAGTACTAAAGAGAGGAAAATAACAAAATGCATTTGCAGAATTCAGATTTATCGGTCTTAGGAATCCATACCTCAATGACACAGTCACACCCAATGCTTTCTTGCCTGTTATAGGATTTTGCAACCTGGTTCTATCCTCTTGATTTGTCCTGTGGGTTCTTTTGGTGTGTGAAAATCCCTTAGAGGACAAAGTTCTACCTTATAGAACTTACTGATAGAGCTGAGTTCATAATTGCTTACTGATTATGTGTTCTAGAAATCTTGGGAGTGGATAACAAGTTTTTTTCTCTTGTGCTCCTTTTTGTTACCTATGATGCTGCTTTCCTGATGCTTGAATTTCATGTTATGTCTTTTTAGTATGTTTGAATGAATACTATGCAATTTGAGACCAAACTGGCATACTTAAAATAGGAATTAGATAACAGTCTTACTAATTTGGGCAGCAGAAAAATCGCTTTAACCTTCTAAAGCAAAGACTCGGTTTCAAGGTTATATGATTGTTTTGTGGTTTGTTTTTTTTTGCTTTAATTTCCATTTTAGGAGTTGACCTGCACTCATTTGGGCTTTCTGGCATTATACTCATGTCTAAAGAACTCTTAATGGAATAAAATTCCAAAGCATAGAGGGAAATAAAGTGTTAGAAATTGTGGATTAAAATAGCTGACTGAGTAATATGTAATCAGAATTCAGAGTATCTGTTAATCTTCAGGTTGAAACAGATCTATTCAGCATACACATGAATCCAATGTTCAGTACTTTCATGGACATAATGTCACCAGGATAAGAAATTTTTGCTTGGAGCCCTGGCTTTTCCACTTAATCACTGATCTACCCTGGACTATTACACAAATATTCTTTGGATCAGCCCTTAAATGATATTTTACCTACTAAGCGTTCACATACTGGCATTATACCTGAAAGCTGGATACAACCAAGAGTTTGATGAATAACCAAATTAAGTAACAGCACCTTGCACTTTTCATGGGAACATCTTTCAGACTCTCTGTTCAGCATTATATATAAGCTACCACTTCTGATAAGGTGGCTTCTGTTTTCTAAGCTATGGTCAATTAGGAAGGCATAGATTGCTGACTGGTGCAAGAGCTCCTGCAGCCAGACACAGTGGCCACCAGGAGCTTCGTGGCAGGAGAAGTCCGCAGTGTTAGAGCTGGGGGGGCGGAAAGGGGCAAGAACATAGAAAGCAAATGTGAGCTCAAGAAGCCTATGTACCTGGGGTGAGTATAGAAATGGATAGTCACCACGGTTGTCCTGAATTTCCCAAGATGATGCACATCCAGTTATGTTTTATATCTTTTGATTGAAAATGTGAAACTCGTTTTAGAAAGTTTGGCAACCAAATAAAATAAATAAATAAAAATTAAAACCTTTTGATACACAAAGGGTTATGCTCTCCATTGTGTGCAAAACTTGGCTTCCTGAGCAGCTCTTTCCTCTTAAGGAGGAGACAGGAAATGTAGCCCACGGGCCATATTTGGTGTACAGGTGTGTGGATTCAGTGGAATGAGAGCTTTGAGTATGTCATTCAACCCACCTCCTGCCCAGATCTGTGCCAGTGGGACAAGAAGATTTTGTAGGGTCACACCTGAAAAGAAAAATAGGAATTCCCTATATATTCACAAATAGCTAAACTCCCCCCACCACCCTGGTCCTTTCCTCATTTGATTAGCTAGGATTTAGTTTCCTGTAAAAGCTAAGAAAAATGATTAGTTTTTACTTTGTTTTATTCAAGACATTTACTTAAAACAGCCACACCTTCAAAAGTACAAAATGGGTGGAATGGAGTAAAAACAATTGAAAGAATGTAGATTTGAGTAATCCAAGATTTTTTTTTTAAAATATTGCTTTCAATGGTGAGGGGGAACTAGAGGCATAGAAAATCCCAAAATTAAAAAACAAAACAAAACAGAACAATTTAACTGGCGTGATACTTAGAAGTTTTTGACCAAAGAATGTGTTCCTTTACCTAGGACCTGTCCTCTGACTACAAGTGCAGTGCTGGGAGAATGTGAGGGTGAGTGTGGGGGCAGGGACAGGCGCAGTCTGCCAGCTGACAGAATCCACTATGAAGGTTTATGGGGTGAAAGAGGCTATGGCTTATTCTCCTATCTGTTTGGAATAAGAAAGTAGGCGGGTTGTTCAACATTTTATTTAAAAACAAAATTTGAAAGACTGAAAAATATTCCAGCTTCATTCAACATGTGTTGGACATTCTTCCTGAGTAATGGGTTCAGGTCCCTAAGTGTGGGACATTTGCCATCCAGGCCTCTGTGACTTCTGGCCCTCCCTCTGTCTTCCACAGCGACCTACTCCCCACAGAGGTCGGTGCTGCCTTCAGGCACGCTCTCCGCTTTCTGCAATTAAAAGTGACCTCCGGAAGGGATCTGGAGGTCAGTTATGCTAAAGGCTAAAACTGAAGAGTAGTAATCCAACCATCAGCCGAAAGGCAGAGGAAAGACGTGGGACTTTCCAACCACCTCATCCTTGCTATATATGATATAGATGCATGTAGGTCAATGGTTTCAAAAGTAAGGGGTGGTGAACATCCTAGGAGGTGCTTAAGATAATCCAGATCAAAATATGTATGCACATGCACGTGCACACACACACCAACTCATATTGTTTCTTAGTGTGTCACTGAGAGTGTTTTCCAGAAGAGGTTGAAATTGGAATGGGCAGACTGAGTAAAGAAGATCCCTCCCACCTCCATGGGTGGGCATCATCCATCCCCAGAGGGCCTGCCTAGAGCAAGGAGGCAGAGGAAGGATGAATTTGCTCTCTGTTTGAGCTGGGACATCCATCTTCTTCTGCCCTTGAACATTGGCTGTCCAGGTTCTTGGGCCTCCCAGCTCAGACTGGGACTCACATCTTCAGCCCCTCAGTTCTCAGGCCTTTGGGTGTGGACTGGAGCTATACCACTGGGCCTCCAGCTTGCAGGTGGTAGGTCATGGGACTTCTCAGCTTCCATAGTTATATGAGATATATGATATGGCGTGTGCATGCATTATATATCTATTTGTTCTCATTCCCTGGAGAACCCTCATAAATATAGGGGTCATGACCAACAATGGTTTTTTTTTCCTGATCAAATCATAACATACAATATTTTGGAGATAACTTATTTAGATGATCATCTGTGCGCTTGCCCATAACACTTTTTGTTTTTCAAATATTTGGTGTAGTACTTTCTTAATGAAATTCTTTGTCTTTATAATTTCTCCTTTCGGTGTCTCTGTTCTCACACTTTATCATAGGTAAATGTGTTCTATTATGTCAGGCAGGGAGCAGTCTGCAAGTTGTTCTTAGTTGAGATCTGTGTTTTAGGCCTCTGGAGACCTCCCCTTCTTTTATCGCATTTCAACTGCTCCTTTGAGCAGATGTATATCATATGTATCATAATTCTAGAAATGGCGTAGATTACATGTCAATCAGGGTAAATGCAATCTCATTACGCTTCTATTTTGTTTCAATATGCAGTGAATAAATTTCTTCTATTACTCTTATTTTTTCTTAAGTCTTAACTCTTTCGTCTATTCGTTCTTCCAGGGAAATTTTGTATTACTTTGTCAGGTTAAGAAAGCAATTGCCATTGTGAGTTTCCTATGTATGGATTAGTATTATGATTGCTCTGCACTTTCAGGAGATGTCTTCCAGCCATTGCCCCTGCTTCTAGCCGGAGAGCCACTCTGTCTCATGTAAATAAAAATTTCAAAACCAACGGGCATATATATTTATAAGATAAGGCTATTATGACCAGTCTAAAATTTACAGGAATGTTGAAAATACTTTCAGATGAGCCCCCAGATACTCACCGTTTATAAGGCAAGGGTTTCAGCAGGAAAAAGAATGCTTTTATTGAGTACTAGAAAACAAGTGATTTAGATATATGTGAACAGCCCAAAAGAGCCTGACTGACTCTGCCTTGACAGAGGAGGAGAGCCTCAAATAAGGTTATAAGATCCTACATTCACAGTAGAGTTGGAATGGAAAAGTACTCTCTTTCTGGGTCATTGTGGGGATGACTTCAAACTGAGTTCACACACCTCTCACACGACAACAGCTGGCAACCTAGAATCACAGTAGTTTCATTTTCTAATCTTTCAACCTCAACATGTCTGCTGTTATATCTCTGTTCTTTGCTTTGGGTATTTTCCCCCTCCTCTCAGCAATCTTGAGAAATAAATATTTCCTTACAACAAGTTTTCTTTTAGGCTCTTGAATATTTGTTTTGATAAGAATAATTGAAGACATGGGAAACCCTTCATTACATTGCAGAGTGCCTTAAATAGAGTACACACTCCATAAATATTTGTTGAATCAAACTATGTTTAATCAACATCTGTTTAAGGCAAATCAATGGAAAAAATTATTCATTGGTGTCCAAGACACTGTTTTTGTTTGTCTTTGAATGAGGGAGACTCATGCTATAGTCCTAAGAAGAAATTATGTTCAAGAATGATATTATCTTGCCTCTCCTTATAGAAAAGACAATCTCTGAAGAGCTAATTATTCAAACAAATTCAACATTCCAAAGTATTAAATGCTAAACTACAACATATATTTACATTTATAAAGTTATTCTTTCCTTTCTGTTGAGTTTGAAGATGTGAACTCTGTGGCTGAGGCTGCATGATTCCAGGTGTGTGCTGGAGTCAGCTCACACCCCGTGAGAGTCAATCGTGCACACCCCTTTCCAGATCTGTGTTCAGTGATGTCACACGGGTAGCTTGCAATGGGTCACGGCGGGAGTATATATACAGTGGAAATAAGCAAATGCTATAAATCAGAATTTTTCCCTCTTGGAAAGCCAGATGTGAAACATTGATCTGCACGTGACTGGTAAGAGACGATAGCACAGTAGACTGTGCGCTCAAAAGCGGATCAAAGGCATTTTTTTGTTTGTTAGTTTTTCAGATAGATGAATGCAGCAAATTATTCTGACCCTATTAATGGCTGTTTGTGAGGGCTCAACATTTTTTCTTTAATACTAGGATGTAGCCTTTTGACCTTGGGTGTGGCTCACTGAGTACAGAAATCCATCGCCTCTCTCTCGGCTGGGCCTTGAGCTCCAAATCCCAGATTCCCAGGCACAGGAGGCTGCTTACCTCTGTGCTTAAGCTTTTTAGCTTTCCAACTTCTGTTTTCTGCTGTTTGGGTGGGTGGGTGGGTGGGTGTGTGTGTGTGTGTGTGTGCTAGACTCCTGTGCACATACAACCTACCTATCAGCTGACTGCAAAACAGGAATTTGTTGGCAAGTTTTGAGCCTCTCTTCTATGTGGTTCCCTGCTCTCCAAGACTTTGCCCTTACATTTTAACCTTTTTGGCTGCCCAAATTTGGACCTCTTTCTTGTCAGCCCAGCAAGACCTCTGTCTTTGTTTGGGCTCCCTTCATTCCTCAGCTTTGTCAGTTGGGAAATGTCCTTAGGAAAAAAAAGTAGAGGTGGTTGTAGAGTTCATTTCCCATGTCTCCCTTTTCTCAAGGAACACAAAGCCCATTAAACACTGCCTGCACTGGCTGTCTATTTTGCCTTCAAACAATTCTTAAATACGTTGTCGAGCTTCTATAACTATGTTCAGGAGGGGAGTTAGTCCAATACCATGTTTGTTGTCACAGCCAATGCTAGAAATCTAAAGGAAAACTTTTAAGTGTACAAACGTTGAGTCTTCAACAAAACTAGTTTCAAAAGCCATTCAGTGTTGGATAATCATAGTTGAAGGTGAGTCTTCTCATTCAGAAAAATTTTACTCTTGGCCTTGACTTAAAAAAGAGCAATACAGTGTTATCTCTGTGAATCCATGGAATTTCCATATGTTAGGAGCAGTGAGGATATCAACTACTAATCTGAAAAAATGCACAGACCTGACAAAAACAGGTGAGGGGCTGAGTTTGCCAAGTCCTGGTATATACCATGAATTTTAAACATCCATTTGGAAACCCAGAGCCAGGAATTGAGTCCCCACTCTGAGTTCCTTAGCTCTTAGTTATAAGCTCTGTGGTTTTGGGCAAGTTACCTGACTTCTCTATGCTTAAACTCCCTTACCGGTTCAACGGAAATAATAATATTCATAGCTTAGGGTTGTGTGATGATTAACTGATTTAATAAAGATGAAGTGATGAATCTAGAATGGCCTGGTTACCTTGAGAAATGTCTGGTAGGAAATGCAAAGAGAAAGTAAAAAAACTAGGAACAATCTAAGAATTAATATTTCATAAATATTAATATAGTTATTATTTTTTCAATATAGAAATTTACAGATATAAATTTACCTCTGAGAGCCATTTTAGTTATATCCCATAAGTTTCAGGATGTTGTTTTTTTCATTCATCTCAAAATATTTTCTGATTTCCCTTGTGATTTCTTCTTTAACCCAGTGGTTATTTAGGAATGTGTTTATTTCAATATATTTGTGAATTCCCCCAATTTTCTTTTTATTGATTTCTTTTAAATTTAATTTTGATCAGATAATATACTTTGCACAATTTCAATCCTTTTAAGTTTATTTAAACTTGCTTTATGACCTAGCATATGCTGTGTCCTAGAGAATGTTCCACATCCACTTGAGAAAAATGTATATTCTGCTGTTGTTGGAGTGTTCTAGAGATGTCTGTTAGGTGTAGTTGACTTGCACTATTGTTCAAGTTGTTCTATCTATTATTCAAAGTGGGATATGAACTTACTGTTGAACTGTCTGTCCCTTAAATTCTGTCAGCTTTTTTCATGTATTTGGGGTTTTTGTTGTAAGATACATATGTACTTGTTATGTTTCACTTTTGGGTTGACCATTTTGCTATTATAAAATGTCTTTCCTTGTTTTTACCAACAATTTTTGTCTTAAGAATATTTTGCCTGGTATTAGCATAGCCACTCTAGCTCTCTTTTGGTTTCTGTTTGCATGGTATTATTTCCCACCTGTTTGTTTACTTTACCTTTTAAGTCTAAAGTATGTTTCATATAGTTGGATTATGTTTTTATTTTAAATCCATTGTACCAATCTCTGCCCTTATTATTTATGTTACTATAATTCTGAGCTGTTTTCATAGTGGTTGCTCTGGGATTAAGTTTAGCAGCCTAACTGAAAATGATCTAGTTTGCACTACTACCAAAATAATTTCAGTAGAACCCAAAGCTTTGCTTTAATATAACTCCATTTTTTCCCTACTTCTTTGTGTGATTATTGTCAAACAAATTACAGCTTTACATATTATAAGCCCACCAACAGAGATTTCTAATTATTGCTTCATGAAGTTGTCTTATAAATCAGTTAAGCATTACAAAAAATGTGTTTGAACTTATTTTTATACATGTATTTACCTTTACCACTGTTCTTTATTTCTTCATTTGAATTCAGGTTACTCTCCCATGTCCTTTCATTTAACTTGAGGAAATCTCTTTAGTGGTTTTTTGTAGGGCAGTTCTGATAGTGATGAATTTTCTCAGTGTCTATTTATTTGGGAATGTCTAAATTTCTCCTTCATTTTTTGAAGGATAAATTCCAAAGGTATAGAATTCTTGGTTGACAATGTTTTTCCTTTGGTTCATTGATTATGTTAATATACTTTCTTAGGCCAACATGGTGGTTTCTATTAGTAATTAGCTGTTAATCTTGTTGAGGATCACGTATATATCATGAATTGTTTTTATTTTGCTGCTTTCAAGATTGTCACCTTGTTTTCATCTGTCAACACTTTAGTTATGTGTCTCTGTACTTAGTCAACTTATAACTCTGACTTCAGCCTCCAATTCCTTCCTGCAAAGGGCCTGAAAGTCAGACAGAGATGGGAGATTGATGTACTAGCAGTTCTTTCCTGGGCATGTACATAGTCCTTCCTGCACATGAATTTGGTCTTATAGATCTCTAGTAATATTTCAGAGATTTTTGTGCCTCCCCCCACCCATGGACATCTCATTCCTAAGAATTTCTTTGAAGATTTTGGCCAGGTTCTTGTTTTCCCCAATTGGTATCAGAGCCTCAGGCAGCTATGATGGTAAACAATTGACACTGCTTGTTTTGACAAGTACTACAAGGATGGACCTTTTCTTATGGAATGAGCTCCTGGTTAGGTAAAATAATAAAAACCTGCTGAAAGTTGTTTTTTTTTTTTCAGTCTACTGTGAAATAGGTCAAATAGTGTCAGTGCTCTGGAGATGTGGCTTTTTGAGGATCTGTAAACACAGGATGCTCTCTCATTGCTGCAAGGCTCTTGTTTTTCTTAACTACTATGGTTGAGAGGCTGCTGGTTTTTTAGGCTCCCATGGAACTGGGAAAAGAGGATGGAAACAGGTCAAGTTAAAAGGCCAGAAAGCCCTCTATTCTTACTGAGGTTCTGCCATATTACTTGAATAAACATTCCTGAGATTGTTAAAAAGACTTTGATTAAATTTTAGAGTTCTTAAAAATTAATTTTAACAATCTTTGCTATGGTTTTCACAGCTTTTATAGAAGAGAAACTTTACAGAGGTTCTTACTCCATCCTTCTTTCCATCTTTTTCTAAGTTTTATTTTCACCAGTCTTACAAGGAACTTGTTTTGTAATTGGAATTTTTAACATGTTATTATACTTATTATAATAACAAAATAAAAATAATGATTCTATTATCTGTTTTAAGTAGAACATCTAAAAACCTTAAATAGCCCTGACTGGTGTGGCTCAGTGGGTTGGTGATTGTACAGCAAATCAAAGCAGGCCAGGTCCCCAGTTGAGGGTGTGTGAGAGGCAACTGATCAGTTTCTCTCCTTCCCTTCCCCCTCCCTTTCCCACTCTCTAAAAATAAATTAAAAAAATATTTTTAAAAATAAAAAATAAAAACCTGAACTATACTGCATATTTATTTTTCCTAGAAGTAGACAATATACTGAATTTTGTTGTCTTTTCCTTTTTTGTTTTTCCTTATCTACTATATATGTATAATATATATATCTTATATATAATGTATATATTATATATACCTTATCTATTTTAAATATATGTGTATATATATCTTATTTAGTTGTGCTTGTTTTTATGAAAATAGTATTCTACTATAAAATGCCTTTTCCCTTCTCAACCTGGTTTCTAAGATTCATTGGTATTGGTAAGTATAGCCATAGTTCTTTCGTTTTCCTTGTTGTAATGTATTCTATTAAAAAATGTATACCATTCCATTGTATGAATGTCAGTTACACCAAATTTATTCATAGTGTTCAAGTTGATGTATTCTTATGGGCTTTCTGTGTAGTTCTATCAATGATCAAAAGTGGAGAACTAAAATCTCCAACTATATTTGATTAATTTAATAGGTATGGAAAATAAAGATGATCCAACCTAAGGGAGATAAGAATTCTTGATAACTAAATATAAAAGATGTGTAGCAGATGTCACAGGCAGGTATTAAGAACAGGAATTTTTTCTTAAGCTTGAAAAAAGTTCCTAATTTGAGATTAAAAGTGATCACAGTATTCTTCACTAAATTAAATTAAAATAGAAACACATCTAGATTTATTCTGCTAAAATTTTAAATTTGTATAACATAGAAAACCTTTTGAAAGTTTCCAGACAGGAAAAAGTTGTTGCTGTATTTCAAGTGGCTCAAGTAAGGTGAGCCTTGGTATTCCCTGCAATACCGAATTCTGTCCTAGCCTTATTGGAGCCCCCTTGTAGGTAACTAACTGTTTCTCCCTTGCTGCCTTTAAGAGTCTTTCTTTGTCTTTAAATTTTGCCATTTTAATTATGATGTGTCTTGGAGTGGGTCTCTTTGAGTTCATCTTAATTGGGACCCTCTGTGCTTCCTGAACTTGTAAGACTTTTTCCCTCACCAGATTAGAGAAGTCTTCTCTCACTATTTTTTGAAACAGATTTTCTATCCCTTACTCCTTTTCTTCTCTTTCTGGTATCCCTGTGATGTGAATATTGTTATGTTTTATGCTGTCTTGAGGTTCTCTTAAACTGTCTTTCTTTTTTTTGAGCTGTTTTTTCATTTTGTTGCTCTGACAGGTGCTCCTGGTGTATCTTGCCTTCCAGTGTACTGATTTGATCCCCTGCTTCATCTAGCCTGTTTTTAATTCCATCTAGGGTATTCTTCAATTCAGAAATTGTATTTTTAATTTCCTCCTTGTTCTTATTCATAGTTTCTATGTCTTTTTTCATGCTGATATAATTCCCATGAAGTTCCTTTGTAGCTCCCATAAAATTCCTGTACTTCTCGCTGAATTCCTTGAGCATCCTTATAACCATTACTTTGAACTTTATGTCTGATAGATTGCTTACCTTGATTTCATTTAGCACTCTTTCAGGGGATTCCTCCTTTCTTTTAAATGTTTTTTTTGTCTCCCCATTTTAGGTAACTCTTTTTGTTTGTTTCAGCTTATTATATTGATCTTCTTTGACTCCCTGTCTTCATGGGGTGACCTTCTGTGGTAGGAGACCCGTGGGACTCAGTGGTGCAGCATCTTTGATCTCCTGAGCTGACTGCTCCAAGGATGCCCTTGATGCAGTGTATGTGGGCTCTCTTGTTCTCATTGGGTTTTGGTTGTTGTTACCTTGTTCATTGGCGGGTTCCCCACTCTGGCAGGCTGACTGAGAGTCACAACCCTACCCACATAGGTGCTGACAGAATGCCTGGAAGATAAAACAACCCAGCAAACAAAACCCACACTGACAGAAATAACCCTCAACCACAGCCTCAGTATCAACAACAAATGAGCAAAGATTCATAAATATGGAAAGAGACTAAAAATATTATAAGAAGGGATAAAATACTATAAGGTGATTAATGGAATAAAAAATAATTTTGAGAGGATATAGGGAGGAGTAATAATAAGGGTAGGGTATAGAAGAAGGAGAAGAAAGGGAGAAAATAAAGCCTACAACATGAACAAAAAAGGGAGGGAATAGAGCAAAATTGAGTAATAAAAGGGAAAAGTATAATACAAGTTTTGAAATATTTTCAAAAGTGAAAAAATGGGAACCAAATTTAAGAAAAGCAACCACTTTAGCATTATCCATGACAAATGAGCAATATTAATAAAGGCTGAAAGAGAATAAGAACATTATAAGGAAAAAAAGAAAAGTAAAGAAAGAAAATAAAATTATGGAATATCTAAAAGAAAGAGGGAAGAGGGAGGATAAATAATAAGTGTAAGGTTTAGAAACCAGGCTACGAAAGGGACAAAATAAAACTTAAAATGAAAATAAGGAAGGGCAGGAGGAAGGTAAATTGGAGTAGGTCAGGGGAACAGTAAAATATGAAATTTGAAATATAATAATAGTGAACACCTAGAAATAAAATTGAAGAAATGCAACAACCACCATATCAATGACAATGAGCAAAGATTAATAAAAATGGAAAGAGAGTAAGTATATTCTAAGAAAAGGAAAAAGAATGTGAGATGACTAATGGAAAGAAAAATGGTTTTTAGAGGATGGAGGGAGGAGTGAGAAATAGAAACCAGGTGTAGAAAGGGAATAAAAAATTAAATAAAATGGAAAAAAATAAGAAAGGGAAGGAAGAAGGCAAAAATATAGTAAGAGAAGGGAAGAGTAAAATATGAGATTTGAAATAAAACTAAAATAAAAAATAACGAAATAATAGGAGCAAAATTGAAGAAAAAGAAAAAATATTAAAAAAGCTATGCAGGAAAAGAATGCAGATATTGAAAAAGAATGAATTGAAATTTGTCTGGTAGAGCCTAGTGGCTGCCTACTATCTTCTCCTTCTGGGTGTATCTTTGATAATGTTACATGGTGTCCCAGTCTAGCTTTAGGCAGCCTGTTCAAGGCTTTAAGAGATCGAAAGTCTGTGGCTGTCCCCTTCGTGCTTGGCTGGTCTTTGCTGTTCTACCCTGCTGGATTTTTGTCAGAACAAGGCCCAGTGGTGGTTCATCTGATGCCCGACAGCACTACATGTACCACCTCCACCTGCCTCTGGAGGGGGCGTCTGGTGTGATTGGGAGGATGGGAATCCTGGTTCTCCCTTGTGAAGGAGCTGCTCAGTCTTAAGTGAAGATGGTGGGTGTGTTCCCCTGACCCTTCACCACCCATCTTGGTCTGCCTCAGCTTATTTCCAATAATGTATAGTTTCAGATGAATTTACTGTCCATTTCATGTGAGGGGCCAACCTGTGTAAAAGCAGCAGCTCTTTCCTGCTTGATGCTGATGGCAGCTCTGTATAAGAGCCAAGGTTGGTCGGGTCCATGAATACCCCTCACTGCACCTATTTCTAATCTCTCTGCTCTGCTGTTTTTGGTGTGGTAGGGCCTGAGGAGGAACCAGTGTAATGTGTGGCATCTGATAAAAGTTCATAAAGGGCTCTTTTGGAGATTCTCTTTCTTTCCCATGTGGCTATGCACCTGACGGGGTTCTTGAGCCTAGGCCGTACTGTCCTGTGAAGTTTGCAGTCCTGTAGGTGTGGGTTGGGCACACCTTCCTCTTCTCAGAACTTTGTGCTCCGCAGTGTGAAGAGACCTGCCTGGCTGCAAAGAACCTCAGGTGCTCAGCTCTTTCCCATCTACCTTCTTGCCCGCTACTCTCTCAGGAGGCTCAGACCCGAGCTCTCCTTTCTGCCCATAGGCACCCCCACTTGCCGGCCATGCTGGGTGGGGACCCACAATCTTTCTGCCCAGCCAGATTCTGTGGGTACACACTGTGCTTTCAGTCTGCTTTCTTTGCTGGCTGGGTAGCTGCACTCATGTGTGGGTCCCTGCCCAGCCACGCGTCTGCTCTCCTTTCAAAAAGTCTTTATGTGGCACCCACACTGCAGTGCTGAGTCACTGCCTGGTTCTCCGGGTACTCCAACCCCCCAGAATACAAAAGGTCTCTTCTCAGTCAGGGCTGGCCACAGGTGGCCAGTGCCTCTGATGGTTCTAGGAGATAGAATTTCTCTCTGGAACTCTCATGGTTGGCGCTGCAGCAATACACATGCTGCTGGCTGTGTGTGTGTAGACTGAGACCCCAGACTCCATATATCCTCCCAAGTGTCTCCCAGTTAGGGTTGGGGGTACCCTGTGCGGGACCCAGGCTCCTTGCTCTGGGAGGGGTGGGAGCTACTAAGCTACATTTTCTGTTTGGTCTCTGCTGTAGGCTCCTCGCAAAGGATATTTCCCCTTCAGCTCATAAAATCTCTTACCCAGTGGTACACATCCTCTCTACTCTTTGGCTTCAAAAATTCTTATCGACTGTGATTCCATTGATTGTTCAGGTCACTTGTCAGCAATAAGCCAAAAATGCATGCTGGGGACCCAAGCAAGTGGGCTCAGCTTCCACCTACTCAGCTGCCATCTTTCCCTTCCTATAGTGATGAGTCTCAGTGGCACAGATTCATTTCTTGTGATTGTGCCCAAAGCATGTATCTCTTCAGCCTTGCTTCCGTGGGTGCACAGCTCCACTGTGCACCTCCCCCATGGTCTTCCTCTCTGGGTGCTCTTGTCCAGGGCGATCTGGCCACCTGGCTACTGCCGCCACAGAGCTGGCCGTGTGCTTGTGGGGGTTAGAGCCCTGAGCAGAGGTGCTTGGCACTTGGGAAACCACCACCACCACCACCACCACCACCACATGGGCTCACAGGAGAAGGAGAGAAGCTAGGAGGAGGAGAATGGCAGCAGGAGCAGGGGGACAGGGAGTGTGAGATCCCAAAAGACAGCCCAGATCATCGAGCATCTTTTCATATGTCCGTTCCCCATCTATATGCTTTCTTTGGGAAAATGTCTATTCAGGCCCTCTGCCTCCTTTTTAATCAGATTTTTTTGATATTGAGTTATATGAATTCTTTATATATTTTGGATATTAAGCCCTTATTGGTTATATCATTTGCAAATATCTCCTCCCATTCAGTAGGTTGTCTTTCACTGTGATGGGCAAGAATAGGTCCACTGACATGATTTTTTTAAAATAGGGAGCTGTGTACATAGGACACGGAAAAGGAAACAGTAAATAGGAAGACATTTAATTTTCCTTTTTTTTTTTGCTGATGTGATATTTTTGTTGATGGATTATATTTCTGGGAGAAAGGAGTTTTCTAGATAATTAGTACCATTCTTTCAAATTGAAAAATATGACATGTGTTAAGAGTTCCTGGGGACTTGACTGAATAAACAGTTTTAGGGGCTTTGTCTGTCTAAAAGACCCAAATTTGCTTCCCTGCAAGAGTGTATTGGTCCTTGGGGCCCACAGGAAGCAAATGTTGACAGCAGCGCTTAAATCAGTGTGCCATTCTTTACTGCAGGCATTTTCGCCTTCTAGAGACATCATGGTCATGCTGTTGCACACTTTTCCCCCTCATTGTAGATTACATTTTCCAGGTGAATAGAACTTGAAGCCCTAGATGATATAGCATCCCTGTGAGAAATTATGTAGCCAGTATAGAGACCTATTCCCAAACAATTACCAAATAAAGCAGCCTTCAGTGCCAGCCATTATACTGCTGTTACACTCGGTCAGGTACTGCCATCCATATCATTTCCTAGGCAGGAAGCACATCATTTTAAGTGATGTTCTGTGGCCCCCTGTGTCAGATAGACTTTGGGTGTCAGGCCTGAAAAGGTCTTATTTGCTATTTTGGCAGTGACATCCTTCCTACACTGAACAGCTTTTAATAGGGGTTGTAAGTTCTTAATGCCTACTATCTCCCCCTACTTTCAGTGTTTATAAGCCAAGAACTCTGTAAAAGTTTGCTTTTGTGTGCATGTGTTGGAATACATATTTTGGTAAGTGCTGACATGTTTTATTTTTCTTTTTCAGAAGAATCAGCTGTCTTTTTTTGCTTACGTGGCTACACTTTTATTTTTAATCCACTGGTCAGTCTTTCTAATGCCTCAGGGAAGTAAGTGGATGGTTCAGTGGGAACAGGGAGAGGAAAAAATTTACAGAAATGTTTTCTGTGTTGTATTATTTATGAATTTATTGGTGGCATTTATTATCTTCCCAGTATATGGAGAGTTTCAATATTTTAACTGTCATTTTGATATTTTGTTCTAAGCAGCAAGCTGAAGTCAGAATTTTGTAAGGAATGAACAGCTGAAAAAAATCTCCAAAGCAGCATTAAGGAGCATAGCACTAATTCACCGACCTATATATTTCTGCATAAACCATAAAGTAAAAATCACAGAAGCTTAGCTCATTTGATCAAAATCATGTTTATTTAATAAGAGCAATTTCTTTTTCTTTTGTATATTTTATTAGTTATGCTATTACAGTTGTTTCATTTTTTCTCCCCTTTATCCCCTCCGCCCTGCACCCCATCCCAAAATCCCCATGTCAACATTTTCTCACCACCACTTTCCCGAGCCCCACCACTCCCCACCTCCCACCCTCAATCCTTCCCCCATTTGGCTTTGTCCATGGGTCCTTCATGCATGTTCCTTGATGACCCTTTCCCTCCTTTTCCCGTTATCTCTCTCCCTCCTCTCTGGTTACTGTCTGTTTGCTTTTTATTACAACGTTGCTGTTATATTTTGCTTGCTTGTTTGTTTTGTTGATTAGATTCCACTTTTAGGTGAGATGTATGGTATTTGTCTTTTACCACCTGGCTTATTTCACTTTGCATAATGCTCTCCAGTTCCATCCATGCTGTCGTGAAGGGCAGTAGCTCTTTCTTTCTTTCTTTCTGCTGTGTAGTATTCCATTGTGTAAATGTACCACAGCATTTTTGATCCACTCATTTACTGTTGGGCACTTAGGTTGCTTCCAGTTCTTGGCTATTATAAATTGTGCTGCTATGAACATTGGGGTGCATAAGTTCTTTTGAATTGGTGTTTCAGGATAGTTAGGGTATAATCCCAGCAGTGGAATTGCTGGGTCAAAAGGCAGTTCCAGTTTTAGTTTTTTAAAGAAATTCCAAACTCTTTTCCACAGTGGTTGCACCAGTCTGCATTCCCACCACCGGTGCACTAGGGTTTCCTTTTCTCCGCATCCTTGCCAGCACTTGTTGCTTGTTGATTTATTAATGATAGCAATTCTGACTGGTACAAGGCCATATCTCATTGTGTTTTTAATTTGCAGCTCTCTGATGGCTAAATGATGAGCATTTTTTCATTTGTCTATGGGCCCTCTGCATATCTTCCTTGGAGGAGTGTCTATTCAGGTCCATTGCCCATTTTTAATTGGATTGCTGTATTCCTGTTCTTAAGTCTTATTAGTCCTTTATATATTTAGGAGATTTAAACCCTTGTCTGAGGTGCCATTGGCAAATATGTTCTCCCTTACAGCCAGTTCCCTTCTCATTTTGATGATGGTTTCCTTAGCCATGCAGAAGATTTTAAATTTGATGTAGTTCCATTTGTTTATTTTTTCCATTATTTCCCTTGCCCAAGGAGATACATCAGCAAAAATATTGCTACATGGGATATCTGAGATTTTACTGCCTATGTTTTCTTTTGGATTTTTATGGTATCATAATTTATATTTAAGTCTTTTATTCATTTTGAGTTTTTTTCATTTTGAGTCTATGGTGTAAGATGGTAGCCTAGTTTCATTTATTTTAGCATGTACCAGTCCAGTTCTCCCTACACCATTTATTGAAGAGACTGTTCTTACTCCATGGTATGCTTGTGTCCCCTTTGTCAAATATTAATTGACCAGAAGGCATGGGCTTATTTCTAAGCTTTTTATTCTGTTCCATTTATCTATGTGTCCGATCTTATGCCAGTACCAGACTGTTTTGATTACAGTGGCCTTGCAGTATAGTTTTATATCAGGTGTTATGATCCCTTCAACTTTGCTATTCTTTCTCAAGATTGCTGAGGCTCTGCAGGTCTTTTTGGGTTACATATAAATTTTTGGAGTATTTGTTCTAGACCTGTGAACTATGCCATTGTTATCGTAATAGGAGTTGTACTCAATCTATAGATTGCTTTGGGCAGTATGGACATTTTTATGATGTAGATTCTTCTAATCTATGAACATGGTTTATGCTTCTATTCATTTATATTCTCTTCGATATCTTTTCTAAGTTTTCCTTCCTCAGTTTTCTATAGTTTTCTGAGTCTAGGTCTTTTACCTCCTTGGTTAAATTTATTCCCAGGTAGTTTATTTTTCTTGTTGCTATAGTACATGGGATTTTTTTCCTAGTTTCTCTTTCTGATATGTCATTGTTGGTGTACAAAAAATGCCATCAATTTCTGAATATTGACTTTGTATCCCAATACTTTTCTGAATTCCCTTAATGGAGTAGTTTTTTGGTGAAACCTATAGGGTTTTCTATGTACACGATCATATCATCTGCGAATAATGACAGTTTTACTTCCTCCTTTCCAGTTTGGATACCATTTATTTCTTCTTCTTGTCGATAGCTGTGGTTAAGACTTCCAGTACTATGTTGCGTAACAGTGGTGAAAGCGGACATACCCTTCTATTGTTCCCGATTTTAAGGGAAATGCTTAATTTTTGCCCATTGAGTGTTCTCCCCTCCAGCTGACTGAGAGGTTCAACACCCCACCCCCACCACCGTCTTGTATGCTGTTGTACGGGGGCTGGCAGGACAAAGGAAATAACACAAAAACAGAACCAAAACAAGCAAACCTCCCTCTCCAAAAACATACCAATGACAAAAGATTAGGGAGTATTAAAAGTAGAAAGAGAAATGAAATGTTAGGGAAAAGAAGGAAAAAAATAAAAAGAATAAAGGAACATCAAAGGACAGAAAAGTGATTATGGGAGGATAAAAGGTAAGAGAACTAATATGAATAATGAATGAAAGGAAAATATGAAAAAGGGACAAAAATAGAATGACAATAATAAGAAAAGGGAAGAAGACGGGAACAATGGGGAAATCAAAGTAAGAGTAAAATAAGAGACATGAAGGAAAATAAAATAGAACAGTAAAAATAGAAGAAAAATAATAATAATAAAAGCTGTATGGAAAAGACAAAATAGTGGAAACAGTGAAAGAGAGCAAAGCGGAATCTGACTCGGCAGGGTTTAGTGCTTGCCTCCCGGGCTCTCCCTTTGGGCAGGGCTCCGATGGCGTCCGAGGTGCGCGTAAGCTCCTGCCGGGCGCTGTCCCCGCGCAGCTCTCGGCAGTCTGGTTAAAGCTACGAGCAATCCACAGTTTGTGGCTGACTCCTCCAGATTTGGCTGCACCCAGGTTGGGCCCCGCTGCCCTGCAAAGCAGATTTTTATGAGCACTGGGCCCAGGGGCGTGTCAGCAAATATCCAAGTCACTGCACGATCTGCCTCTGCCTGTGTCTGCCTGCCAGCCTGCTGTCAGTTTTAGACTAGTCACAGCCCTGACTGTTACTGAGAGAGCTTCTGGTGGAACTGGGGCACGGACCCCTGGATCTCTCATGGCAGGTGTCTTTCAGACTGCAGGGAAGATGGTGGCTGTGTTTCCCTCCCCAAACCACTAGTTCGAGTCTGTGCAGGAATTGTTCCCTGTTTTCAGCAGAGTGGGGCCCCTAGTAAGCTAAAAGTTGGGGTCTCCAGATCCTAGATCTTGGGACCTCCTGGAATCCGGAGGGCGTTTCTATGGCTCTCCCGTGAGGGGGAAGCACAAGCATGTTTTTTGGGAAACTGATGGTATGGATGCACCCTGCAGTCTGCCTCCGATACCCCAAGTTTGTGTATGTTGCTGTCTCCTCAGCATGGGTTAAGATTCAGGATGGAAGGAAAGAAATAAGGAAAGAAAAAGAAAAACCATACAAAATAAGCCATAACACCAGAACTAAACAAAAAAGAAAAAAATTTGTGGGGTAGTTGAGCAGGATTCCAGGGGCTGGAGGAAGTGGTATCGCAGAGGGTAAAGTTATTGCCTTTCCCTTGGGAGGGTTCTGCTCCCTCAAGAAAGATAGCTGCTATAAACTCCAGGTATATCCTGGCACAGAAAACCCTACCGCTGCTCTCCCACGTCTCTCCCCAGTGCCTCCTGCTCTAGACTCTCCTCATGTGACTCCAGTCCACTCACCCTCCCTTCATGGGCCTCAAGGTGAATGGTTACAAACCCAAAACCTGTACTTTGGCTTCTTTAATAATTAAAAAAAAAAATAGTAGCATTGTCTCCAGTGGGTCTTGTCTCTCCCCAGCAGAGACAAACATTGCGGCCTTTTGCCACTTGATGCTACGTGGTCTGTTCATCCCGGCATTGCTGCTCTGTGCTGGGGAACTTGGTTTGTGGTTCTGGCTTCTCTCCTTTCGAGGGAAAGCTCTCACAGCCACACCGCTCCCTCAGCCCGCTGCCCTTCTGAATGGGCCAGGGCCCTTTAACAACCTCACACTTCCTACCCTTCGTGCTGGGTCTTTTTTCTCTTTGGTTAAAAAGTCTCTTTTTCAGGTAACCTTCAGTTTATTTCAGGTGTCTAGTCTTCTCTTTAGTTTTATTTCCAAGTTGGTTGTGGGAGGAGGTGCATGATAGAGCTTCCTACTCTGCCACGGTCTTGCACCACTTACCAGCAATTTCTTTCCTTTCAGAATTCCTTAACAATTTACTCACTAGTTAGAACAGAAAAAAAATGTTAATTTGGTCTTGAAGAGTTGAGTCTTCAGTCATTTACTGAGTAAATGATTTCATTCATCTCTTTGGTGATTCAGCCATAGTTCATAAATTTAGTAATCTGAGATGCTGCTTAAGACTTGTAAAACTTTCCCAACATGGCAAACACTGCTGGTGCCCTTGCTATGAAAAAAAAAAATGAAAATACCATGTTGTGGAGAGACACAGGCATGCAGAAGGAAAACGATAGGAAGAAGCATCCCTTCTGAACAACCTCATGCACAGTGTCAACGTGTTATGTGCCTTACTGTGTAGAAATCTCATCTGATTTTCAAATGTCATAAGGCAAACTATTTCCTCATTTTACAGATGAGGAAACGGAGGCTGAACAAAGGTAAGTAATTGTCTGAAGAATAAGAAAATGAAAGTAAAAACCATGTTTTTCTAATGCCAAAGCCCTTACCCATCTTTGCCATCTCATGCTTCCGGAACGAATTCCCTAAGTGGAAAGGGAGAACTGCTGTCAAGGCCACTTTATTTTCATTTAGAATTAATTTCTGGTGTGTGATAGATGTCACTCCTCACTTGTCAGGATTTAAGTTGAGTGTTCTGTAGGGAAGGGGAGAGGAAGAAGTTTTTAGAAATGTTTTCTGGGCCATATTATTTATGAATCTATGTATTGAATTTATTATCTTCCCAATGGGGGGAGACCATCAATATCTCAATTGTTATCTTGTTAAAAAGACACCTGAAGCAACCCACCCTCTTTAGGACTTTGGCCTTGATTAAGTCATGTGAATATTTTCCTACAAAACAAGATTCATCCAAAACATGGCTTTTTAGCCTTGTTTTTGAAAAGTATAAGTTTCTCCAGTTTGTTAATTACTCTGACACTTATTTTTGATATGATTCCTCTATATTATTAGTCTGATTATGCACTAAATCTTATTAAAATGAATCAGCATTTTTGGACCTGACATTGGGTGTAAGGAGTCCCAAGTACAACTGTGCCTTGGCTATTAAATAGTATGGTAGGTACTATCAGTTTGCTTTACGCTTTTGTGAGTGTGTTGACTTATCATTTGCACTGCCAATGACTTGCAGGAAAAGAAATGTAAAATGCACAAAGAAATTTTGGTGATTTGGGAAATAGTAAGTGAAGTGATAATGGATGAATAATAAATAAATGGGAAGTACCAAGTAATAGTTTTTCTTTTCTAAAAGAAAAAAAGAATTCGAAGCATCTTCATTTCATTGTAAACCAAGAAATTGTGACTATTTTTTCATTTCCTAGGTATCTATGTTAATCTTAACATGTTTGCAGCTACATCACATTCATTTTTAATAGGAACATTAAATAAAGATGATTAGTTTTAGCTGGAAGTTAAAAAGAGCTTAACATTTTTTAAACTTTCAAATGCCTGATTTTAAAAGTCCCCCACTTACTTTTTCTAAATGTACTTTCTCATCTCCATTCTCTAATCCAAATTTTAGAATCCAAGTCATTTTGCAATCTGTAGATAAGAAAATTAGACTATAGATCCGGCTGGTGTAGCTCAGTGGATTGAGCATCCACTGTGAACGGCGGGGTCACTGGTTCGATTCCCCAGTCAGGGCACATGCCTGAGTTGTGTACCAGGTCACCAGTGGGGGCCACGCGAGAGGCAACCACACATTGATGTTTCTCTCCCTCTCTTTCTCCCTCCCTTCCCCTCTGTCTAAAAATAAAATAAAATCTTTAAAAAAAAAAGAAAATTAGACTATAAATCTCAGTGCAAGCACGAGAACAGTAAAATTTTTAGTGCAGTTGATCTCTAAGTTCACTGAGGTGTCAGCAGGTAATATTATAGTCAGGCTGACTTATATGGAGTCTCTCTGCATTCAGAGATTTAAACACACATCATGACCTACTATATTCACTTCAGGCTGTGCACAAACCTGTCACTTCAGACTGTGCACTAACATAAGTCAACTTTGAAGAAATATGTTGTGATGTAATGCAATATAAGCAGAGGCTGCAGAAAATTTACAAAGACATAATAGTAAACCTCCATCAACCTGGTTTTTTGGAAACCATTTGGTAACTTTTGGTCTCCAAAGCTTCAGAGGTATGCCAATTTGCAGCAGCTCATCCACTTGCCCTGGGAATTCCAGAATCCCAAGGAACATGTCGAAACTACCAAATTAATATTTAAATAATACCAGTTTATGTATTTACTCAGGGTCTGTGAAAACGCCCACTTGCTCACACACTTGTCAACTGTGGATATTAGTTCTTTTAATTATGATCAAAACTAATGGATGACAATGGGTGATAATTACATTAATTTGACTCTCCCAAATAACCAATGAGCATTTTATCTGTGTATTTACTGGCAATATGAGGTTTTTTCCCCCCCATGAATTGCCTATTCAATCTCTTCTGTGTTTTAAGTTCATTCGTCCATCTTTCAATTCATAAACTTAAAAAAAATAAGTAGTCACTTCTGGTCAAGATGGGGGCGTAGATAGACAGGCTTCTCCTCCTCATGCAACCACAGAAAGAATTACGACCAGATCTCAAAAACAAATAACACCCAGAAGCATCAGAAAATTGAGCTGTATAGAAGCCCAATATCCAAGGATTTAAAGAAGCCACATTCATCTAGGTGGGTGGAGGGGTTGAATCGTGGCGATGGGGCTGAGAGGCAGTGTGGTGCCCATAAGTGGCAGTAGTGGAACGGATGGTCCCCTATTCATGTATGGTGGATAAAAATCAGGATGGATACCCTGAGAGTGAGCGATCCTAGACCCAGGCCAGACCACACAGCCCAGGGTTCCAGCAACAGTAAGATAAACCTCTATTACCTCAGGCTATAAAAATCAGAGGAGGTTGGGGTGGCAGAAGAAACTGCTGGATTTTTGCTGCCTAAGTGAATCACATGGGCTTAGGATGTATGCAAACCCCAGGGCAGCAGCTGGAGGGGCACCAATGACATAAGGGAAGTGGGTGATGTGATTGGAAATGGAGCAAGTACCAGGTGGACATTGGGAGACCAGGCAGTGGAGTTGTCACCTCTCTGACCACACCCCACAAGTGGAGCTGCAGAGCTGTGAAGTGGTTTGCCCTGCACTGGCAACTATGTAAGGTTCCACCCCACACAATTTACAGGTACCTTTGCTAAATAGACCATACTACTAACAGAGGGAGTAAAAGCAGCTCTACCTAATACACAGAAACAAACAGGGAGGCTGCCAAATTGAGGAGGCAAAGAAATATGGCCCAAATGAAAGAACAGAACAAAACCCTGGAAAGAGATCTAAATGAAAGAGAGATAACCAAGATGTCAGATGCAGAGTTCAAAACACTGGTGATAAGGATGCTCAGAGAACTCATTGAGTATGGCAAAAAAAAAAAAAGTGAAATAAAGAAAAATATACAGGGAACCAACAGTGAAGGGAAGGAAGCCAGGATTCAAATAAATGATTTGGAAGAAAAGGAAGAAATATACATTCAACCAGAATAGAAAGAAGAAACAAGAATTCAAAAAAACCAGGAGAGGCTTTGGAAACTCCGGGACAACTTTAAACGTTCCAACATCTGAATTACAGAGGTGCCAGAAGTAGAAGAGCAAGAGCAAGAAATTGAAAACTTATTTGAAAAAATAATGAAAGAAAAATTCCCCAAACTGGTGAAGGAAATAGACATACAAGTCCAGGAAGCACAGAGAGTTCCAAACAAGCTGGACCCAAAGAGGACCACACCAAGACACATCATAATTGAAATGCCAAGTGTTAAAGAGAAAATCTTAAAAGCAGCAAGAGAAAGAGCAGAGAGCTACCTACAAAGGAGTTCCCATAAGACCATCAGCCGATTTCTCAAAAGAAACTTAGCAGGCAAGAAGGGGCTGGTAAGAAGTATTCAAAGTGATAAAAAGTAAGGACCTACAACCTAGATTACCCTATCTAGCAAAGCTATTATTTAGAATGGAAGGGCAGATAAAGTGCTTCCTAGACAAGGTAACGCTAAAGGAATTCATCATCACCAAGTCATTATTGCATGAAATGCAAAAGGGACTTATTTGAGAAAAAGAAGATCAAAACCATGAATGATAAAATGACAATAAACTCACAACTACCAACAACTGAATCTAAAAAACAAAAACAAAAACTAAACAAACAACCAGAATAGAACAAAATCATAGGTATGGAGATCATTTGGAGGATTATCAGCTGGTTAGGGAAAGGGGGAGAATGAGGGAAAAGGGGCAGGGATTAAGAAGCATAATTAATAGCAACAAAATAGACAGGGGGATGTTAAGAATAGTATAGGGAAGGGAGAAGCCAAAGAATTTACACATATGACCCATGGACAGGAACTAAGGTAGGGTTTTGCTGGAGGGAATGGGGGTACTGGGTGGAGGAGGGCAAAGGGGGAAAAGTTGGGACAACTATAACAGCATAATCAATAAGATATACTTAAAAAAATAAAAAATAAGTCAAAACTGTCTACCATTTAAAGTTTCTAGGTTTTACATCTTGCTTGGAAAAGCTTTTGCTACCACAATATTAAAATATTTTACATTTTCATATATATGAACTAATATATGAATAAAATCAAAGCTGTTATGAACAAAGATGTTATGAAAAATCCATATGTATGAATTCATATTATTTATACTATATATTCATTGTAACTATTAATAATATATCATACCATACTTTATACATATTATGTTTATATAATATTTATATCTAATTCAATATGTAATATATAAATCAATTGTATTTTATTTATATATGAGTTACATATATCTATTTGTAATTTATATAATCTATTATATCTGTGAATGATATGAGATAGAAATTTAACAATTTTTTTTCAAGTGTGTAGCTAAAACTCTACTGAGTTTTCCAGACAGATTTTAAATGCTACCTTTATTATGTAACATTAATATTAGCTATGTTTCTGGACTCTATTCAGTTTTGTTATTTTATTTTTCCATTCTTGAGCCAATTTCATGCTGTTTTAATTACTGTAATGTTGTCATAATAACAGTATCTGCTAGGGCATGTCTCTTTTCATTTCTCTTCTTGATGAACTTTGTGATCAATATATCACATCCTATAAAATATCCTATTGGGATTTCGATTGGTATTGCACTGAATTGTAGACTAATTTGGATGAAAACTAACACCTTGATAAAGGTTAAAATGTAGACTCAAAAACATAGTTACCAATATATTCAGTTTTGTCCTCCTATAAAATGTTACAGATTTCCTCATCTATTTTATAATTTTTATCACAAATTTCTAGCTTTTAGGGTTAAATCATGATGCATTACAATATTTACTAGTATTGCAAAGAGTACATTTGTTCGTAACATCTTTGATTTCTTGCTTGCTCAGGAATAAAAAAATAGCTAACACTTAAATAAACTTTACTATATGTCATGCATAGTAGTTTACACGTGTTGAAACAGTTAATCCTTAAAGCAACTCAGTGAAGTGGGTGTTATTATTAACCCCATTTTATAGATGAAGAAACTGAGGCATAGAGAAGTTAAGTACCTAGACCACAGCTATTATAGATCTAAAAAGAAGTGGAGCCAGTTTTAAACAAGGCCAAGACTTTCTCCAGTCTGTGGTCTTAAGCTTCTCTAGTATTGATCTGTACAATGGTCCTGTACCTGGTCATCTTACTAGATCCTTTTATTTCTTCTAATCACTTTTTAAAAATAATTATACTTTATTTTTTTAAAATATTTTATTTATTTATTTTTAGACAGGGGGGGAAGGGATGAGGAAAGAGAAGGAGAGAAACATCAATGTGTGGTCACCCCTCACATGTCTCCTACCGGGGACCTGGCCTGCAACCCAGCCATGTGCCCTGACTGGGAAATCGAACCGGTGACCCTTTGGTTCGCAGACTGATGCTCAAGCCACTGAGCTACAGCAGCTGGGACTTCTAATCATTTTTAAGTTGTTTTGCTTGGATTAGCTAAAAAGAAAGTACATAATCTGCTAATCATAGAAGTTTTTACTTTTCTATTCAAATATTTATTCTGATTTATCGCTTGTTTTTTCCTATTGCTCAGGTTTTGCACTTGCTGTTCCCATGTCTAGCATACTGTATCCAGGCTCTTCTTTGAGAAGCTTCTCTTCATCCTTTAGACCTCACATCATATTTTACTTCCTTAGACAGGCCTTTCTTGGTTACCTTGAGTAATGTAGCACTGTTCTGCTCCATCCCCACTCATCCTGTTAATCTCCTGTACTTCATTCTGTGGACTTCCAGGTACTTATTACTTAGCATTATTCTGCATTTAATAAAGCTATTATTTGCAGATTAAGAATTTTCCATGTAGATATCCATGTTATTTTCAAAGAAAGATAATTTTACTTTACTGTCCCCGAATATTTTTTTTCGTTTGCTTTATTACACTTGTGATAGGGGAACCCAAGAGTTAAATATTTTAGCTCTAGTTAAGTTGATAGGCTTAAGTGATTAATGCATGTGGGAAGCTATTTTTCCAGGAACTGGAATACATGACCTACATGACACCAGAAGGCCAAATGTGTCCCAGGGGGTCTGCAAGCCTTTGAGATTGTATCTGAGCCATTGTGATCCAGGGAAGGAACCTCTGTGAAGCAGGTACAGAATTGTTGACTAATGTATAAGGAAGTACTAGGAAAATCACCTCGGGACTGCAACTCTTACCTGATTAACCTTTTTTCCAAACCCCTTCCTACCCTTTCCTTCTCCTCATAAAAAGGTAAGCCTCAGATGTGATGGTAAGATGATTTGTGGGGTACATAACACACAATCTTCTCAGATTGCCAGCATTTGAAAAAAGCTCCCATCAAGATTCAATCCCTGCCTCTACTTATTGGTTGTGGTAGTGACAGGAAGCATGAATGCTAACTTTTTTGCTTTTACTTGAACTTACACTTATTATACTTGGAGACTTCCAATAAATGCAAATAACATTTTTTTTTAGAGGCAAAGAGTTTAGTGTTTCACCAGTATGTATGGTTTTAACTTTGGATTTTCAATAGATGCTCTTTATCAAGTCGAAGTTTCCTTTTCTTCCTAATTTCCTGAGAGCTTTGATCATGATTAAATTTTGCATATTGTCAAATCCTTTTTGTGTATTTAAATTAGCACATAAGTTTTCTGTTATAAATTGTTAATACGGTGAGCCACATTGGTTATTTTTATTTTCTTAAACCAACCTTGCCTTCCTGTGATAAAACTCCTTGGTCATGATTTCTTATTCTTTTTATATATGTGGGATTCAACTTACTATTTTTGTTAAGAATATTTGTTTCTATGTTCACAAGAGCTATTGCTATGTAAATGCACTTTTGTAATATTGTTATCTAGTTTTAGTAATATAGTATTGCTGGACTCATAGAACAAGTTGGAAAGTGTTACCTACTCTTATGTTTTATAACAGTTTGCAAAAACATTGATAATATTTCTTCTTTAAAGTTTTGGTAGAATGCATCAGTGATGCCACCTAGTCTTGGTTCTTAACTACAGAGTTATAAATATACATATATACAGGGCTATCTTAGTTATCCTTTTTCAGTGATCTTTCATAGTTTTTGTTTGTCAGTGAATTTGTCCATTTCATCAAGTTGTCATATTTAGTAACAAAGTTCTTCACAATATTCCTTTATTGTTTTTTAATGTTTTTAATTATACCCCTCTCTCCCTATGCTGTTGGTAATTTTTGCTTTCTCTCTCTCTTTACTGATTAGTCTGGCTAAACTTTTATTAATTTTATTGGTTCACAGAAATAATTTTTAATTCATTTTCATTTATTATTTTTCTGTTTTCTAATTCATTGATTTTTGCTTTTATCTTGGTAATTTGCTTTCTCCTGCTTACTTAGTGTTCAATTTATTCTTTTTTAAATTTTTTCTTAAAGTAGAAACTTGTTACTTTCTTCATTTCTAATAAAGTCATTTATGTCTATAAATTACTTTAAGCACTACTTTAACTGTGTCATACAAATTTTTTTATGTTGTGTTTTCATTTTCATTCAGTTAAAGATACTTTTCAATTTCCTTTGTGATTTTTTTCATTGACCTGTGAGTTATTTCATAATATGTCATCTGGTGATTTCTTCTTATCAATTTCTAATTTAAATCCATGTTGCCAGAAAACATTTTGTATGAATTGAATCCTTTGAAATTTATTGAAACTTGTTTTGTGGCCAAGAATATGGTCTATCATAATAAATAATACTCTGTGCATTGACTAGAAAATGTATTTTATACTGTTTTGGTGGAATGTTCCTTAAGTATCAGTTATAGTTTATTTATAGTAGTGTTCAAGTCTCCTTTATTCTTACTGATTTTCTGTCTATTTATTCTATCAGTTACTGAGAAAAAGGTGTTGAAATCTCTGACTGTACTTGTGGATTTTTCTATTTCTCTTTTCAGTTATATATGTGTTGGCACTGTGAATTCGAATCTCTTGTCAGGGACATGAGATTCAAATAACAATTCTAATAACTTAGAATCATTATTCTTGATTTTTGACTGCTTTATCATTTTGAAATGATGTTTTTATTTCTGGTAATATTCCTTGCTCTGAATTTTATTTTGTCTAATAATATAGCTACTACAGCTTTGCTTTGTAGTAATGTAAGTTTTATATATTTATTTCCATTGTCAGTCTATCCATAACTATATTTAAAGTTGCTTCTTGATCTGGAAAGCATTATGCTAAGTGAAATAAGCCAGGTGGCGAAAGACAAATACCATATGATCTCACCTATAAGTGGAAACTAGTCAACAGAACAAACAAGCAAGCAAAATGTAACTATAGTCATTGAAATAAAGAACAAACTGACAGTACAAAGAGAAGAGGGGGAGCGAATAACGGGAAGGGTAATCAAGGAATATATATAAAGGACACATAGACAAAGCCAAAAGGGGGTAGGATCGAGAGTGGGAGATGGGAATGAGAGGGGCGGGAGCAATGGTAGAGGGCAGATGGACAAAACTGCACTTGAACAACAATTAAAAAAAAGAAAAAATATTAAATCTAAATTTTGCTTATAAAAAAAAGAGTTGCTTCCTGTAGACAGTATATAATTTGCCCTGGTTTTTCATCTGTGTTTCAGTTTGGATAATTAACAATGCCATGTTTTCAAGTTCAGTGATCTTTTCTTTTATGGTGTCTAAATGCTGCTAATCCTATCTAACAGATTTCTCATTTTAGGTACCATTTTTTCATCTGTATAAAATTCATTTAGTCATTTTATTTTACAAGTTTTACTTTTCTTCTCATACATTCTTATATTCCTTTAAACCCTTGAACATATTTTTTTCTAGCAGTTTTAAAGTCCTTGTCTGATTAATTTCTGCAACTTTTGGTCCTATTTTTATTAATTGACTTTATTCATGTTTATTTGTCACATTTTCCTGCTTTTTCACATGTACAGTAATTTTAATTGTATGTTAGACATTTTGTTAAGAATCTCGATTTTCTTGTTTTCCTTTAAAAACTGTGGAATTTTGCTTTCATCTTCATCTTTTCCAGGCTTATTTTGAGCTTTATTATATTGGACCTACAGTAACCTTTGTTTAGCTGATATAGCTCTGCTATTTGAGCATAACCCCTTTAGGATCTTTTTAAAATATGCTGGGCTTTCAGTGAGGTCCCTTCACTAAAACTTATCAGAACTTGAACACCTCTTAGCTGTGTGAACTTGGGGATTGTTAGATTAGAATTATCCTACAGTTCTTTGCTGCCTGGCTTTGTAGGGGTTGATGTTATTCATTAAGTATCACTCGCTTAGATTCACACTCTCTGAACTATGATCCAAAAAGTATCTTCAGGCAGAAAGACAGAAGGACCACAGGACTTACCTCAGTTTTTCCCTGTTTTCAGGGATCACAGTCATGTGCTACTTATTACCCAATTTTTGAAAAACAATTGCTTCTTGTAATTCATTTGGTTTTCTATTTATTTATGATGGGTGAGCAGGTCTGGTATCAGTTATTCATTTACTGAAGAAGTGGAAGTTCTCTTCCTAGTTTTTAATTCTGTTAATGTACTGAATTCATTGGTAATAATTACACTGATGTTTGTGATCTTACTTTTTATTTTACATTACTCATTTAATACAGTTTTGGATAATTTCACTAATATTTCAATTAGGATTTTTGTATTTGCTTGCCCTCAGAAGTGAGGTGGGTTTATCATATTTTTAGTCATATTTTTCTTTGACTTTAGTATTAGTTCTGGCAATTTATAAATTTATTTAAGACATTTAAAATTTTTTCACATATTCTGGAATAGTTTTAAAAACACAGAATTATACTTTGTGGCCCTGGCCAGGTGGCTTGGCTAATTAGAGTGTCATCCTGTATACCAAAAGTTGTGGGTTTGATTCTCAGTCAGGGCATGTAACCAGGTTGTAGATTTCTCTCTCACATTGATGTTTCTCTTTCTCTCTAAAATCAATGAACATATTCTCAAGTGAGAATTTTTTTTTTTAATTTACATGGTGTCTTAAGTTTCTCATGAAAATATCTCATCAGATACTTTTGTGTGTCTGTGTGTGTGTACAGGGAAGGGTTTGATATTTTGGACTGTCTTTTAAATATCTCGTGTTATGCCCTGACTGACGTAGCTCAGTTGGTTAGGTGTCATTCCACAAAGCGAAAGGTCGCTGGTTCATCCCCAGTCAGGGCACATGCCTGGGTTGTGGGTTTCTTCTTCGGTTGGGCACATATGAGAAGCAACCGATCGATATTTCTTTCTAACAGTGATGTTTCTCTGCTTCTCTTTCTCCCTCCCTTCCCCTCTCTCTAAAAGTAATTAAATAAACTCTTAAAAAATAAATATCTTTTTGTTAGTACTGAAATATTTGGGTTTATATAGCTCTACTCTTTAATTTTTAATTTTGCCAATTTAAAAAATTTTATCTTTGCTTTTGAATTTTTCATGTTTTTATACCTATAATTTCCTTGTTGTTTAGAAAGTCTTCCCCACTTTTCCATGTATGATGCTTTTTCATTGCCAGTGTTTTAAATTTGTTTAATTTTTTCTTTGTCGATTTTGCCAAACTTTTGCCTGTTTTATTTGTCTTTTCATATAATACACTTGATAATTTGAAAGTATGTATTTTTAGTAAAGTTTCAGAAAAGGAGAGGGCTAAAAAGATATGAAAACATTATACAAAGAGAGGGACAACTCATGAAAAAATGTGCAGGCAAGAATGGAAAATTGTGTGGGATAATGAGATAAAAGAAGAGGAATGAGGTGAAGAATTTTTTCCATCCTAAAGGATGGGAAAGAAATTTCTAAGTTAAAACAGAAGGTAATGAGAAACAATTTGATGTTTATAAGCTTCAGAGGCATAGAGTGGGACCAGACTTTGAAGAAAATTATTTCAGCAGCTTTGAGTATGTTGACATATACAGATATTGAAGACAGAAATGTCTTCTTGGGCTGTTGTTGCAGAGAGTCAGGTAAGAACAGAGTTGTTTTGAAAATGGAGAAATAAACTCAAAATATTCTGTTGAGAATATATGTGTGTGGTTTTAGGGGTGGGAAAAGGGAAATTTTAAAAAGAAGCACACTGCAAAATGGTGAGATTTTGAGGATTGAAAATTGGTATAATTAATATTGACAAAAAATTGGGTAGAGGTGCCTAGTGGAGGGTGTGAGGAGCTAACGGGAGTGGGCTCAGGGTGCATAGTTGATGTGAGATGTTCAAGTGTAGAAGCCCCGCAGACATTCTAGACACGTGAATAAACAGTAGACCATGATTAGGGTCACCAATGACCTCCATGTTTGGGTAATATTTCTGTCTTCTTCGTTTTCTTAACCCTGAAATTACAGTGAGCCCTGATGTTTATAGGTCAGGTAAATTACATATTTTTTAAAGAATATGCTGGGAAATTGTAGAAGTCTTCACTAGGGGTATTTGAGATCTTTATGGGGAAAACTCAGGGGCAAGAGAATATATGATGTAGTTCTTGAGTTCCTTTTTGCCTTTTGCAGATCAACAGAAACACTCAATTTTGAAAGGAGGTCACCATGCCATCATGGTCCTTTCATGTATTCCCTGTACTTGCTCTCACTAGGAGAGCCAGAGACTATCACTGTTGCAGCTATACATACAGATGTTAAGGACCAGACCAAGAAGGGGCTGTTGTTACACTTTGACCTTACTGTTTTGGGCCTAGTAATAGTTGTTGTTTTAAAATACAGCATTTAACAGAGTTGTTTTCCAAATAATGTAACATGTTTTCCCCTACTTTAATAGCTTATTCAAAGAGTCATTTTCCCAATGGATGTTGGAAATGATTTCTGCATTTCCCCTGACTTATATTCTAGTTGTCAAAAAGTCAAAACACAAACACTAGCTGAACAGACTCAGTTACATCTCAACATGGTAATTGTTAAATCACTCAGTAGGAGGAAAACCAAAAAAAAAAAATTGTCACACAAGGAGTTATTATTATGCATATGCATTTTTAATGTCTGATTCTCTGTATAACCTTAAATTACAATGCAGGTTAAATTTCCCTTGCTGATTTATAAGCATAATGTAAACTCTAGACACAGTTAATGATATTGCAATGTAAAACTGTTCTGTTGCAAACTAAAGACCTTGCTTAGCACTGCAAAGCTCCAGGTTCATTTCAATGTGATCATTGAGGCACTATGCAGAGATTATGCATTTATTGTATTTTTTTCATGAATACATGAATGAATAATAAGTTCAACAAACAAGAGTTTCCTACTGGGAATGTCAAACAAATCATTCTGCAAAGTGCTCTGAATTTCAATCAATCACTCTCTGTAACACTTGTCCCGCTGAGGTCTTCAGCTTTAGCAGAGTCAGCACTTGGAAACACTACAAACAGTCTTGGTAGGAGACACAGGGTGCGAGAGTGCAGAAGACAGAGCCCCACTAGGGCCTCTCACCCCAGCAGGGCTTCCTTGCCACATTGCTTCTGTATTGGTGGAGACCCCGGGCACCCATGAATCATATTCCTATAGACTTGCTTCAGCATACCCCTGCTGTTACCCTCAAGCTAGAGTCCAGGAAGTTTAGTGGATGGATCAGTGGAAGGAAAGGGTCCACTTGAGGTGAATGGACAACACAGAGCAACACCAGGAAATAGGATTGCACAGCTGTAACACTGTTAAGACTTGGACGAATGGTGCAGTTGGGCTGTTGAGTGTGAAGACATCGTACAAGATTTGTTCAGAGAGCATGGACTCTTTATTTTGGGAAGTATCACTTGAGGTTCTGAAGTTGGGTTTAGGTGTTCTGTCTTGCAGAATCCTTTTTGTTTTAGTTCAATGCTGCTATTGTAGGGGTCTTGATTTATACTGAGATGGGGAAAGAAGAGACTTAAAAAAACAATTCTTGGTATTTTTTGTTCAATAATAGTTTTAGGACAAACTATTTATTTATTTATTTAAGAGAAGAAAACAGAGAGAGAAAGGGTTGGGGGAGAGAGCACAATATTGATTTGTTGTTCCACTTATTTATGTATTCATTGGTTGATTCTTTTATGTGCCCTGACCAGGGATCGAACCTGTAACCTTGGAGTAATGGGGTGATGCTCTAACCAACGGAACTACCCAAACAGCTCTTTAGATAGAGCTGTTTCCTGTTTCTATCTTTTGCCTACATTGTACCCTGAGGCCAATTCTCCTGCTGAAGTTAAAAACCTCTGGGGTGGGGAATGCCAATTTGAGGTAGGGTTCCTATGGCCTGAGGCATCATTCTCAGGGTGAAGATCCTTGCCCACATGTCAAGGGAGCTGCTGTTCATCACCTACCAAATCAGTGAATACCAACGTATTTTGAGTGAATTCCAAAGTCTGGGATAATCGGATAATTCAGTAGAAATGTTCATCTTAGCTCTCCCCAGCCAATTAAATGTTAGTAAATGATGCAATTGCTTTTGTTTTATTCATGACCTCTGAAATAAGAATCTGATTCTTACTAACTCTTATTTGACCCCTCTGGCTACAGAACCTATCCCATATCTGTCTGGATCAGCTTTTATATTGCATGGAGTGCCAAGCATAGTTATTGCTTAATAAAACTTGGTTCCTTTTCTCTCTTCCTATTCTTTTACATTCATCATAGAAACAAATACCATCAGTCGCAAATTTATCAAGTTTTGTTACAAAGATGCTTTCCCCACTATGAATCTCATATAAATAAATAACATGATTCATTGCTTTGTCTCTAGAGGAAAGTGACTGGATAAAATGTGACCAGCATTTCAACCTCTGGGGCAGGCCTTGAATTATTCACTTGGGTGGGGAAGTGTTTCCAGTTGAAACAGGCTCCCAAATTCCTCTAGTGGTCTGATTGTCCTGCCTGGCTGTGTGATATAAAATAAATGAAATCATCATTATAAGCCTTATTTTTTCTCATCTATAAAATGCAAACATTGAAAAGATTTGTTCTAAGGCTGCTTTAGATGATATAGCATAGTTTTAGAGTGCGGACTCTGGAGCTAAACCATCTGAGGTTCAACGTCTTGAAACTTCCTTGACCTTCCTGTGGCTCAGAGTCTTCATCTGTGAAAATGTTGTTGTGAGAGCAGATAATCAGTCTGTATAAAGTACTTGGCCCATCTCAGGGTAAATTTCCTAAGTGTAAGCTAGTATTATTCTGATTCTGACTTCCACTGGTTTAATAATAATAATAATATAATAATATCTACTTTTTATTGAGTAGTTAGCTGTTGCTGCCACAGATAGGTTAAATACTATTAACATTGTCTCATGAAAATGGAAAAAAATAAGCCTATGATGGACATACAATAATCATCTCTATTTTACAAGTGAGGAAAATGAAGCAGGGCTAAGTTAGGTATCCAACGTCTCACAGGTAGGAACCGGACGGAACTCCAAATCTAGCTCTGCCTGCCCGCCCTCCTCCCAACGTGCATTCTCGCCCCATCCTCTCTCCTGGAGCTCTGCTGGAAGCAGACCAGCCTTCAGGGTTAGCTAAAGGACAAAGGCAGAGGCGTGAGAAGGAAGGCTCCTTTGCTGCCTCTGGTTTGCTTGATGGCAGACTCTGCAAAATACTTCCACTGAATTGATTTCCATCAGGTTCATTGCTGACTTTGGCACTTTTAGTCAGTGTTTATCTAAATGACTTCAAGGTACTTTCTTCTTCCACACTAATCCATAATGACCTCTCGTTCCTGAATTCATTTTGAGTACAGTGTGCCGCTGCTGCCGCATGCCTCTTCTTTTTCCCCTGTTGCCTTCACTCAGCATGCCTTTTCTTCTCTACTCCCTCCTCTTCCCCGTCTCTGTTTCTTGTCAGGAGTGAAAGGCAAAAGCAACTAATTCTGTCTCACATCGCACCCTCGGAATTTCCCATGGTTCCCATTCTTGTGTGTGTGTGTGCCTGTGGGTGTGTGCGTGTGCGTGAGAGAGAGAGAGAGAGAGAGAGAGAGAGAGAGAGAGAGAGAAATTGACTACATTGTTCTTTCTTTTGATCATCCACCAGAAATACCCTCATTGCTTGTGATGGGTTTTTGAGGTAGCTGAAGAAATATCCATTTCTTACCTGGGAGTCCAAGCAGGTCCCAAATTCTAGTAATCAAGAGAACAAAACTGTGGCATATTCCTCTAAGTCCACTTAAGCCATTTATTTCCACCAATTCCTTGAAGTCAGAATTTGGTGTCCCAGGAAGAGTCCTTGCACTCTGGGGAACAGGGAGCCTGGAGCTGCTTCAACCAGAGGCAACCATATCTGATAGTTGACTTATAAAGGCAAACACACTCTCAATTATTGATTATAGTGCTAATTTTAAATAAAATTCTGCATTTAACACTTAATCAGATCTAATCCTCTAGAGTACTTTTAATTGTTCACTATAAGATTGTGAATAGGGGAACAGTGAGCAGCTAGAAAGAACATCGGATTATCTAAGTGGGTTGACCTTTAAATCTCTTAACAAATATGTGAAGACTTCTAATATTCTGCTCTCCTGTCCTAGCTCATAGTGGGCAATGTTCACTTCTGGACCAGAGACTGGACCAGATTCTTATCTCACTTCGCAGTTCTCTGTCCCATTTTTCCTTTAGTAATTGATACTCAGTGATGTCCATGTGTGTTTAATATTCACAGGGACACGTACACAGCAACACGGTGAGAGCTCATGGACAGGGTGCTTTGTTGGGAAATTGGGGTTTGGGACATCCTGAGCGTGATTCAACATTTGTCAAGAGAAACACATCAAACACCTTATGATCCCACACAGACGTAAAGGTGAGACACATTTGTGATTATTACCTCTTAAGTCTAGAAATTCCAAAAATACGTGTTATCAAACAGAATATATATATTATAATATATATATTATAATATATATATGAATGCCTTCTTATAAAGTCCTCTTTCTATCTGTGGAACATAATTTTGTGCTATTGCAGTTTGTTGAGTAGTTACTTGCTGCTGTTGCTGTCTCTCTACTTCTGATTTTGTCTTCTCTGTCTCCCTTGTCTTCAAGGTCCATACTTCTCTTAGGGTTAAAATAATCCATGCTAATTGTACTTCTCAATGTTCTTTCTGAAGTGCCTGTACACATACACTATTGTGAGGAGGCTTTCTTCTATATTCACATCCTTCACAGTGTCAGCGTGTTTTATTTTGGTACTAGAAGTTTACTAGTTTGCCTTTCTTCTGCCATCATGGCTGATGGACAGATCTCATTCCTGTCTATTGGTGTCACCACTTCAGTATCCTCGGGCCTTTCAGACCTAGCTTACTCAATGTAAAATTCATGATCTCTTTCCCTTCCTCGCTTCAAAGCCCTCTCCTCTTCCATGTTCTCTCTAAGTCTAGTCACTTTTTTCAATTGTCCCACTAGAAACTTCAGTCACTCATGACTCTCTTACCTTCTCCTCTTCACCAGTCACTCTTCCTCCGTCCAGCCCATCACACACTTGCCTTAGTTTTAAGTCCTACCAGTTCTACCTGTGCTATTCCTGTCACTTCAGGCTCTGATCGTCCCCTCACTAGACAACTTCAGTATCTTCCTAACTGGATACCCTGTGTTCACCCTCTTCCCTCTTAATCTACCCTCTTCACCCGTGCCGGAGAAATAGTTCTAAGTTTCCGTTTTCATGTGATTCTGCAGCATTTGCGATGGCTCCCCTTCGCCTGAGACCAATCTTCTAAACAAAGCACATTTCTCATGCTTGTTACCTTCCCAGCCTATTCTCCACAGGTCCCGCGCCATGCAGGACAAATTTCTTACCGCTCTTTAAAATTGCCATGAATTTTTTTATATCTGTGCTAATTTTGGCCTAAAATGCTGTTTCACTTCTACATAAGAAACTGAAGCAAAGACACTGTGTCTGTTTTGTCCAGTGTTGAATTCCAAGAACCCGGCACCGTGTCGAGTGCAGAGAGGACCCAGAGAGATTCACTGATTCACCCACTGGCTCACAAATACTGGTGAAGAAGAGCTGGCGTTTCGAACTGTTCGCTCTCAGCCTTTTCTGTTCCAAAATATTTCACGTTTGGGGGATTTAAGAAAACATGATAGTGTCAAGGAGAGCCATTGGCTTTTCCTTATGTAGTCCTGAGATTTATACAATATATATCAAAAGCAGGTAGACATTTTCCATGGCCTACAGGAAAGAAGTATGAGAAATACGTTGGGGTTGATTCTTCTTTTTTGGTTTTAATATCATAAACATAACTATATCATTGCTTCTCAAAATTTAATGTCCATATAAATCACCTGGGGATCTTGTTTAAAAATGGATTCTGCTTTAAAAGGTCCATGGAAATTCTGCAGTTCTAACATGTTCCCAGGTGACGGCCATGGTCCCGGTCCCTGGAGACCCACCAGATGGCGAGAAGCTGGATGATTTTACACAGATCACTCACAGTAACTAGTATTTTTCTCTTTCACCACAAAATTTGGCGAATTTAAAAATGTTTCTTTTCTTTATCCCATGATAGTCTACAGAAGTAAAAATCTGATTATTATAACAAAATTCAGAACAAATTATCTTGATTCAATATCATATCCACCAAACGTTAGTGCAGATAGGTGATAAACGTGATGGGGGTGGTGGTGATTTATGTTACTCTACAACAGTTCTCATGTTGGCTCTTATGTCAGAGGAGTTTTCTAACTACTATTTTTCTATGCCAAGGCAATGATTGTTGGTCATTATTTCTTTAACAAAACCCTCAGTACGATTAATCTGAAGGTGTTTCACAACTAACCTGGAGAATGCACTGTGCGGACATTTGTAACTGCACTTTAATGAAGGCATAATTCCTCCCCGTTCCCCTGGTGTCTGATCCAAGTAGTAACTCCATCAGGGTTGGTGTCATCTGTCACTACTTGTTGTATTCACAGTGGCTAAATTCAGACCTAGGATCTCACTCTTGTCTCGTGGGCTTGATTTTAAAGAATCCAGAGTGTGACTGACCAAATGCAGTGTCGAACGAGACACAACAGCTGTCACTGGTTAGTGACAACTCTGGGTGTGAACTGCAGTGCCTCCTGGCCCAGCCACTGTTATAGAGTCTGACCAGCGTCTCATTACTGGTCAGCAACATTGAATTTGGTGTGTGTAGCTGTTGCATTGCATTAGTGAATAAGGAGGGTACAGTACATATTTTAGTCATATAATTACTACACCCCCAGGCTTATCGTTTTTTCTTTTAGGAAAACTGACAGTAAAAGACAACATGGGTAGTAAATAGCTTGGTTCATAAAAATATTTCTGTGTACTTCATTTAATTGACAGGGTGGGGCAAAAGTAGGTTTACAGTTGTGAGTGCACAAAATAGTTTATTCTTACATTATTATTTATTATTGTATAATTTTCCATACGAACAACTATAAACCTACTTTTTCCACACCCTGTACTTAAAAATAAGTCTTACTGAAAGTTAAAATAACACAGGGTAATCTCCGCTATAATTGGATTTATGGAAAAGTAGGGGTTTACTGACCCGGAGAAGGAATGGGAGTGATTAATCGGGGAGCAGGCTCCCTTATGCGCCTGGTTAATGGCAGCGCTGAGAACCGTAGGAACGATGCCGGGTATTACATTATTAAATTACTTGGTTGGAGAAAAACGTCAAAACTTAATAACAAGTCCTCTTAAGCCTTATGAAGGATCACCACTTTCTTCCCTCCATAGAAGACCAAGCACTCCTCTGATTGATATATAATAAAAATGGTGTTTGATAGTGTTTTAAAAATTAGCTTTCTCCTCTTCCCCACCCCCTAAATCCAGACAGGAGGGTTTCTGGCAGGATTGTTTAAGTGTATTCAGATGGAACACTGAATTCCTTTTATAAATATAATCCTGGTTTTAAGGGAATGTTCTAGGCTGGAGCCGTGCTTGCCTTGAAATGAAAAAGATATGTTCAGGAGGAAACAGTTATTGTACTGTTTTGATGTACTAAAAATCTGTCTGCATATTTGACATGTTAGTATTAAAAAAGTTCCCAAGGTTCTACTGGGACAAAAAGTGTATGTTGAATGATTGGCCATATTTCCTTAAAGTCAATATTTTATATCTGAGTATATGTCTGGAAGTTCCCATGAGTAATTTGGTTTAACACTTTTCAGGGGTGGCAGGGTCTGCATGAGGCTATTTTCTCTGTGATGCTGGGAGGAGATGGACCGTGGAAAGTTGCATCATGTGAAGTGTGCATTTGAGAGCTACACCTTCTGCTGTAATTTTCAGGCTTTTTCTCTTAGCCTCCCAGCTATGGCTGAGGGCGGAGGGGGGAGGCTTTGGCACATGTTGGGTGTGTTTCTTAAAGTGCTCTGGAGGAAGAACAAAACATCCTCTTGAAGGCATTCTCTGTAGAGCCCACTTCAGAATTAAACAATTTTAGGCTCTGTTAGAACTTTCATGGATTCACGTCTGTTTTTCTGTTGAGGTCATATCTCCTGCTCCCCAGCGAATCCAGGGGAAGTGTGAGTCATCCTTGATGGAATCACACTGAGAGTGGAACAGTGTTGTTTCCCCGTCAGAACCCAGAGCTGGGCGTTTCCGCAGAGGATGTGCTGGACCACCGATGGTCCTATGGAGGTTTAAATGTATACATGTGATTTGAGTGAACATAAGCTAATTAGGATGGCTTTAGTTTGGGGCCTGGAGTTAGAGCCAGGAGGCCGGGAACTCTGCCATTAGTGGACTTTGTAATCTTGGGCAAGCCACTTAACACTTTGGGGCTCCAGTTTTTCCATTTAAAAATAAGACTATGTGCTCTCTAAGGTCCTTTTCTGGCAAAATAGTTCTATGATTTTCCTCGAATTTACCACAAAGAACGCTGGGCCAGAAAATTCTCTGATAACTTGTTTTTAGCATGAGATCAGCCTGATGAATATCGCCAGTGTAAAAAATAAATCATTAACAGGTGCATATGGTATTTGTCGTGTTATTTGTTTCTTAAATGCTAATCTCCAGTAAATTGCTTGATCATTTGGTATGCAACATGCTGCAAGTATACTGCACACAGTATTTGTGTTTTATATTTGGAAGTGCCATTGAGCATTGCATATGGCTGTTCAAAATTTGTCAATAATATTCCCTGTGCGTTCCATATGGGAACAGCCATGCAATCCTTATATGGGAATATTCCTATTACTTTCACAGAAAGTGTAATTAATGTTTTGTACAATTAATGCACATATATCTCATAGTCTTGCAGTCCTCCAAATTACACTTTTTAGGTGGAGATGGTGATTACAACAGTTCTGTATAGTAAAAGGGCTAACTTACTTACTTTATTCACTTATTTAATAAGTAATTAACTCTAAAGAATACTATTTTTTAGCAGAAAACCTGTAATAATATCATTAACTTTCTGGAATAATTTTGGCTAGCAAAATCATATGTATTTAACTTGTATATTATTAAATCTTCATTAAACAGGACTCTTCAAATCTTATTTCCACTCTTCAAATCTCATATTTTGATAAGGGCAAATTTTTATAACTGTGAATACATTTCTTTATATATTTTGCATATTCATGCCATTTATATTACAAAGGCTTAAAAAGATGAAAGATGAATGATATTTCATATTCTTTTGATTTAAAAACTTATGTGCTTTAATTTATGTGGACTATGCTAGGAAGTGCTGTTTTGTGTGCAAAAGCATCCATTTTCGTTGTCATGAATTAGCTATGAAGTGGTCTCATTTTCAAAGAGATATGCAGGACATATGCTTGCACATTCTGCTAACAGCCAGTGATCCAAATGGAGAAAAACATTTCCACGAGAAAGGCAAGTTGCATAATGGAAAGGACCCTAGTGATCTAGAGGAGACCATGAAAAACGTCCCAGATTGTCCATGTTGATGATAGGCCTTTGGAAACGTTTTAAATCAGGAGTCTCCCCTTTGCTGTTCATCACTGCATTTAGTTAATGACCTAACAAGTTCATCCAAGGTATTTTCTTTAGTATTGTAAAATCCTCCCCTGTTCTGCAAAGCATGTTTATTCAAGACAAAGAGGTCCTTCCCCACTGCTGTTGCTGGTTAGGCGTGTGCTGTGTGCTCTCTGCCGTTCCATTCATTTTCCTGTCTCATCCTCAGGTTCAAAAAATTGCATATTTGTTTGGCTGTTTGAAAAAAAAAAAAAAAACCTTCCAGTATTTTTTTTCCCTCATGTCTGAAATGGTTCATATTAAAGCTTTCATAATACCCTTCAGTTTCTGTGTTAAATTGATGTTTAAATTGGAAAGAAAGTGGGAACTTTGGCAGTTTAGATAATTCACTTCATCTGGTGGCCAGCTA
The DNA here is from genome assembly GCA_004026545.1 of Mormoops blainvillei. Classification (NCBI taxonomy): domain Eukaryota; kingdom Metazoa; phylum Chordata; class Mammalia; order Chiroptera; family Mormoopidae; genus Mormoops; species Mormoops blainvillei. The sequence goes on from PVJD01000171.1 coordinate 301,822, forward strand.
TGTTAACAATCACATCATACGCCAGCACTTAGACGAGATGAAAGGAGCCCTTGGGCACTGAAGCTGCATTTTAGGAGCAGAGGGAAAATACAGCTAGAGTTCTTTGTTTCATCATTTTATTCTATAAAAAGGTAAATTATTTTGACCGGAATTTTAAAGTGTTAAAAGGACAATTTAAAGGTGACGTGGTGGCTTAGCTGTGGAAGCTGAATGCAGATCGTTGATCAGTATGCTGGACAGAAAGCCATGTCAGCAAATGATGTCCTTTATTCCCTGTGTATTGAGTGCTGCGAGGAAATGGTGATATTGTTAGCATATGAATAACATCAAAGCCCGGCACTGGAAGATAAACCTTCATCTTCTGAAATAGAGTGCACAGCCTCCCCTCATGTATTGAAGTGCCTCTCTTTCTAACAGTGTGCTCTGTCCAATCCCAGAGCGGCTGCTTCCAGAACAGGCAAGTTGATATCCAGTACTGGGTTGCTGGTGCATGACCGCACATTCTATCACTGAGGAGAAAACATTTTATATCAGATTGCCTTCCTGCGTGAAGGGTAGGAAGGCTATTAGTTTTTTTCTTTTAAGTTTGTTGGGGAGTGAAAGCGACATTTTCTTTAGAGGTCCCACAAGATGCTCACAATTTTTATTATTATTTGTCCTAAAAATGAGAGACTGGTCTAACCAGTTGACAAGAAATAGAGAGGATAACTGCCTATTCATCTCTGAATGCAGACACGACTCTCTTCTCAGCCGCTGGATTCTTCAATCAATACTGACATGCTGGCCAGACACCACTTAAAAATAATGCAGCCGTCCCATGCTTCTCCTCGGTGCATATTATTGGAGCGTGATAAGTAGTTCTTTCTCGTCAAACCCCTTCTCTTTCCACCTGTCCTGATGATCAACAAATGCTGCTTCTATTCCAAATGGAATTTTAGTTCAGCAGCAGACTTACTAGGGCTTTTAAAAGCACCAGCCACGTCAAATAGGGCCCAGGATGATAAACTGTATGACAGCCCATAGCAGGGCAAGTAATTCCAGATGCCTTGGATGTTTAGTCTATTAGCTCATGGGGACATGTAAGGAATAGTCAGTTTCCATTAATGTTCAATTTATTATTGCCCAGGATGCTTTGGGTATGACGCTGCTAGTCATTTTCTGTAACAACTTTATTTATAGAGGAAGTCTTTTCTGAAAGGTACACGGCTGGAACTTTATTCCTGAGCTCATATGTTATGCTGACCAAAAACTTGTGTCAAAACTTAGATCAATGTCATGGGCTATATTTTCATTTTCATTATTCGTGGAGTTCTTCTTCTTTTTTTTTTTTAACATTTATATTGCCAGCACTTAGATTTAACATTCAGTAAAGTTTACGTTAGCCAAATTCCAGCCCAAGGTTTAGAAAAAAGCAGAGCACAATGTTGACATGATTGATTTCTAGTTACTCACTCAGTGTAACTGGTTTCTCTTGCATGTTTAAAGACATATCTGGGTACAAAAGCGAAGAAACAATACATTTGTTTTATAAAGGACTGGACATGCTCTTGATGGAAAGCTGTTTTATAGTCATTATAATAGAATACCTTTTCTTATTTTTGCCTCTCGCCCTGTACACCAAGTTGTTGTTCTCATATTCTCACTGAGTGATATACATTGAGAAAGGGAATCTTGGCCAGTCAAGCTTGTCTGATCGTTAGATTCTGGATTGCTTCCAAATGGAGGCTGGAATGGAAAGAACTAACACAAAGGCTTCCGGCGCATGTTAGGAATACGAAGTACTTTCTCTAGAATTCCTAATTAGTTTTCAAGACAAATGTTCAGGAAATTACAACAAAGTACCTGATTCAGCTCAAAGTTTAAACATAATGCATTTTAATAAGAATTAGTATTTGTACTTTAGGTGACTCTATTTTAGGCTTCAGATTATGTAATTCTTATATTTTAAGTCTAAGATTCTTTCTTTTTTTAACCCATGTATTGATCAGCAAATGTCATTGTTCTGAACTAGATTTTCCCATCTGAAGAAAAGGCAGCTTCATATATAACTGTTTTAAGAAAGGTGAAAAGACATCACATTTAATTCAGTAAGGGACAGGTTCGCATGCATGGCAGAGCATAAAAGCCGGCTTGTTATTCTTCTAATTATTTTTTCATAATATCCCTTGGTAATAATTCACACATTTTAAAGAATTCTTTTTGCAAAACATGGGAGGGCAGAGATTGGAAGGAACCAAGTGATTTCACTGATAAAAAGAATAGTCTTACTTAATGATGTCAGAGTTGGATGAACTGATGGTTTTATGTGTCAGATTTCAAGGCATCTAGATTACTCTAAAGTTATCGCCAGCTCTTCTGATTGTTTGGGAGAGCTATTAAACATCACACACAATCATTAATCCCCAAGCTGGCAAAAAGAGATGATTAGAGTGGCCTGTAAAAATAAGAAATATCATCCTAACAGATTAAAAAAAAAAGCTCACTAGGCCAAATATTGTTTTGAGACTAAATAAAGTATGGTAAAACTTTTCATCAGTGCAGTCTGAAGAATCTACCCTCCCCCCCCTTTTCTGTAAATAATGATTGAATAAGGTCAGGTTTATGTCTTGGAATCAGGAGTCTAGTGATTTGATAATTTGCCAGCAAGTCTAGTGACTAATTTCAGAGCATGATTAAGCTTTGAAAGCTTGTTTATGTGTTTCATGTTTGGAAAATTACTAATAATCTCAACTCCCCAAACCCACTCTTCTCATTGGCAAAAATTCTTTTTTAAGGTCACAAAGAAATGTCAAATTATGAACCTCAAAAATTTAGGCAGAGAAGGAGAGATAAAGAGAGAGAGAGGGGACAGAGAGAGAGAGAGAGAGAGAGAGAGAGACATGGTTGTACTGAATGTGTGATGTGTGTACCTGCAGGGATGGGCAGGATGTAGTTGAATTATGAGAAGAGGAAATCAAAAGAATGAAGATTCACCAAAGGAGTTTTGAAATTATTGCATTGGACTGAATTTATTGATTTGACCAAAATAGAGGTTTCTGCAGCTGTTCATGTGGGAATGCATGAGGATGATCAAATTATTTATCTGTAAAGAAATAAAGAAGCAGCTTTAAGCTCCTGAATGTAGTTTAAATAAATTAATTGGACATTGAAACTCCTGAGTTGATCCTGTGTCCCCTAGCTGCTTTTTCTCTCGTACTCCATGTTTGCCTTTTTATTCTACATTCTGGGACACTTACTCAATTTTTTTTCCAGAACTTCTAGTGATTTTCAAAAAATTTTAATACTTTTTAAAAAAAATTTTGAGGAGCATTTTCTTATTCTGATAGTTCCTATCATAGCAATTTCTGCTTTTATTTTACTTGTAATGGATATACTATTCTCTCAAATTCCTTATGTTACCAGTGAGAATTTTTCAATAAATCTTTTTTCGTACTGTGAATGGTCTTTAGTTCTTTGAGGTCACTTGTTCTGTTTGTCCGCCGCAGCCCACCTCTCTTTTAATGCTTATAGACCCATGTGGAAGACATTGACAGCTTGGTCTAGATGCAGCTTCCGAAATTCCATGTGGGTCCCTTTCATTCACTCCTCACTCAGTATTAAAGAGTCTTTGGCCCAACTGTTTGTTCAGTCCTTGATTATATCCTTACAGTTTGATGTGAAAAACAAAACAAAACAAAAAACTATGGGAAACAAAGGACTCAATGATCAAACTCCTGTCTCCAATTATTGTCTATACTCTCATGATTTCCAAATTATATCTTGGTCCATATCTCTCTTCTGAGATTCTGATGCATATATCCAGTTGTGTAGTGGACATTTTCATTTGGTTGGAGGGACCGTAAACTCAACATGCCCAGATTCATTAATCAGTAGCCCACCTCTCCCAGTCTCCTGCTCTTCTTCCTCTTCTCAAATATGTTATCTCAGTGAATGGCCTGACCTCCCTCTTGGCCACTCCAGTAGGAAACCTGGATATCATTCTGAAATCTTTTATCTTCATTCAACCAGTCATCCAGTTCTGTCAATTCAGCTTCCAGAGTGTATCTTGAATCTGTCCATTTCTTTTACCTCCATTTCCCACAGGATATGTGTACAGTATATCCTGATCACTATAATTACCCATTTGAACTAATTCAATATCTCTTTACATGGTCTTTCTGTTTCTAGTCTTTATATGCTCAGTTCTTCCTCCAGAGTGCCCTTCTAAAATGAGAAATCTCATTAAATCATTCCAAACATATTACTGCCCATTTCAATGACTTCCTATTGACCTGAGGGTAAACCTGAGCATTTTACTCTGGTTTGTAAAATGTTTCATGATCTGACTTTTGGTAACCTGTCCAGCTGATCTTTTACTATGTCCCACCTCACCTCCTTTTTGAGAGAGAGAGAGAGAGAGAGAGAGAGAGAGAGAGAGAGAAAGAGAGGGAGAGAGAGACACTGATTTGTTGTTCCACTTACTTATGTATTCATTGATTGATTCTTGCATGTGCCCTGACTGGATAACGAACCTGCAACCTTGGTGTATTGGGATGATGCTCTAACCAACTGAGCTACCTGGCCAGGGCCCACCTTACCTTCTATAACTCGTTATGTTGAGCATCTTGAGGGACTCAGACAGAGTTCAGGGTCTGTTTTGCTTTCTCTTACTTGGACACCATTACTTAGGTGTTGCAGAATGGAAAAGGGTCTTATGAAATTGGAAAGCAGAGGCCAAAGTCACACAAGGAAGTTGAGAAAGTTTGAAAATAGGATAGGGGGACCATGAGTGTCAAATGCAGTAGAGAGGGTGGTAACATAAGAATGAAAATGTGCCTGTTAATTTTTACAAGAAGAAATCCGTTATGTAAATAAAAAATTATCTTTACTTGTTAAATTGAAAACACTGATCAGTTACTCTTTTATTTTCAAAATTAATTGTTAGAGTCTCTCTCTTTGTGTGAAAATAGACATGAGTAAATGGAGTATATTCATTCACCCACTATAGAATTTAAAAGGTGGTTGTTTTGTGAACTTAGTAAAATCCATTTTGAGTAAGCAATGATGATGGAAGCTGATTTTGCATTAAAAGGAGGATGTGAGGTGGGGAAGTGGAGATAGCTTTTATAGCCAGCTCTTCTAAAATATAAGACTGTGAGAAAGAGCAAAACAACATGGTGATCAAAGTCCAGATAGGGTGTTGTATGTGTGTGTGTGTGTGTGTGTGTGTTTGTGTGTGTTTAAGGTGGTAGAGATGTGAGCGTGTTTACATGCTGACAAGAAGTCAGAGGCACAGTCATTCCTCAAACAGATTGATTTCTTTCATGCTTATATTCCCAGTTTTCCAGACACCTGCAGACATTTCTCAGCTCCAGTAAAGGTGTACTTATGTTCTTGTTGAGACCTTTTTCTCTCCAAACATAACTCACACGTCGGCTGACTAAACAGACCTTAGCTCTGGATGGCAGGATGTAGCCCCTCCCTCCCCTTCTGACCCCCTCTGCAGGAATCGACTTCCTGTTGTGCATGTGGGAAGTGGGGGTTGTCTCACATTTATTCTTCAATTGCTTACTCCATTGCCTTTCCTACTCTCTCTTGGATCCGTCACTTTTGCTCCTCCTTGGGCCTCAAATCACTTTGCCAGTGTCCCTTCTTAAAACAGGCTTTTGCTAAAGGTTTAGGGAATAAACCTTAGAGAGACCATACCACATAGAGAGGAAACATCTTTCAATTGTAACATTATCCTTGGAAATTTATTAGCAATCCCTGCATGATCATGGCCCTCTGTGTAATCTTCCATGTTATGGTGTTCCCTCCTTGCTACATCTTTAAGTTTCTGTTTTCAGGCTCCCAATTCCTTTCTCAAAGCACTGGTGGATAACTCCGAATTCTCTGTCACTTCATTACACAGAGTACTTTAAATCTTCCTTTTCTAAACATCTATCTGTATAGTGGGCTCATATTTCAAATGCCATTAGGCTGTTAGGTAGCTTCTTAAAAAAAACTGTTGTCTGTCTTAGAGGAATACTGTGGTCTTTCTCAGTCAATTGATTCAAATGACAGCCACAGTTTATAATATTTATATATGTCTATCTGTTTATCTACAAAATAGGTAAGGACACCAAAGAAGAAAATCATCCTTGTTTCATATTTGCAGTCCCACAAACAGCGTACAAGGGTTCTCTTTCCTCCACGCCCTCTGCAAACTGGTACAGCCCTTATGGAAAACAGTGTGGAGATTCCTGAAAACATTAAAAATAAACGCATCATACTACCCAGCAATTCCACTTATGGGTATTTATCCAAAGAAAATAAAAACTCTAATTGGACAGATACATGCAACCCTATGCCCACTGCGGCATTATTTACAACAGCGAAGATATGGAAGCAGCCTAGGTGTCAATCAATAGACAAATGGATGAAGAAGATGTGGGGTGTGTGTGTGTGTGTGTGTGTATAAAATGGAACATTACACAGCAATAAAAAATGAAACCTTGCCATTTACAACAGCATGGATGAGTCTAGAAGGTATTATGCTAGGCAAAATAACTCAGGCAGAGAAAGACAAATACCGTATGCTTTCACTTATATGTGGAATCTAAGACAAAGCAAAATGAAACAAAACAAAAACAGACTCATAAAATTAGAGACCAAAGGGATGGTTACCAGAAGTGGGGGCAGGGTGTTAAAAGGGGAAGGGGACTATAGTCAATAAGATTGTGAAAATTTGCGCAGCGACAGGTGATTACTAGACTTGGCTGGGACATCACATTGCAAGGTATAAAAGTCAAACCACTATATTGTACACCTGCAACTGATATAACCAATGTAAGATTGTATACCAACTATACTTAAATAAAAATTTTTAAAAATAAAAAGAATTCCATCTGCTCTTATCTTTCATCTTCTCACTGCTCCCCATAAGCATACGTTTACTTGATAAAGCAGATGGAAATATAAGCTCATGTGAATTTGGTCAATAAGTGGCTCTTTTATGGGGAAAAAGCTAATTTTGCTTATGCTCCTGGTTGAATGATGGTTTTAAACAAATCAGAAACACAATCTGTATAAACAATGAAAACAATACTTTGTATAAATTAACAATCTCTATGTTTTACAGACCTGACCAAGAAAAAACTTAATACAGATTTGTGCAGCTTCTCTAATTTATTCAAAAATTGACGTTTCCCTTTCAATCTAATTGCTTGGTACTTGGAATTGAATGAACCATGAGAAATTTCAATGAAGCACAGCAATATTAATGATTTGTCAAAAGCATATCAACCTATACTGTGGCATTAAACCTGTCATTTTAAAACTATTTTATATTGACACCTATTTTTAAAGGGACATGTTTTTGATAATTTTCTTGTATTGTAGAACCATTCACCTGGGTAGAGGTTATCTAGATATGGTATTTTAATCGAGTGTGTTCCAAGGTTCCTTGAACTGTTACTGGCTAAGTTTTTAATTTTTGAGCATGTGTTGTCATTCTATTCTCATTACGGTTCTCACATTCTTTTATTTGCTAGGTTTGACTCATCTTGTCTCCTGAGCCTAGGAACGTAGAGAGGGAAGCAAAGAAGTTGGTGTGCTGTGAGCCTTACGTGCATTCATACACATCCTGACTCAGCCTCCGACATCCATCTCACAAGACGGATCCATCACTGTCACAGGCAGTGCTAAAGAGAACTTGGGCTGTCGGATGCTTTCGTATCCACGTGTCTGAATATTGGTAATTATTTTGCTTCTAGGTTTCTCCACAGTTATTTGATTTTGAGACCTAGTGGTATTTCTATTTTATTCCACAATAAGTATCAATTTCACTAAATCATTAGGGTCTGGTCCGACAGTTATAAGAATATTGATTTTTATGTTAACCAGGAGAAAATGCTAAGAGATCGCATAAAATGTTTGATAGCTTATTGGGGCTTTTCTCATGGCCACTCTACTTTCAATCCAGCAATATAAGGATTGCAGATATTGGGTTAGGGGTGAGTTGAAAGCAACTGGAGGGTAAAGGGGTCATGGTAATGCTCTGACATTCTTTCACACTAATAAGTTATGTCATACTCACAATTCTGAAGAGCGATGGAAATATTGTGCAGCTTAAGCAATCGGATGGGAGCTTATGTCCCTAGGTTATATCATTTAGTAGATATGCATTGGGTTTTATCACACAAGATGTACTCTGAAAAGTCAGCCAATAAAAAGAAAATGTAGAATAACTTGCAGTTTTGGCTATGGCTTCCATTTCATTATGTCTAGTAACTTTGAAAATACAGAAGCACCAGTGTTGAGATGAAGAAATTAATATAAATGGGGAACACTGAAATAGTCCTATTATTTTGGAAAATTAAGTTCAGAGTATCTACTGTGAGAATTCAATAAAACTTTTGGCCTTTAATATAAGGTAGGCCATAAATCAATGAAGTTTAAATAGTTCTGCTCTCTTGAACACCTGCTTATCTGTCTTGAGAAAATTCTGTAGTGTTTTAACCATCATTTTATGACATTAAAAAGTAATGCTCACTATTGCAGTACTTGGAAAGGCTATTAAAGTTAAGGGTCTGTCAGCCATTCCATTATAAACTCTGATTTCCAGGAGTTTAATATAACCCAGACATTGCATGTAATAAACCCTAATGCAGGAATCTGAAACTTGGATCATTATTTTCTCTATTTTAAAGGCCAATTGCCCTGCAAAGACTGTCTCTAGCCATGACAAATATCTTTAGGATAAGTTATAATTTTAAAAATTTACCAAATGCTATTTTTTCCTTCCTGTGATATTTTATCGCTAATTTAAGACAAGCTCTCAGAAAAGAATGCTGCGGGTGAAAAGGCTTTTGCATGAGGTTAATCTATGTATTTGCAGAGGATTCTGCCCCCAAACAGAATTTCATGCTTCTTCCCACAGAGAAGAAGCTTTGAGTCCATAAATATGGCGTATTAGCTTTCTGTTGTTGCTGTAACAAATCACCGCAAACTAGTGGCTTACAGCACCATAGATTTATTCTCTCGAGGTCCTGGAAGTCAGAAGTCTGGAGTCAGTTTCGCTGGGCTAACGTTGGAGGTGTCAGCAGGGCTGGCTCCTTTTGGAGGCTCTGAGGGGACACCGGCTTTCCTTACTGTTTTCAGCTTCTGGTGGCCACCTCGATTCCTTGGCTTAAGGTGTCCCTTCATCAACCTTCCAAGCGCATCCATCCAATTTCTGGTTCTATCTGAGGATAATGGAGTAACGAGTGTTTCTGGGGAAGACAAGGTGAAAAATATGTTTAGTTCACTAGGATATGAACTCTGAGGGGTCCCGAATGCTGATGCCGGGGGAAGAGAAAGGGAAACCAGAAGCCGTCATTTCAAAGACGCGCAAGAGCTTCATATGTGCTTCCGAAGTCGGACATAGACCCCAGTTTTCTTCAGTATGGCAAATTAATTGCAAGGAAAGTCCTCAGAGGGAATTTATATGTGATACAGGTTTTGAAACTGAGTTTAACTTGAGAGGCACTTCAGTGTAAATCTGAGTTTCAAATATCTGACTTGAACATAAAATGACTGTGCATAAGAATGACGGATCTAGGGCCACCTATAACTTGGGGGCTGGAGTATGTTTTACAGGTGCGAAGAAAAAGAAAGATATGAAGAAACAGTTCTGTTTAAGGCTCACTGGTCTTCCTTGCTGTTGGACAGGCTGAGGTGTGGGCATTGGTTGGTGTCACCATATTTCTCCGAAAGGAAGACAGTTCCTTTTTGATGGGTGCTGGGTGGCTAGTAGTTACTAGATTTGTAGTGGGAGGAGGTGCATGGACGTAGGGATTTCTTGACCTGTTGGATTTCTTTCTCCTTCTCTGTTACAGAATGTATTTTCCCAATGAAATCATGTTGTAAATAATGTTTTTTTTAAAAGTTTAAGATCCCAGAGCAGTTTGCCAACATTGCTTCGTTAATCCTTGGTAAAGCCAAAATACTTTTTTTAGTATAAGTATATACTAAAAGTTTAAGGAGTGTAGGAACACAAGAAGAAGTAGGTAGTGGTAATAGGGTAGTGAGCCAATTAAAAAAATATAAGCGCATACTAAATGAATTTCTACTTCATGATGATTTAAGTGTTTTGTTTTGTTTTAGCAACTGAGAAACCAACCACACTATATCATTGTTTGTCTGAGTATTTTCTAAGTAATGAAAAACTGAAAGGAACTGATATTTTTTCTTTAAAAAATTTTTTTATTGTATTTTTTTCCATTACCATTTAGTCCCCTTCTACCCCCTCCCCCACTCCCACAACCACCACACTGCTGTCCAGATCCATGAATCCTTTTTCATTTTTGCTTAATCCCCCCACTGACCTCTCTCTCCACCCCCGGTTTACCTGTCATCCCACTCTCTAAGAGTCTGTCCCTGTTTAGCTTGTTAGTTCAGTTTGTTCATTCGATTCCACATGTGACTGATGTAATATGGGTATTTTTCTTTCTCAGACTTGCTTATTTCAGTTAGCATAATGTTCTCCTAGCACGGTGTGGCCTAGGGCCTTCGGCACACGAAAGGGGGGATGTTTGATAGAGATGCAAGCATGTTTGTGGTTTGATGACAATGATCCTGTGTAGACAGCTTTGACCTCACAACATCGAATTTCTTTTCCACAAACCTTCTGCAACTTTCTATATCCATGTAAATTTTGGCTGATTTTTTTCCTTTCTTATTCTGGAACAACCAGTTATTTTATTTTAGACAATATTTTTCTCTTTTTGCTTAAAAACACATGCTACACTTTTTGCATACTCATAAAAAATTCTCATTTTCTTTCCATATGTTGTATATAAAATTGTTTTCTTTCACTCTTATTATTTTCAGTAGTTTTATTTCCATATATTGATGATTATTTTTAACTGTTAATAACCTTTACTTTCCAGTGAAAACTGGGAAGCAACAATTGTGAACTGTCTAATATATATTGGCATCCTATAGTAGGTTAACAAATTTATAAAGATATAATTGTAAAATTTGTAATTTTTAGGGACTTTTTCATGGAACAAATTTGAATGGGGCAAAGACATATTTATTAATAAACCAAATATCTCTTGTCTCTATGTAAAAGCTAAAAAGCCAAAAGTAAATAAACTTGTGTTTAGCAATTGTCTCAGTATACTACTTATTTAGAAATGATTTGGGTATGCAATTAATGTCCATTACACATTTAACCTAGTATCAACTTATTTACATCTACTTAAATTATTTGTTTTTTAAAATTATGTTTAGATATTAAATAGATGTCAGTTCAAGTTATTTTTCTTGCTGATAAATTTTATAACACAGAGACAGCATGAGCTTATTTGACTCGTAAACCCAGGCAGGAAAAATAGTGTGTTTGCATTGCTCTTCATGTCGATAATTCTGAAGACACACCTGCTTATTATTAAGCCAACAAACTCAAACTAGCTTTTATTTATCAAACAATATCCTAGATCATGTGAACTTGAAAAACATTTGGGTTTTCTATATTTCTGGAAGTTTTAAAATTATTTAATTTATATAAGTACTTATTTTTCTTTAAGCCAGTTAAATAGAACTCTTTTAAAAATATCACATATACATAAATATACATACAAACATAGACAGATATAAGCGTATAGGCAGACACAAACAGAGATCTTATAGCTTTAAAAATTTTAGCCATTTCTCAGATAAAATAAAACAAAACTCAAAAGAATAGGTGGATTCAAATTGTGTTTCTGGCAGATGGACAAAGTTAAGGTTACTTGCACACTGTAGGCGTTCTTTGGCAGAAACTATTTTTGGAGTCGTTTTGCCTTTTAAAAGCTTCTGCATACCAATCAAAGAATGTGTTTCTTTGTCTCTGAGAGAGCTGAGATCTTGTCTCTTCAAGGTGGAGATGTCTATGTATCCATATCTGTATCTGTCTCTATCATCTATCTATCGTCTCTCTATCTATCTATATTGGGCTGGCCAAAAAGTCCATTTAGTTTTTTCTGTAAAATAAAAGACACATTTTTCACTTTCACCAATAACTTTATTGATCTGGGCATTTTTGCGTGTGTCGGCTGTCTCTCACTATAGGTTTCTAGTGGGTAGAGGTCAGGGGTGTAGCTAAACATCTTCCAATGCATCAGACAGCCCCACAGCAAAGAATTATTTGGCCAAAATGTCAATAGTACCAAGAAACTTCACTAACCACTTTTGACATGTTCCATCAGTCGCAGCAGCACCTTTTCCATACACTGCACAAATCCTTTTTTGCATTTCAGTTGAGTTTTTACCTTTTTTAAAATAATAAAGCATAGTATGCCATAAATGTTGCATATCTTATTCCATCTTCAGTATTAAAATGGCTGCACAAAAAATCACCAATTTGGTAAGTTCTTTTTTAATGCAAGCTGTCACAATATGACATAACGAAATTGTTTTTGGATGAAGTTAAAGACAACTAAGCACTGCTAGAGCCATCACATGTGAAAAACTAAATGATCTTTTTGGCCAACCCGATGTTATATATAGGAAGGTGGAGATGGAGTTTTAGATCAGGTAAAACTCATCTTTGCCTTCCTGTTTCCTAAGATACACGAGGGACTCTGTATCTTAACAGCTATTCTAAAACACAGGGAACTGTGTGTTTTCTTTTCTTTTAATAGGGTGAGGTGGGGTAACTCAGGACATGGCCCCTCTGTGGCCTCAGAGAACAGGAGGCTGCCTGGCCCGCAGCCATAAGGAGCGAAGGAAACAGTCTGTATCTGGATGTCCCAGCCCTCTCAAGGCCTCTCTGTCTCAAGGCTCCTGTGTTTATCACCAAAGTGTAGAATTTTCACACACTAGTCCCTCCCTAACCCTCTAAGTAGCCTCTAGGCTGGAGGCGGGGTGTGGACACTCCTGCTTGACCCCCGTCATGGAGCACTCCCCTGTAATGTGAGTAATAAAGAGCATGTCCACATCTCCTGGCCCTCCGGGTGGCTTTTCTGGAATATACAAACACAAGTGCGGCTCCCCAGCTGGGAACGCCTGCCTTATAGGTGACTTAACAAGAAATGTCAATAAACAAAATACAAGTATACAGAATAAAGTCAGAGAGCTCAAAATGCAAAAAAGCAGAGTGGGATCCAAGAGGGACTCTTGGCCTCCAGAGCTGGTGAGAAAGCAGTGAGTTAGAGGGGCTCTGTGGGTACCGGTACCTGGTTGCTCACAGAAGCTTTGGGGGTCTTCTTTGGACCCCACTTCTTATTCCAGACGCTGTTAAAAATCCAGAGATAGCTAAATTAAAACCACCAAATCAATAAATAGTATTTAGGAAGAGTTTACTGTGCACCTATATAAGGATGGTTTGCAAAATGGGGACCTTCAAATTCTAAGAATGATAGGAAGCCTAGGGGCATGGAGTTACAGGGTGACGTAGAGGTGAAAAATGGAGTCGTTGACGCTTTACAGTGATTGGCTGTTACAGTGGATAGTGGGGGATTAGTTAAAAGTGATTATCTCATATTTTTAGGAAGACAATTTATGTTTCTCTTATGATTGTCAGAGGCAGTTACAAGAAATAACCCAAGTTTCGCTGTGTTCATGTAATAAGATCGATTTAGTTTTGCTTTCATGGCTTAAATGATTCTGTCTGCTTAGGGAATTTTCAAGTCCAGTCTCCATATTGTATTTATCTAATTTTAACAGAGGGTAGATCTGGTCCCTGTTACTCCATCTTAGCTCAAAGCAGAAGTGTCATCGTGTTTTATAGCATGTAAATGTCTCCATTTAAAAGGTTATTACATACCATTCAATGGCTTACTTAGCATTTATCCCAATTTGTTCTTTTTAATTATTTATACTCTATTAACCAATCTCCTAATAATTCCATCTGAGAACACATTATATGGGCAGATTTTCTCTTATTTACCCGGGAAAACAATCCCCCCAGGATTAAAGGGTGACCTAGAATAAGTAAGCATCTCACAGGGTTAAAAAATGACTAAGAAAGAAAATCTAGGTAATATAAATTTTAACACTTCATGAAGTGGATAGTCCTTCAAAAAACTGCAAAATGGGGCAGAAAGCAGGATGCTTTTATAGGATAATATATAATGAACAGGAGAGAGACAAACAGAAATATCTGATTGGCTGGGGCCACATAGTTAACCTTGTTTGGGGAGAGAAGGCCCAGAGCTGACCTGGCGTTTGGGGATTGACTGACTGGATATACTACGTTTCTGGTCAAGGGGAGCATTTACAGAGACACAAAAATTACCTATGTTTTGGTTTGCTGACATAGCACTCCAGGCAGGAGCAGTTCCATAGGGGCCTAAAAAGTTATTTCTGCAACAGAAAAACAATTTGCTTATTGCTGTCCCTCCCCCCTCACACCTTCTTTCTCTTCTTGCACCTGGCACTTTATTGGCTTGAAAAACAAGGCTATGAAGAGCCAGAGGAATCTTGTCTGTGAGAATGGCAGACGTACCATCCCCAGCCTGTCACGGAACATGGAGAAAAAGTATGTGAACTCATAAGAATATATTTATCAAGCATGTGAATTGTAATGTCTCGGTTTGGTAAAGGAAGTAAGTGGATTAAACTTCGTTGCCCCTAAAATAGGCTCTCGGATGGAAAACACTCTGCTTTTAACTTGAAATTGGCTTGTTTTGGTGGGTAATTCAATCCCTCTGGCTTATGTTATTATTACAGGATTGGGCTAGTGTGTTACGGTTTAACCCTAAGGGGTTATGTATGTGATTGTGCCATGATGTCATGAGTTTAGAGTTGTTTGAAGTTCACTGCTTATTTTATTAGAAAAATATCTGGACTTTTGGGAAAGAGCCAGCATTTCTCAGGTTTCATGTATTGTAACGGATGCATTTTCTCTGTTGTAAATATAAGCAGCATAGATTTTATTGGTATTTACCAAATTCTCCATCCAGAGAGTCCTGGATTCAGCACAGATGTCTGGTTCTTATCAATTGTCCTGGGAATGTGACACTGCGTCTGCCTGTTACCATGAGCCTTTAATACCTCGACCCCAAAGGAAACTTAGCACTACGATCTAAAGCCTTACAGCTACTGCATTAGGTGCTCCTCACGCCCTGTGGGCTTTTCCTGACCGTCTCTAGGGAATTCGGCACTGAAAGAGTTTCCATTCCATGCAAGGCTGGGAAATACACAGTTTGGGATCAGAATAACCTGCTTCCTTTTTTCAAAGATTATTAAAAAAAAAAAATCACGAACACCTGTCAGCAATGTGAAACTGGCAGGATTTATAAAAGGCATTTCCTTAAGTATTGTTGTATGTGATTACTTCTTATTGGTCTGACATGATTTAACCTAGGCATCTTTTGGCATTTATTTACCTTTAAGTTGCAATATATTGTTTATAGGCTATTTTTGGAGCCCCTGTGGGGAAACTACCCATATGTAATGCCTTTCGCAGGAAGACCATGTGTTTTCAGGGATGAATCAAACAAAGCCTTCGAACTGACGATGGAAGAATCTGTTTCCCTGCCCCCCCCCCCCACGCCTCTCTCTCTCTCTGTGTGTTTCTCTCTCTCTCTCTCTGTCTATCGCTGTCTTTCCTCCCACCCACCCCCTCTACTCCTTGCATCCTGAGCCAGGGAGACAGCTGTTTTCTCCCACACTAGAGGAGAGGAGAATACTAAACTGTGGGATCTGGCTGTCCTGTCAGAAAAATAGTAAACTGTACACCTGTCGGCTCTTGGCAAGCTGGGATGGTAAAATGACTAACGTTGTTTTTCTAGCTTTCTCTTCTTGACAAGCACACCACTGGCTACGTTTCTCTTCTCTTCAGCTCACAAAGGCTTGGATTTCTCCCTTGAGGCACTGAGGGAATTAAGCAGTTTTACTACTGCTTCTAATAAACAGCTTCCTTTCGAGAAGGTGGGTTTTCTTGCAGAACATGGTTTATTGCCACCTCTCGGCCTGCTTTCCCACACTGGCCCCCTCCCCCTCCCATGAACACTGACACGAGAGGTTTTTTGTTTTTTTTTTTTCCCCTTTCTAGTTGCTGCTCTGCATCTGTAAGCATTTTCCTTCAGCAGCCACTCTGGCTTCCTAGAGGCAATCCGAAAGCCCCTTCAGCTAATGGCTCATTTAGCGATCAATTTGTCAAATAATGTTCACAGATGTTTTTCTGATGGAGCAGCATGCAGTGCAGGTAATGACTGGGTGAGTGATTACTTAGGACAGCTGACAGGATCAAGGCGTCGCTTCACCAGGCAGCTCAGAAGCTGGGGGGTACTGGTCAACCCGAGAGAGGACACGTTCCTTTTAATTTTTAAAATATTAAAATAGCCCTGCGATTGCACTGCATTCGAGCCACAGGCTTGCAGCTTAAGTAGTTCCTTATATCCATGTGGGAAGAGTCACAACCATATGACACTTAGAGGGTATGTAAAAGTAGAGCTTCTTTTAAGTCTGTGCTTCCTGGTTTTGAATTTTGACCATATGCTCGGGCTGGGTACATAAAAAGAGCATAAAAATATTATATATGTGATAATATCATAGTGGCTTGAAACTATCTTTATACCTGTTGACAACTCCCAGCCTCAAACACAATTCAGAATCAGTCAAAAGAAACACTGATTTTACAAGAAATGCGGAAAACTTTGTAGCCATTAATCTGGATTGATCTGTCAAAGACCTAGAAGAATGGAATCCAACTGAACTTGAACTACAAAAGCCAGTCCGAGACTGCTGAGCTGAGCTGTCTGAGAGTCCCTCCAGCTGCACCAGCTAGGCTTTCTTTCATGGTCCTGAATTGTTTCCATTACCCTGAAAAGGGTTATAAAACCTACAATCAATTTAGTTTCTGGGGCATTGTGTTTTGAATACCGTTTAATAGGGTGTGACAAAAACACATACTTTCTCCACATGTTCTTACATTGCAAGCAGATTTTACGTGGTGCTCCGCAGTGCACCGATGTGAACAGCACTGGGAGCGTTAGAATTGGAAATAAAGGAACAGCACCGACAGCTAGAATGTTCAGGGTATGAGGATTTTAAGTTTGCTAGTTGACCACGAAACAACAACTACAACCCTTATATTCTGCTTTCATTTCAGCTTGGCATTAGCCAGAGATAAACAAATTTAAGTATTCCATACATGAAAAGTTAAATTGTTTTTCAGAATGGAAGAGATAAGCTTGAACACAGATGAACAGAATACATTTAATCAGAACATTAGTAAGGAGAGATGGGTTGAATCTGATCTGCAGCTGTGGGTGTTATAGGGTAAGGATTTCTGCCCCTTTTGATGAGCAGGAATTGAACTGCTCTTCCAACTCGATGCCCCAAACCATCTTTTTTTCTTCTCAAAGAGCAGGCTCATTTATTTTAATGGGAGTTTTTGACTAAGGAGAGAGGCCAGTATAGCTCTGCAACTGCCCCTAATCTGTTTAGGCGCTGTCTCCATCTCTCTCTTTTATGGTTGTGTCGTCTCCCAACACTGCATCGGGTTACTAAGAAATAGGATCCGCTGGTGCTTGTTAAAATTGTTAAATTTGCATGCTCTGGGAACTTCGTTATTTGGCACACTTGTGATGTGGATATTTTAGGTGACTTACAGCATACTGGAACACAGATTGCTTGGCTAGAATAGACAACACACGGGAACAGGTGAGCCAAATATATACTTGCCAGAGTTCCTCAGTGCCACTGGCCCACGGGACTAGGTTTCGGAGGAGGCGTGATGTACTCATCTTTTCAGGTATCGATCCGCCTGTGGAGATCTTGAACCTACTGGGGAAGAAATAGCTGGGCTAGTGTCTCCTTTACTTGACCTTTGTGTGAAGAGTTCCAGGATGTTGGAAGTTTTTATGGACTTAGCTGTTCAAATTTTATTTGAAAATTCGACCACAGTGTGTGAAAAGCTTTTCTAGGCAAACTGATTTACCATTTATTGGACTCATTTACCATTTATTTACCACCCTGGCTGGTATAGCTCAGCAGATTGAGTGCCAGTGTGCAAACCAAAGGGCCGCCAGTTCAATACCCAGTCAGGGCACGTACCTGGGTTGCAGGCCAGGTCCCCAGTAGGGGATGAGTGAGAGGCAACCACACACTGATGTTTCTCTCCCTCTCTTTCTCTCTTCCTTCCCCCTTCTCTAAAAGTAGATAAATAAAAATCTTTAAAAAATAAAAAAAAATTTAAAAAATACAGACTTTATTTCTTTAGAGCAGTTTTAGGATCACACAAAAAATTAGCAGCATGTACAGAGTTCCCATAGATCCCATGCCCCACACATTCACAGCCTCTCTGCTCTGAATATCCTTCATGGAAGTAGGACATTTGTTCCAATCGATGAACTGACACTGACACATCCATACCAACCAAAGTTGATAGTTTACATTAGGGTTCATTTCCGATGCTTTACATTCTTTGGGTTTGGACACATACAATGACATATATTGTGTAATCGTACAGGGCAGTTTTACTGCCCTGTACGTCCTCTGTGCTCCACCTATTCGTCCTTCCCCCAACCCTCAACCCCTGGTCACTACTTATCTGTCTCCATGATTTTGCCTTTTCCAGAATGCCATATACTTGGTTTTACTCAATATGTAGCCTTTTTAGATTGTCTTAACTTCACTTAGCAATATGCATTTAAGGTTCCTCCATGTCTTTTAATGGTTTGTTAGCTCATTTCTTTTTAGAGCTAAATGATATTACATTGTCTGGATGTACCACAGTTAATCCATTCGCCTAGAAAAGCATCTTAGTCACTTCCAAGTTTTGGAAATTATAAATCAAGCTTCAATGAACATTCGGGATACGTTTATTGAAGGCTTTGGTGTGGACCTAAGTTTTCATCTCATTTGGGTGAATACCAAGGAGTGTGATTGCTGGATCATATGGTATATTTAGTTTTGTAAGAAACCACCAAACTGTCTTCTAAGGTGACTATCACTCTGCATTCCCACCAGCAGTGAGTGAGAGCTCCTGTTGCCCCACATCCATGCCAGCATCTGGTAGTGTCAGTGTTCTGGATTTTGACTGCTCTCATGTGTGCACTTGTATCTTTTTATTGTTTTAATGTCTGTGTATGATGTAGAACATCTTTTCACATGCTAATTTGCCGTCAGTGTGTCTTTTTTGATGAAGTGCCTGCTAAGGTTTTGGTCAATTTTTTATTTGTTTTTTTTCTTATTGTTGAGTTTTAAAATTTCTTTGTATATTTTGGATAAAAGTCTTATCAGCTGTGTCCTTTACAAATATTCTCTTCTAGTATGTGGTTCCTCTTCTCATTCTCTTGACCTTGTTTTTTGCAGAGCAGATTTTTAAAAAATTTTTTTCTGCCTCCCCTGCCCCCTTTTTCTGAACTTTACTCTCTAAAAAAATTAAAAAAATTTTTTCAATCAATTGAAGTACAATATTATATTAGTTTCAGGTGTACAAGCCAGTTGTACTCTTATATAACATATAATTAGATATTTTCATAACTTGCAAAAAAGTTTTTAATTTAAATGAAGCCAAGCTTCTTATATCTTTTATGGTTTATGTCTTTGGTGTTGTATATGAAAAGCCACTGCTATATCCAAGAGCATCTAGATTTTCTCCTATGTCAGCTTTTAAAAATTTTATATTTGGCATTTTACATTTAAGACTGTGATCAATGTTGAGTTCATTTTTGTAAAATGTGTGAGGTCTGTCTAGATTGATTTTTGTTTGTTTGTTTGTTTGTTTGTTTTTGAGCATGTGGATGTCAGGTTGGCCCAGCATCATGTGTTGAAATTTCCTCCATTATGCTGCCTTTGCTTCTTTGTCAAAGAGTTGGCTCTATTTATGTGGGTTTATTTCTGGGCTCCCTGTTCTGTTCCATAATGTATTTGTCCACTCTTCTGCTGGTATCATATTATCTTTATTACTATAGCATTATAGTAAGTGTTCAATATTATGAATCTTTTGCCTCACCATGTAAACTTCAGAAATAATTTGCTGATGTCCACAAAATAACTTGATAAATTTTTATTTATATTGCATTGAATCTATAGATAAAATTATGAGGACTGGACATCTTGACAATTTTGAGTTTTCCTATCCATAAAATCTATGATTTTTCATGAAATGAGGTCTCTCTCCATTTATTTAGTTTTTCTTTGATTTCTCTCATAAGGGTTTTGCAGTTTTCCTCATATAGATCTTACACATAGTTTGTTAGATTCATATACAAGTATTTCATTTTGGGAGTGCTAATATAAATAGTATTGTGTTTTTTAATTTTAAATTTCACTCTTGCTTTCATGGCTGATATAGAGGAATGTGAGTAACTTTTGTGCTTTAACCTTTTACCCTAAAACCTTGCTAGTTCCCAGAGGGTTTTTTGTTGTTATTAACTTTCTACATATATGATCAACTATCTGCAAATAAAGACAGTTTTGCTTCTTCCTTCCTTACCTGTGTGTTTTTATTTCCCTTTTTTGTTATTGCATTAGCTAAGACTTCCAGTATAATGTTTTCTTTTGATTTAATCTTTATGTATTTTTTTCCATTACCATTTAGTCCCCTAATATATCCTAGCAATCACCACACTGTTGTCCATGTCCATTAGTCTTTTTTCCTTTTTGCTCAATCCCTCCACTCCCTAACCTCAACCCCGCCCACCCACCCCCGCACTAGCTGTCATCTGCTCTCCATCTATGAGTCTGTCTCTATTTTGCTTGTTAGTTCATTGTTCATTAGATTCCACATATGAGTGAAATCATATGGTACTTGCCTTTCTCTGACTTATTTCACTTAGCATACTGTTTTCCAGGTCCATCCACCCTGTCACAAAGGGTAAAATTTTCTTCTTTTTTATAGCTGAGTAGTATTCCTTTGTGTAAATGTCCCATAGTTGTTTTATCCACTCATCTGTTGATGGACACTTGGGCTGCTTCCATATCTTGACAATTGTAAATAATGCTGCAATGAACATAGGGGTGCTTATGTTCTTTCAAATTAATTTTGGGTTCCTTTGGATATGTTCCCAGAAATGCAATTGCTGGATCAAAAGGCAGTTCCATTTTGAATTTATTGAGGTATCTCCCTACTGTTCCACAGTGGCTGTACCAGTCTGTGTTCCCACCAACAGTGCAAAAGTGTTCCCTTTTCTCCACATCCTCACCAGCACTCTTTTGTTGATTTATTGATGATAATCATTCTGATGGGTGTGAGGTGATCTCTCATTGTGGTGCTAATTTGCATTTCTCTGATGATTAGTGATGTTGAGCATCTTTATATATGTCTATTGGCCATCTGTATATCCTTCTTCTCCAAGGAGGATATTCAGGTCCTTTGCCCATTTTTAAATTGGGTTGGTTTTTTTTTGGTGTTGAGTTTTATAAGTACTTAATAAATTTTGGATATTAACTCCTTATCAGATGTTTCGGCAAATATGTTCTCCCGCTTTGTGGACTGTCTTTTTATTTTGTTGATGATTTCCTTTGCTATAAAAGAACTTTTTAGTTTGATGTAGTCCCATTTGTTTATTTTTTCTTTTGTTTCCCTTGCCTGGGGAGATATATCCAATAAAAAATTTCTATGAGGAATGTCTTAGATTTTGCTACCTATGTTTTCTTCTAGGATTTTTATGGTTCAAGTCTAACATTTAAGTCTTTGAAGTAACCTATAGGTTCAGTGCAATTCCTATCAAGATTCCAATGACGAATTTTACAGAACTAGAACAAATTATTCTAAAATTTATATGGAACTACAGAAGGCCCCACATACCAACAGCAATCCCAAGAAAGAACAAAGTTGGAGGAATCATGCTATCTAGTATCAAACTATACTATAAGGTCATAGTAATCAAAACAGCATGGTACTGGTATAAAAACAGACACATAGATCAATGGAACAGAATAGAGAGCCCAGAAAAAACCCACACCTTTATAGTCAATTAATATTCAACAGAGGAAGCAAGCACATACAATGGGGTAAAGATAGTTTATTCAATAAATGGTGTTGAGAAAATTGGGCAGATACATGCAGAAAAATGAAAACAGACCACCATCTTACACCACACACAAGAATAAATCCAGTATAATGTTAAAATGGAGCAATGAGAGAGACACCCTTGCCCCAGTCCTGATATAAGAGGGAATAGTTCTGGTTTCTCACCATTAAGTATTGTGTTGGCCGAAAAGTCTGTTATATTTTTTTCCATGCATTGACTCCAATAGTTCTTAGTTGTCTTTAACTTCTTTTGAAAAAATTTTGTTAGATTGTATTGTGACAGCTGTCATATCAGCGTGCATTAAAAAAATCAAAATTGGTGAATTTTTGGGTAGCCATTTTGTGTTGAAGATGTAAGAAAATGCACAAGATTTTCAGTATATTATGCTTTATTATTTCAGGGAAGGTAAAAATGCAACTGAAATGCAAAAAAAGCTTTGTGTTATGTATAGAGAAGGTGCTGTGACTGATCAAACATGTCAAGAGTGGTTTGCGAAGTTTCTTGGTACTATTGACATTTTGGCCAATTTTTTGCTATGGGGCTATCTAAGGCATTGGAAGATATTTAGCAGCACCTCTGGCCTCTAGCCACTAGAAGCCAGTAGCAGGAGATAGCTGACATACTCAAAATATCCAGAGCAATAAAGTTATTGGTGGAAATGAAAAATATGTCTTTTATTTTATGGATAAAACTAAACGGACTTTTTGGCCAACCCAATATGATGTCAGCTATAAGCTTTTTTGTAGATGTTCTTGATCAACTTAAGAAAGTTCTCTTCTATTCCTAGTTTGCTGAGAGTTTTTATAGTAAATATTTATTAAATTTTGTCAGATGCTTTTTCTGTATCTATTGATATTATTTCATAAATTTTCTTCTTTATTTAGTCTGTTGATGTGAAGCATTATATTAATTGTGAAGCATGGAATTTGTAATATGCCTGCATATATGTGATAAATATAACTTGGTTGTGGCATATAATTCCTTTTTTTCATTGTTTGATTTGATTTGCTAATTTTTTATTGAGGATTTTTACATGTACATGAGAGATATTAGTCTGTAGTTGCCTTTCAATGTCTTTGCCTTGCTTGATTTTAGGGTAATATTGGCCTTATAGAATGAGTTAGAAAATATTCTGTCTGCTTCGATATTCTGAGATTTTAAAGAACTGGTATAACTTCTTTCTTAAATATTTGGTAAAAATTCACCAGCAAACCCATCTGGTTAGTGCTTTCTCTTTTGGAAGGTTATTAATTATTGATTCAATTTCTTTATTAGATACAGACCTATTCATATTGTCTGTTTCTTCTTGTGTCAGTTTTGGCAGATTATATCTTTCAGGGAATAAGTCTATTTCATTTAGGTTATAAAATTTGTGGATATAGATTGTCCATAATATTCCTTTATTGTCTTTTTAATATAGATACCTTATTATCTCACCTATAAGTGGAACCTAATCAACAAAATAAACAAGCAAGCAAAATATAACCAGCACATTGAAATAAAAAACAAGCTGACAGTAACCAGAGGGGAGGACGGAGGGGAATAACAAGGGAAAGGGAGGGAAAGGGTCATGAAGGAACATGCGTAAAGGACCCATGGACAAAACCAAATGGGGGAAGGACTGAGGGTGGGAGGTGGGGAGGGGTGGGGCTGGAGAAAGTGGTGGCAGGAAAATGCTGACCCCCCAAAAAAGAAAGTGGTTGGGGGAGGCTGGAGTAGTGTGGGAAATTAGGAAGCCAAAGAACTCGTGTTTGCAGCCCATGGACATGGACTAAGAGGTGTGGGGATGATGGGATGGGGTACAGGGCAGAGGGGATAAAGGGGGGAAAAATGGGACAACTGTAATAGCATAATCAATAAAATATACCAAAAAATTTGTGGATATAGATTGTCCATAATATTCCTTTATTATCTTTTTAATGTCAGTGAGAGCTATATTGATATCCTCTTTTTCATTTCTAATATTAGTAATTTGTGTATCTTTCTTAGTTAACCTCACTGGAGACTTATCAAATTTATCGATCCTTTCAAATAACAAGCTTTGGGTTCATTGATTTTCTCTATTATTATTACTTTTTCAATTTCATAGATTTCTGCTCTAATTTTTATTTTTTGTTTTTCTTCTTTTTACTTTGGCTTTAATTTGCTTTTCTTTTGCTAGTTTCCTAAGATGGAAGATTAGATCATTGAATTCAGATGTTTCTCTCTTTCTAATATAGGCATTCAATGCTGTCAATTTCCCACTACAGACCACTTTCACTGAATCCCACAAATTTTGATGTTATATTTAATATTTTAAAATTTCCCATGATTTTTTTCTTTGACCTATGTGTTATTCAAAGGTGTATTGTTTCATCTCCAATGTTTGGGGACTTTCCTTTTTTTTCTGTTTTTGATTAGTAGTTTAATTTAATTATGTTCTGAGAACACACATTGTATAGTATTTATTCTTTTAAAGTTGTTAAAATGTGTTTTATGGCCCAGCATGGGGTCTATTCTTGGTGAATGTTCCATATGAGCTTGAAAGGAAGGTGTATGCTGTGCATTTTTGGATGGAGTGGCATACAGATTTCAGTTATATCCAGATGATGATTGTGTTATAAGTTCAGCTATGTCCTTCCTGATTTTCTGCCTGCTGTATCTGTCCATTTCTGATAAGAGTGGTGTTGAAGTCTCCAGCTACCGCAGTGGACTCATTTACTTCTCTTTGCAGTTGTATTAGTTTTTACCTGATGTATTTTGACACTTTATTGTTAGGCACACACACATTAACGTTTGTTATGTCTGCTTGGAGAACTGACCTCTTTATCTTTATGCAATGCCCTCCTTATCCCCCAAAATTCCTTTATTCTAAAATCTGGTCTGGCTAAAATTATTATAGATACTTTTTTGCTTTCTTTTGTTTAGTGTTAGTATGTATATATTTTTTATCCTTTTTAAATATATGTGTGTTCTTATGCTCATTTAAAGTGGATTTCTTGTAGACAGATGTAGTTGGGTATTATTTTTCGATCCACTCTTGACAATTTCTGTTTTTAATTGATGTATTATACCATTGACATTTAAAGTGATTATGGATATTGTTGCATGGTGTGCTGACTTAAAGGAACACTTATAAATAAGCTTTTAGTAATGTGGTGGTAAGGTGTAGGGGTAGAGGAAACATTCTATTGTCCTCTGATTATGTCTCTGGTTTTCAATGAGCCAGTGGCTCTGGGCTGTGGACTTGACATATGCCTCGCAACTTTTTCTCCCTTAGGGGAGACCAAATGACTAGCGAGTGCTGGAGCTTGGTGTTTCCCTTCCCCTATGTAAAAGGCTGGAGGGTTTGAGTTGGGTATGTCCTTCTAGCTTCATGCAGAAGGCTAGAAATGGCTGGAGTTGACTATTTCCTTACCCCCATGTGAGTTAGGCTCTAATAAAGTCCCAGCAGGTTAGGCTCTGGTAAGAAAGCTGCTGCTTCTTTTTTTAAAGATTTTATCTACTTATTTTTAGAGAGAGGGGAAGGGAGGAAGAAAGTGAGGGAGACAAACATCAACGTGAGGAAGAAACATCCATTGGTTGCATCTTGCACGTGGACTGAGCTGGTGGTTTTTTCTGTTTGCAGGATGACACCCAACCAACTGAGCCACACTGGTCAGCGCTCCTTTTTTTTTAACTTAATTTTTATTGTTGACACTATTATGCATGTCTCCATTCCCCCTCTGCACCCTTTGCCCACCTCCACTCAGCCTCTGCAGCTCCTGCCCCCAATCTCTCTGGTCATCACCACACTATTGTCTGTGTTCGTGGGTTATGCATATATGTTCTTTGGCTAGTTTCTCTTGAGGTCAGGTCTTGTTAAGAAGTACAGAATGCTCTGGCAAATCTCAAAATGGACTCTTTTCCTCTTCCTCTGCCAGAAGCCCGAGGATTTTCCTATCCAAAGAACATATATGCCTAACTCATAGACACAGACAACCGTATGGAGAAGACCAGAGGGGAAGAGGGTGGGGCCTGGGCGGAGGTGGGGAGAAGAGGAGAAGGCAGGGACATCTGTAATAGTGTCAGCAACAGAAATAAAGAAGACAGTGACGGAAGAAAATATATTTACTGTGAAAACTTAGTAGGGCTTCAGAAGGTAAAACTCACAAAAGTATAGGAACCCCCCTGAAGTTTTTAACCCTCAGGCTTGTCTACACTGAGCCTCTGGCAATTCATCGATTACAGTTCAGTTTTTTCCATCCCAGCACCAGTTCCCATGGAAGTTTCTACTCCAGCAAATTGTGATTCTCTGTATCCACCTGTTCACCCATCCGACTTTTGGGATAGAGGTTTGCCTTGTGACTTTACTTCTAGGATGGATCTAAGAAGAGCTGATTTTTCAGTTTGTTCAGCTTTTTACTGGTTCTTAGGTTAGAGACTTTTAAGTTCCTTACATGCTAGACTGGAAACTGGGAGTTCTCTATTGACTATTTTATTTAAGCTTCAGTTACATTTTCCTTTCTCTTTATGTCTAATAGTTTTTTTTTCATATGCTAGATATTATAATCATACATTGATGCTGAGTTTTGTTCAGGCAGGTAATCAAATTCCTAACAGATCCTCTTAATCTTGGCATGTTTGGTTTTTTGATTGCTTGTGTGGGTCCATTTTGGTTTTGCTCTTAATCGTAAATGGTTCCTACTGTGGAACATGGACAGTGTTACTAATGTATGACCTTTTGCGGTCTCGAATGAGTGTCTGGTATGGGCAGAACTTGAGTGTGTTCTAGCACTGCAGAATCTCAGACCGCTTTGCTTGGGCTCCACTTCTTGTTTCAGGGTCCAGAAAAGGATCCAAAGCACAAACTAGGTAACACAGGGGCTCACCTCATATGTTTTTCTTTTGTCAATGATCACAGTTTTGTGCTGCCTGTTGCTGAAGACCAAGGAGCAGTGTCCCCATGCATTTCAGCTGGTTTTAGAATTGTTCATGGTTGGAGCGCATGGTCAATACGTTTTACTCTGCCTTACCTGGAAGCAGAGGTCCAACACCTTCTTTTACTTATGTTAACTTTACTATGTGTTTATATCCGTTATGAAGACACCTCCTTTCCTAAAGTGTTATCATTGCTTTCACTGTTTTTGCATATTCTTTCATATGTATTACTCTAACGTAAGTTGCCAAGTTAGGAAGTATTCTAGTGGAATTTTATTGGAATTGCATTAAATTTAGGAAAAATTCACATTTTGAAAAAGTAAACTCTATTAAATATTGTATCTTTACATTAAATCAAATTTTCTTTTATGTACTTCAATCACTTTTAATAATTGTACAAACATAAGTTCTGCACATACAAGCTTATTATAAGCTATAATTGTTTTTGTTGCTATGTGGATAAACTTTGTTTTATATTGTGACTCTCCATTTATATATGGGTGGGCAAAAGCAGGTTTACAGTTGTTTATATAAAAAATAATCATTAATAAATAATAATATAAGAATAAATTGTGTTTCATGTACCCACAACTGTAAACCTACTTTTGCCCAACCCCCTACACATTATTATTTTGAATTATTAATTTAGTGATTAATATAATTAGACTTTCTAATATTTAATTTCCCTTGCATTTTTAATGGACCTCACTAGATTATGCTGGCTTTAAAAAATTTGCAGGCTCTATTTGTTAAGTATTTTTTCCTAAATACAATTTTGGCCAATAATATCTAAGTTAGTTTAATTTGCTTTATTTGTGTTTGATAACTTTTCACATTTTTAGATCAGTGTTATGCTAATTTATTTTCTGAGGCAGTTAAAATGGCATGGGTAGATTTTTTTTTTTTTTTGGTATATCAACAGAAATCAACTCCAAATCATCTGTGCCACATACTGGAATTATCGAGAACAGACATTATCATAACTGTGTTTAATATGTTCAGAAATACATATGACAGGATAGAGAATTTTGCTAGAGAAAGGAATCTATAACAGAAAAAGAATCAAAAGGAAATCCTAACACTAAAAATGTCTCAAAGAAAGGAGCGATCTGTAGTCTCCCTTTGAGTTTGAATCAGTCCTCTCCTGTCTTTATGGAAATCCTTTTTGCTCCTTTTTAACCTATTTTCTTTTTTCAGAGTGGTCATTTTTGTTATTCTCTATGAAAAAGAATATAAATATTCTTCCATATATTTCGAGACAATGACAGCTCAGTATCAAGCATATCAGACTTATGAAACTTCATTCTGTTGTGGAAGAGAATTAAAAATTTCACATGATATGATTGAACATACGGTTGAGAGATATTTTCTTTAAGAATCATCTTTATCATTCTTGGGACAGATAATAACATTTGGTAGTCTTTGCCTCTCAAGAGCAGACCATATTTCACTTGTGAGATTATATACTTTATTATTGTTAAGCTTAATTTTGAATATAAGCATTACTAAATTGACATAGAACCATATTTAGGAAACTTGCAAAGAACTAGGGACTATGAATTTTAAATGTATTGAAAATCATAACCACTTCCTACTTCCTTCTGGTATCGAATATATTTTTTGTGTAAAGACTAAAAAGAAGCAGGATAACACTTGCATCTGACTGTTGATCATGTTAGGATCTATAGTTTTCGCCCCGAAGTATCTTTGACTACTTCTTTGCAATCCATTCACTCAGCCGGCATTTACTGGGACAGCCAACACATCACCGTCCTTGCTTTTGAAAATTTTGAACTGTAGGGATAGAGGCGGATATTCTTAGTTTTAAAAAGAATACCAAATGTGGTTTCATGTAACTTTGAGCAGGACTGCTTCATCCTACGGAGGTTGATTGTGGATGCAGGATCGTAGTCTTTAAACAAGTTTTAACAGTGGAGGGATGGTTAAAGGACTCTAGAAAGTTAATGGGAGCCTACCACGCAGAAAAGTGGAAAGAGCACATGCAAAGAACAGAGCGCTGGTGGTTTTGTTTGTTTGTTTTAGTCTTCGTAAATAATACTGGACAGCCTGGCCAGTGTGGCTCAGTTGGCTATGCGCCATCCTGCAAAACAAAAAGTTCCCCATTTCATTCCCGGTCAGGGCACATGCCTAGGTTGTATGTTTGCTCCCTATCAGGGCACATACGAGAGGCAACTGATCTGCATTTCTTTCTCATGTCAACGTTTCTCTCCCTCCTTTTCTCCCTCCCTTCCCCTCTCTCTCAAAATAAAAATTTAAAAAATTAAAAAAATAATGCTAGACACAGTGACCCCTGCCTTCTAGGAATGAACAATTTAAAGGTCTCACAGAATCCCTCAGGAAAACATCCTCTCTCAGCTTGGCCTGCACTTATTTCATGAAAAGGGGGCTGAGGTCCCCCTCCATGGACCAGCTGTGCTGTCCTCTCCAGCTCCTCCTCCTGTCATCTGCCCAAGAGTCTGTGCACAGTCCTCTCTATTCCCAGAGGCTGCTTCCTCCCACAGTTCAACTCAGAGATGAAGAAGCCTGGGGGCCAGACACTTTCTTGCCAACCTGCGGGCCCTCAGCGCTGCACGGAGCACTTCTGGTAGCTCGGGGGGCACAGTGAAAAACTGCCAAGGAATGAAAGAGGCAGGTAGTACAAACGCAAGGATGGACACTCTCAAACTTCAGTGTACATTAAAAACACCCAAAGGGCTTATTAAAGCACAGATTTCCAGGCCTCAGAGTTTGCCATATGGTGGGTGTGGATCGAGGCCAAGAATTTGTCCCCAGCCATGGCGTGCTGCTGGCCCGGGAGCGCACTCTGCCGGGCGCGGCCCTAGAGAAGGCAAATTCTCCTTATCTGTACAAAGGAAGGGACTGAACTTAACACAACAACGACAAGAGCGACAACAACACTACTCTGATATTCCACCCATGGTAATAATAACAGACTTGTTAATTCCTAAAAATTATGTAATATCATTATGGTTTAATTTGGTAATGAAGATGTTAGAGAATGGTAAGCCCTGAGCAGTCTTGATAGATGGGATATAGAATGGCTCAAAATTTATAAATTTTCAAATTAAAAGCCTTCTTAATATAAAAGTGGAGGATACTATAGATTACTTTATGAAGAAAAAAACCTAAATAGACTTTAAAATTGAACACTTTCCTGTTTAGTTTCCCTCACTTGATCAGTACATACATAATAAATAGAATTTTAAAAACAGAATATCTAATAATGTGGTTGGGAGCTATAATCAGTTTTGGATGTCTAACCTCACTCAAGTGCATATTAAATAATTATGCATTTATATATTATAAAGGGCTGTGGTTCTCGACTCTGGCTGAACACTAGGAGGACCTGAGGGGATCTGGATTTAATGAGTCTGTGGCTCAAGCATTGGCATTCTTTTTAAAACTCCTGAGGCAACTCTAACTCGCATTAAGGGTTGAGAATCATTGGTGCGGCCGCTGAGCTGGAGGCGACCGGTATTTCATGAGTCCGGATTTTACTAATTGTTTTCCTGTGAAACCCCCATCAACTGATATCTGTATGAGGACTTCTGTTTTACATGTGTCTTAATGGACAAAAATTCCCCAACTTTGGTAAACAACACTTTGAAATAACATTGTGCTCCACTTATTGCCAGTTAGTACAGAAATCATATTTTTCTTTCTAATGAGTTTTATTATATATGCATATTAGGATATAATTTTAAAAATTACAAGTCATGGCAATGGAGAAACCAGAGCATGTTCCAGCAACATGACAAAAATAATGGAAGTTTTTAGAAATTTTCTGGCAGCAAATTCACTGTCAGAGAACCACAGAGCATGTTAACAGATCATGTTAATACCTTGTTGTTCATTCAGTTAGAGGGGGCTTTTGATTAAGGGTTCAGTCAACCTAGATCAGAGTGGAAATGACTCCTGACACTTGAGTTCTTTTTGAGAAAGAGGAGTTTGAGTAGTCACTCATAAACTTGACTGACCAACAGAAGGATATAAATTTCTTGGTGAAACAGCTTCTCAGGCCTATCAGCAAGTGTGAGTCATAAGCAAATCTCACCAATTAATGGTCTGTGCTAGTTGCTAAATTCAAGATTTATTTTCCTCACGCCCCCCAGTTTAGCAAACACAAGTACAGGATGCCCAATTACATGTGAACTTCACGTCAACCACAAATGATTTTTAATGTAATGAAATCTTAAATATCGTATAGGGCTTATTTATTGTAAAAAATTCATTTAAAAAAATCTGAAATTCACATTTAACTGGACCTTCTGTATTTTATCTTGCAAGTTTCATTCTTACACCTTTCTCTGACTGGTTTTGGCAGAACTAAGTAACAAGAAAAGAATTCGCTTAAAACTGCTATCTTAGAAACATTAGGTCTGACCCCCCTCACTTCTTTTTCCCCTTGTAAGTTCTCATAACAACAAAATACATGCCTCTGCCTTACTGTTGTACGGTTAGAAAAATAAAAGTATAGGAGAGACATACACCCAATCCACCCAGTGAGCAGATCTAAGTAAAAATCTCTTCCTAATTATCCACTGTTCGTTCTCCACTTTTCTCACGATCTCCCCAACCTTGATCTTCCCCTAGTCTCTAAGTTTATAACCCTTCATGATTCCATTTTCTCTATTTTCTTTCACAGCCCGGATTCCACGAT
Organism: Mormoops blainvillei; assembly: GCA_004026545.1. NCBI lineage: Eukaryota > Metazoa > Chordata > Mammalia > Chiroptera > Mormoopidae > Mormoops > Mormoops blainvillei. The sequence continues at coordinate 333,316 of PVJD01000171.1, forward strand.
TCATCTTTAAACCTCATAATGGATCCTCCCTGGGAGACAGAAGGAGTTAGAATGACCAGGGGAAACTTTTCTGACTAGATATGCCTGTTCTCTCCTGCTTCCCTGAGAGAAAAGCCTGCCCCTAGGGCTAATGAGTGCGAGAAAGCCTGTCTGGTTGCCTTTTGGGAAGTTGTTGTTTCCAGGAAGATGGCACAAACAGGCCTATCAGCAAATGTGTATCTCTTAGGTGCCCCTTCTTAGCTTGCATCGCTTCCACTGAAAGGGAATTATGTTCTACACCGGAAGCTAACCTAATGTTATATGTCAATGATATCTCAACTAAAAAAGGGGGCGGGGTTAGTTTTGCCTTCTATTATCTCAGTGGCCGCGCTTGCCTGCGTTCAGGGCACTTGTCACAAATCACGCCAGGCTTCAGTCCTCTTGGGACTGGCTGGGCACCGTTGCCGGTGAGTGCCCCAGACCAAGCAGCAATACGAAACAGGTTTAAAGTATCTGTGGTGCTTGCTGACAGGTTCAAAATCATGATCACAAAATAAAAATTGGAGATTGTCCAACGTCACAACCCCACTCTGGAACAAACCCAAGTTATCATGGATTTAGCTTTGGGCCTCACCCCAAATATAGTTACAATAAAAACCTATATATTGCAAATTACTGCTTGTTTTTAATGTCAGGATTTCTTTTTTTTTTTTTTAACCTTTTTAACAGTGGAATATTTTTGCATATATTGAAAAAGTAAAACATTGTAAAAGAACCACTTAACCTTTGAAACCATATATTTTACTGCATGTTTTATTTACTTGTTTTTATTGTATGTAACTGTTCCTGTCTTCATGACACGTGAAAACTCATTTACTCTTAGCTGAGCTAAAAACGGTTTGAAGCTCAAAAGAATGACATTTGGCTGTGCTTGTCAGACAAGCTAGTTGATTATGTAAAAATAAAATACCACGTTTGAATGCAGAGTTTTCTCCTGGGAGGAGCAAAAGAAGTGATTGAAATCACTGTCACATCCCAGTCTTGGAGTCGGTCATTTGGATGCAGATAAACTTATCAGCAATTCAGAGCAGCAGCTTGCAAAGGCCCAATGTGGAGCCGTGCAGGCTGGAGAACTGGGAGGGTCCGTTCTTTGGAAATGTGGAAGGTTAGCAGAGCGGTTCCGCAAACACCCCAGCACTTTCTCCTTATGTCCTGTGGTATTGTTGACACCACGCCAGAAATATCTCATCGCTGTGGTGTGCTCTGGGTCCTGTTCCCAAGCCACTAATTCCAGTCCTCAGTTTTCACTGAAAAAGTAAAACCCCCTCACCGAGTCTTTGTGAGGAGGAAAAACCCTGTTTCAGGTATCCTCCCTGCAGAGCCATGACTGCCAGGCCTTCATGCCCAGGTAATTGTCTGTCTGCAGCTGCTTGCAGCAACCCAGGTGGTAATAACGCTGACACCTGGAGGTCAGAATTTCCCCTCCAGGTGTGTTCAGACTCCCTGACAGAAACAGCAGCTCAGTACAGAGGGATGAGCCCTCGCAGGTGGATCTGGCGGAGGGACCTCCAGGCACTTCTCACCCTGTACGTGAGGCTGAGGGCGGAGAGCCCGGAGTGAGCTTATGTGAAATACGGGCTCTGCAGTTCCCAGAGCCATTTCGCAGAGGTCTGGGAGTGAAAGGGAGTGCTGTTCTAGCTCGGTGGTCCTCAGTGTGCCAAATGGGATACAAACGAGCCCTTCTAAATGGCCCAGGAATATTTGTCGTTGGTGGTGGGGGCGGTGATGATGGCAGAGGGACACATGGGGACCACAAAGGCTGAGCCAGAAAGCTGCACACCTGTGCATGTGTGCTTGCATTTCAAAAATGGGTCTTACCAGGAATGGGTCTTTGAAAACTGATCTCGATCTTTGAAAAAAAAAATTCTTGTATGAAAAGACATTTTAGTTAAATTTGCTTTAGTTGTTTGAGGTTGGCAAGGGCAATAATATTATGGGGGAAAATCAACAAAAGAAAGTTTTACTTTAAATACCTTTTAACTAGCGAGGGGCTCCGAGGTCTCCAATCTAGTGATTTTAGGGAGCGAGTAAAAGGTGAGGCTACAACATTCTTTATCTCCTGGGAAAAATTTATCTCTTTATTTCTCATGTTTATATACCATTTATATCCATACCTGGATGGCAAAGATGTATATATTTATCGTTATCCATATCAACAACATTGAAAACTAAGGGATAGAAAGTCTTGTAAGAAAATGATCCGACGAGAGTCAAGTGTGTCAATTTGCCACAAATAGGCAAGAACGAAGTCAAGCTAAGTGACTTATGTTTACTATAGCATTCCTTAACTTGCATTATGTGATCTCTGTCTTTCAGTGAAGATTTACAATGTGCAATCATAAATTGGTGCCCTAAAATCTATAGATGATTGTATATACCTATACATACATGCACAGGACAGTGTATAGTGGAATGGTGGCTTAAATTGGGATCAAGCCAACAAGTTAAAGCAGAAATCATGAATTGTAAACTTACCCTGGGCAGTGTTGAAGTCCCTCATAAAAGTACTATGTACAGTTTTGTTTTTAGGTTGGGTTGGCCAAAAAGTCCTTTATGTTTTTTCCCCTGCGATGACTCTGGTAGTGCTTAGTTTTCTTTAACATCATTCAAAACAATTCTGTTCGATTGTATTGTGACAACTGTCATATGTGTGCATTAAAAAAAACTAATCAAAACTGGTGAATTTTTGTGCGGTCATTTTAATATTAAAGACAGAGGGAAATATGCAACATTTTCAGCATATTATGCTTTATTAGTTCAAGAAAGGTAAAAATGCAAGTGACCGAACGTGTCAGAAGTGGCTTGTGAAGTTTCTTGGTACTGTTGACATTTTGGCTAAATAAGTGTTTCTGCAGGGCTGTCTTAGGCATTGGAAGATGTTTAGCAGCACCTCTGGCCTCTACCCGCTAGAAGCCAATAGCAGGAGATGGCTGACACACTCAAAATACCCAAATCAATAAAGTTATTGGTGAAAATGAAAAAAGTTGTCTTTTATTTTAAGGAAAAAACTAAACAGACTTTTTGGCCAGCCCAATAGTAACACTAATGCATACTGAAGTTTCAGTGTACATAGAATGAGCTAGAATGAAGACAGAGCAAATATAAAGTCTTCATGGCGAAACTCGGATGTTCAAATCATCCCACTTATCATGAACAGCAAACTTTGAAACACCTTTCAAGTCCCTAGCGGGATGACTTGAATGGCTGTATGCTTTCTGGTAGGGTTTACTTCATTTTATTTTAATAGTAGACTTCTGTAATCCTAACACTCCTTTTATTTTTTGGTAATAATGAGGATAAAATGAGATTATGGTGTCTCAGTTTATTGGGGTTCAGTTCAAAAGTCTGCAGAATGTAATGGGGTATGTGATGCAACTCCACTTCATTTTGAGAAAGTAAACTTTCAGCTGAGTTGGTTTCGCTTTGGAAGTCATTTTCTTTGCATTGTGTCTGCCTGCACCTACTCTTTTTGTTATGGTAAGTGGAGAGGAGATGGGTTTCGTCTGTTTAAGTCGATAACAGTTAACTGGTCGTTTCACCATATTTACTCTAACACTAATTTTTATAGATAACAATAGCCATTTCAGTCTCTTCTCTTACAACTCATTTTACATACATGAATGTGTTGAGTGGGTGTGTGTGGTGAGTATCTGAGTATATCAAGACACCTTGTACAAACCTCTATCAAAGCGTCAGTGTGAGGGAGATACAGACATGTCTGGAATTCCCTACCCACTGTGGCATGGGTCCAGCAGAAACCTCATGTTAGCGAAACAAAAGGACGTTGTGTGACCATTCAGCCTAAGAGAGGAAGGAGTCTGGCATAGGGAACTTGGTTTAGTTGTGGCGGCAGCGAGGACAGATCTGAGGGCGGCGTGGCATTTTCCATTCAGGTCTGTCTCCTGGCCCAATCCTGCATGGATTCTTTGCTGGCTCCTCTAGAGAGCTGGCCGGACCGTTTTACTGGAGACTCTGTGAGACACTGTGGCCTAAGTGGCATTCTCTTGAGAACCCTCTGATAGGGGACAACTCAGAAGACAGAACAGGACAATAACTGTGACCATTTGGTGCCATGATGCCTCACACAACAGCTCAAGTGCCAGCAGGATAAGAATTATTCATGGGCACACATGAGGCCCTGTCTGGGGACACCCAGAAATCCATGAGTACAGAAAGCAGAGAAATTCAAATTATTACTGTTAATATGCCCACATCTGTACCCACAGGCTGGCGAGGCTGAGAGAAATTCTGTTTTCACCTCTTATTACATATCACATGAATGGCAATTATTTATTTACACATCTGCTCCCCTACTAGGCTCTAAGGCCCTTAGAGCCAGGGGTGATATTTTATTAATCTTTGCTTCTTCAAAATCCCAGCCTTTTCCCCTAGAACATAGTAGGTGCTCATTAAGTGTTCCTTTTTAAAGATGGCAGAGTAGTTTCTGTGTTTGTATTTATTGATGATGATAGAAATAACTACCTGAAATATAAAACCATTGGGTGAGGGAGAGGAGAACCCAGGAACTTGACTTTTTTTCCACATTGGTAGCATCTTCTGTCACAGGCTACTGCCATGAACACAAATAAAATCACTAATGGAGCTTCCTGCCTCAGAGGAAAATGCCAAATTAGAGTTTGGGAAAGGAACCTCAAAAAATCCCATTAGATTGGAGCAGTCATGTTTTTATACAGAGGTTGGAGAAAGGAGAAGAGAGTATTTCAGCGAGAGGCTTTGAAAGGTTGACAATGAGTGTAGCACAATGTAAGCCTCAGTTTATTGTGTCTGAATGAAGGCATTGGCATTTCTAGACTGTAACCTATACATCTGCTTTACTGGGGGGAGGGGGACATCGAGTGAGCCGGAGAGAGGGATTAGGGTTGTAAAAATAGAACCCGTGTGAGAGACTGAAGAAAGGGATGTTAGCAATGACCCAGCTCAGCCACTTATGCAGCTCTGCCACATTCCTCAGAACAAACAGCTATTAAAATCCGAGCACACAAAGCCTGTAGCAGGCTTAGTAATGACAAGCACTGTCAGCACACTATAATTAACATGGGGTGGTATAATTTATAAGGAATGCGCTATACGGTTTAATGCCAACACAGAGGGGGGAATATCTGTTGTTAGCCTGCAGAATCAAAAGTAGTCTTATCCCTTGATGCCAGCATCTTTCTTTCCAAATGCGCTTTAATTTATTTTTTCACTCACAAAAGCCTTTGTCACACTGAGTTAGTTCTGAGCAAGGCACGAGGGAGCCTCGGAGGTGACCCTTAACCTCCCCTCCCCCTCCCATATTAATCAAGAAGAGAAGTCTCAGCAGACTGTCTTTACTGTACATAATTAAGCAGTTCTGAATGCTCAGTGAAACTCAAATGGGATGGCATGGAGCCTGGTAATGTGACAGTTAATGGGATGAGACTAGCACTTATTCTGCCTCCATAATAAGCAAAGGCTTTTTGCTTTCTGACTGAGGACAGGAAGAGGAGGAAGCAGTCACAAAAGATAACAACAATGACAACACCTTTCTCTACCTTTTTATGATTGTCTCCGAAAAGGAAAGTGCACCCTAACTGGAAGAGATTGCCTCTTAATTATCCTGGTTCAGTGACTGTAATAAGCAAGGGCTTTTACTTCTGCATAGCCATGGACTGGGGTGAGAAATATTCCCAGAAAATAGCTCTAAGGGGGAGGTTTGTACCTCTTTACTCTTTTTTCTGCCTCCTGCAAGCCTTCAAGCTAACTGCGATCTTGCCTTAGCCCTACTTCCTTGGTGATGAGGATGTTTGAGAGAATGATGGGTTATTTTGCTTCTAGGGGAAGGTCAACAAAAGTATGTGTCATAAAGGACCATTTGCTAGGTCTGTGGCTTTCCTTTGCTGACCTATGCACACAGAAATAGCATCCTTCTCCTTCCTTTAAAGAAAGAAAGTGGGTAAAATTACCTTTGAAGCAAGGGAAACCTGGTGACAGAAATCCATGGTTATTTTTAGCCACATAATCTGGGCATCACAAATTAAAAATGCTCATTGGCTTCGCCCTTTGAACAACTTGGTAAAAAAAATCTCTTTGTGCTATATGAGCTGTGGGAATAACTGGCATAATGCATGCAGCCATTAAACGATCCTGCGAAAGAGAAAACATATCAAACATTCATCTGAGAGGCAACAGCGTAGCACCGTGCGTCTGTGCTCTTGCGTTAGGAGACATCCCTGGGATGCAGAAATCCAAAGGAACAAAAACGAGCACCGTAATGCAGGAACAAGTCCAAGTGACTAGTCTGGATCACTTAGAATGTAACTGTCTATAGAGAGATACTGAAAAGGGATCTCTCACTATGATGGTTTCCATGGAGGAAGGAGGAGGGCGGTTGCCTGATTTACTAGGATTTGCAGAAAGCTGAGATTTGGAGTTTGGGTTTGTATTTTGGGCTCTGTGGCTGACTTTCTGTGCTTCCTTTAGAAAGCGCCTTGGTTTCCTGAAGAATAAAGGAGAGAAACCTCTTGCAGTGATTTAAGGCTTTCAAATTCAAGGGAGTCATCAGAAGCCTGCCTGATCAGCATCCCGAATTCTCTTTCTTTGGGGATTGTGTTCTAAGATTAGAGACAGCATTTGGCTCCTGAGAGGGTTTAGTTGGGGTTGCAGGTGTTTTGCTTAAGACACTGGGGCTGGAAACAGTGAGAAACACTCTATTTTTGAAAGGTAGTAATTTGGAGGACTGAGAACCTTCACTTCCTTTCCATAAGGATGAACAGAAGTCCTTTCATTCACATCCATCATATTTTACTTCAAACTCAGAAACCTTTTAATTTCAGCAGACATCTCAGCATATGTTATCTTGCTTCAAAACAGCAAACGGCGGCTTAAACTATATTCATGCATTTCAAATGCTTGCTCTCAAAACTATATATATGTATATATATATAAGCATATATATATTTCTATTCACATGGCATGCATTTTAGCAGTTTTGCAGGATTTTTTCATTTTCTCCCCATTGCTCTAAATCCTGTAAGCATGAAGCAAATGTAAAGAGAATTCAAGAGCATTTTGTAATTCTTGAAAGGTTAATTGCACTATTTATAGACCAAACTGTAAAGCAAAAACCCTCAGTGTGACCCTGCAGGGTCACCCTAGTAATAGCAACCTCAACAGAGCCCTGACCAGTCATGAATTACTGTCTGTGATCCTGAGAATGCTGACAGTTCAATCACAGCACTGTTTCAATAGAGAACTCCATATATTTAAAGCGCTGATACTGTTTTCCCTCTAAATGACAGCCTTGACAGATGGGCCAAAAGCACCGCAGACGTTTGAACAAGGAAATAGAGAGGGAGCCTGCTGGAAGCTGGGCTTCATGCAGCCAGCCGAGAATGATGAATAGAGTGTGATTGTGTCTGACAGGTAGTAATATAACTATTCATTCACCACAGAACACCTGGAGCACACTATATTAAATGGTACAAGATGGAGAGATTCTGTGACAAGAATAGGAAGCGTGACTCCCAGGCTGAGTTAGGATACGGCAATATACAAGGTCAGGGGTCAAGCAATATAAACGGCCTCAGAGAAGGCTGTAATTAAATTATTTGCTTACTAAAGTGTTTCTAATGTTTTGCTAACATGTTGCCAGGATCATTACTTCAGCATGTGTGAACACTTCAAATAAAAATAGCTTCTCCCCCCTTCTCTGACTCTCTTTTTCCTTCCTGACAACTCTGGTTATTTTTCTCATCTGAACGCTCTCTTTCTGCCAGTGTCGCTGCTGCTCCAATAACAATCGGAGAAAAGTCAAGACAAAGGCCAGACAGAGGGTCACCGTCTTGGTAAAAGCACCCCTCCTGACCCCAGTGGTTCTGCTTGGGCCAGGCCACGGAGGTCACTGTCGACCCCACAACTGGGGGACTTTCTCCCCGGGGTGAAGCAGGAGCTACACACTAACAGAGGGAAAAGGCTCTGTCTGCAAATGTTTGTCTTTTGCCTCGAAAGTCAGGAAAACTGAGATGCTGCTGACCAGAAGATTGTTTTCAAAGCAACGAGTGAGGATGGGGTGGAGGGTTTCAAGAGAGCAGGACTGTTTTCAGGACGTGTGACCTCTTCGGCAACCTTCCACTGCACTCATGGCTAAATATTTCTACACCTGCTATAGTATGGATTTCTAATTACCAGGTCTGACTGTCACATTCTGGAGGCTTTGTTCCCAGGAAGTGTGGTATCATAAAATAGGATTGAATGGACTCTCAAATTTGGCATTTTAGATTATGTGTGAGTGTATCACACAATAATATATCCAGAAAGAATATAAAATGTCAGAGTTCAGGCAGTGCTCATTTTATTATGTATGTGTATGTGTGTGAGGGTATATACACATATATTCTGTGACTGGTTTTAATGCCCCTCATTAACAAGGAGACTGTATTGAACCCTGGTTTGTTTCCAAGATCCTTGGGAAAGGAAACATTTGGTGGTGGCTTTGACAAATACATGGGTGAATGTTCATCAACTGCTGCCTCGAATTAGTTTTGCTTGTCACTTTCTTTATTCACAGGACCCTGTGATGGCCGGGAAGTTTACAGCGCTGCCATCGCTGTGCTATTCGGAGGGTCCCTCTGGGAGCTGAGATGCTGGTCACTTTTGTCTTTTCACATCCCATTTTCTCTTCTTGTCTTTGTGACTGATTTGGCTGATATGAAGGTGACTCCCCGAGAGCCGGGTCACTGCCTCTATGGGGAGTTCCATGTGCCCGGCTTCACCATTTCAGATTTTCCTTTCTCATGAAAAACACATTTTTAATAGGTGCGATTCTCTCTTCCCAGCCCACTGCAGTGTGAAACCATGGATTTAATGCTTAGAGAAGGATTTTGCATGTGACATCCCTGATTAGCTATGGAAAACAAAATCCAGCTATAAACCATCCCTGGCCCCAACCCCGACCAAGCCCTGCCCCTTCCCCGCTTCACATCCTCCCTTTTCAACTGGTGTTGCTCAGCTATTGTGAAGTCCTGTGGGTTATTGATTTATAGACATATCTATTACTACAGCTTCATCTCTATCTACAAACCTATATATATAGTATCTGACTCATGAAGGAATATTCAACAGTTGGGAGCTCTACCCTAGCTTCAACAGAATGAGTTTTTGAGAATTGGGCAAATGTACAAGACCCTATTTGGGAAATCTCTCAAGAGATCCCAAATGAAACCTTAAATAAAGCCACGCCCTTCCTTTTTTACCGCTCAGTGAGATTTCTCTTCCCCATTAGTCTTCATTGTGGACATCTAGTGGTTGTAGGTTTTATGAGCATAAAACCAAATGTTCCTCCAAATGTGGCCCCTCCACCTTCTTTTTAGGTGAACTCTGCTTTACTGACTGAATGGCGCACAGTCGTTGTATGGCCTTGTATCTAATGGATATCCTTTTTTACCCTAGTTGAGACTCCACACAATACTTAATACTGCCAATAAGGCAAAAGGGGCTGTTTTGCAAAATAAGCAAATTGGATTATCCAGTGTGTAAATAGGCACTCAATCTTTCTTCCCTATGTAAATCAGGAAAAGCAATTTGCTTGTGCAGAAAAACCCACACCACTGCTCATGCCTCGCCCGTCATGGCTGGTGTTGGGGGATCGTTCTAGGTGAGGAAAGGATGTGTTAACACCTGGACAGCTGGAGACAGTAATTAACTAATTTGCTTCCATTTTTCTGTTATTTAAACATAGGTACTATGAAAAAGAAATTCCTTTAAATAAGCCCAAATCTTTTGTGTTGTACGTGTATTGAGACAATAAAGTAAACTTGGTTTCTAGATTCTTTGCGCTTCATTAAAGAAAAAAACTGTATATAAATTTGGCTGATAATTTATAATTTGTGATTAGTGAGAGTCAGACAGGTACATCAGAACGATGAATGAAAGCTGGTTTCTTTTAAGAAACAGTGGGTCAAGGTTGCCATGGTGTAAACTGGGCATTACTTGAAATGAGAAGCCACATAACTTCATTTGTGCATTGAAGAAAATTGCTAATTTTTAAGAACAGCTTTCATTTTATCACAGTAAACCAGAAATGTAGTCAAAATTAATATCAACAATTTAATAGCCTTGAACACCATGCTGATTAGGTCTCCTTTAATCATTGCTAAGGAGGTGGAATTACAGAATAGGTGACCTAAAATAAACTTAGCAGTCATTTTGTCCAGCTTTGATTCTAAGTGTGCGGTGGCAAAGCCCGGAGCTACAGCACTGCACAGGGGCTCGACTGTGCGGGCGCCAGGGCGGCTACACCTCTGTTTAGGGCCACCACTCCCTGCAACGGCAAAAAGAGAGGAGGCGTAAAATCCCGTCTGATTCAGAGAAATGTTATACAGAACTGCTACACATTAGTATATGATACGAATTGATCATGTTTAGTTAGGACTGTGTTTAAGATGTGTAACAAGCCCTGGCTGGTGGCTCAGCTGGTCGGAGCGTCGTCCGGTACACTAAAAGTTTGCGGGTTTCGCTCCTGGCCAGGACGCATACCTAGGTTGCAGGTATGGTTCCCGGCTGGGGTGCATACGGGAGGCAACTGGCTGATGTTTCTCTCTCGCTCTCCCTTTCCCTTCCCCTCTCTAAAACCAATAATAAAATATATCTTCAGGTAAGGATTAAAAAAATAAAAATAAAACATATAATGAGCGTACATAGATTATCATTCACACTTACTCATTTTCTCTTTTAACTATATCACAGATGAGCTTTTTTTTTTTTTATTCTCTCTGTTCTTCTATTCTATTAATCTAGTTGTCAGTCCTGGGAAGCTAAACACAGAAAAATGAGAAAAAAATTTGAAAAACCCTTTTATGAGGGAAACTGAAGTCTGTAAGCAGGTGGTCTTCGAAGAAGAAGGAGGAGGAGGAGAGGGGGGAGGAGGAGAGAGGGGAAGGGGCAGGGGGAGGGGGAGGGGGAGGAGGAGAAAAGAAAGTGAACCGGGATGGGGTATAGATGTAGAAAATGATCATCTTGTGTTCTTGTTTAAGGTACATGACTAACTTTGTTAGATTTTTCTAATCTTCTTTGTCGATATTAACATAGATTCTGCCCATGGCAGCTATATCTAGGTATTCCACCTATGAATGCAATTATGCATGCTTTTTGGCCACCTTTATCTTTGTGATGACCCCCTCATTTGATGCCTCAAGCAGTTATTTGCAAGCAAAGGGTATGACTGGTGCACACATTTCTAAGGAAGTGGTGCTCGTAGGACTCCCCGGGCCGAGGGCAGCAGACTGAAGCAAACCGCCATGTCTGCAGGTGCAATGAAGTCAGGACTACGAAAACTGAGCAGACGAGCCAATAAAAAGACAAAGTCACACCTTTCCATAGTTTTAATTTGTATGGGAAAATTATAAGTGATAGGCTTAAAAAAACAGATTTAATGAGGCACTTCGCTTAATATTATATTTTAAAGTGCAAATGGTATGCTTGTAATGGAGGATTAAGGGGGAGGGAAACTGGTAAAAGAGCATTGTGCTTAAAGCCTGCAGGTAAATATTAGGTTTGAAGATGAAAAGCGGCATTTTGGGAAAGTGTTATTGATTGGAATTTTCTCTGCAAGTACCATTTTAGGACACATCTATAGGATTTATTCCATACAATAGAGGCTTGCAGTCACCGTGTCAGGATGTGCCTGGCTTGGGCATCAGACTTCAATTAGATAATGACCATGGCAAGGAGTGAATAGCAGGAGACCCATTCATCTTCCTCTGTACATGACACAGTGTAACGGGTGTTTCTGACGATTGGTGCACATTGAATTAGGTCATTGCAGAGTCTGTCGGCCTTTGAGAGAGTCTGTGCATTTACATGTGATGATTTCACCACCCCCTTTCTTTTCCCTCTCCCTCCTCTCAAACGGCATCTATTGTTCTGGAGCCCACATTGTAGTGGGATCTGAATTTATGTCCACAGATTATAAGCAAGGGACACCACCGCAGTCCATAATCAGCTCATTAGCATTCTGCTCATGTGAGCCAGTGTGAGTACAATTTTCAATGGCCTAATGTGACAGGTAATCATAAATTAGTATTTGCTTTAAAACAACGGTGGAGCACACAGCCTGCATGCTTAAGGAGAATGACTCAGTAAGGAGTCCAGCTCTGTAATGAAGTGGGAGCTCATTAAACAGATGCTGTCTACTTCACTGAGCTGCACCGGCAGCAGACAAACCAAATGGAAATGTTTCAGCAGAACACTGCAGTCAACCAGGACAAGTTCAGGTTCATTAGCTGTGGCACCATCTACAGGAATTAGTCACAGTAATAATTAAATTGTTGCTCGCTAATTTATCATTTTACATTTGTTACTACATTTGCATCATGCGCTGTGTCCGCAACCGACATCCTCCTCCCCCCGGCACATCTCTGGTTACATTAAAATCCCCTTATCTGTGTGTAAAAACTGAAAACTGCATGATTAAAAAAGAAAAAGACATCAGAAGGGGCCTATATTGGGCAGTTGGTCGGTGATAACCTTGCCGTTTGCTTCAAATATTGAAGTTGTTTCTCAGTGAAAATATTGGCATCATGTCATTTTAACAGGCTGCACTTAGGAGGCCATCCTGGAGGGGGTAAAAGCCCAGACTTGTCTTTAAGCAACTGGCCAGTTGGGTGAAACAGGAGCTCAGCAGCCAGTACCGCTAAATTAACTTGCTGTTGGAAAGAGCCTGGCATGCAACGCTGTAATTTCGATGTCCAAAATTAGCACAGCCTCGGAGCGAGACATATCATCCAGAGGTCAGGAAGGGCTTCTTGGCGGATTCCTTGCGGCTGTGTTGGGACGATCTGCCCTTCTTAAGAAGTAAAGTCATACGGTCTCTTTTTTGTGAAGCACAGTCACTTAAAGACCATGGAAATTACCAAGTTTTGCTAGTTGGAGAAGGGTTTAGGTTTTTTAGTGAGAAATATTATAAACCATGGTGCTTTGCATGAAAATATCCATTCGGGGGCAGGGAGTGGGGAGATTTTTCGGGAGCAGGAATGGGGCACGAAGAGCCAAATTAACACTGGAGGGAGAGGCTAGGCTGTTTCTTGTGTGTCGCGGCCGTGTTTGGGTTGGTCGATGATGTGGTGATAAATTAGTCAGTGGAACAATAGAGAACAGGAATAATTTTTCAGGGTTTTAATTAATTATCACTTACTGTTATTGATATGAGATCCCTTTATAATTTTAAATAAATGACAGAAAGCTATCTTTGTGTTCTTATTCCCTTCTTTCTCGAGAAACTTTGGTTTCAGTAGCAACCTAGAACATGTGTTTTGGAAAGCGAGGGCAATCTTGAAAAGCCAGGACCTCTGTGGCTCAGAGAAAGGGAGGCCACCAATAAGGCAAACCCCAAAGGTACATTTTATTTATTAGCTTATGTTTGGCACCAGAGGGAGGGCAGTCAGAGAATCTCTTTCTTTCTCCCCTCTTCATCTTTGTTGTAACCATTTGGCAACCTAAGGGTTTTAGGAGTGCAGACCGTTTAGGAGTTCTGGGATTTTAAAAATCTCTCTGTGAGAAGATATGGGTAAAACCTACCCCTTGGTGTACCGTGAGAGAAGGTGAAGGTATTTGGAAAACATTAGCGGCCAATTAAAAATGAAAGTGTGGAAACTGAGGGGCAATGCGAAGCACATTATGGCTGTGACAGACCAAACTGGCAAAGCCAACTGCCACTCAGCATGTGGGCAGGGCCTGCAGAGCTTTCCTGGGAAATCCCAACATATGCCTCCTGGGAAGGAATCTTGGAGCATGCCCATGGCCTCCGTCCTGTCAGGAAGTTTAGGACAGTAGGAGATTAATTTTCAAGAATGTTTAATATTCATTACAGTGGTCATTCAAACATTTTATCTGTTCAGCAGCACGTTTTCCTCCATGAATTGTCCCTCCTTTGTCCAGAGAGGCTAACAAGCACACAGCCACGTGTCCCAAGCCCCAGGCTTGGGCATGCTACCTGGGATGGCCACCAGGGTACTCCATTCTCCTGGTCACAGCGATTGGCATAGGTTTCGTCACATGAAGCAACAGGCCAATTAGAACCTTTTCTGAGATTTTTTGCCAGACTTGGGGAAAGCACACTCTATTTCTTTGGGGAATGCTAGCTATAAAATTTTAAGCTGTCCTGGGCTATTCTTGACCCCATGTAGAAAGAGTTTGTCTAAGAATAAATCCAATATGGAGAAAAACCAAAAAGACAGACAGAGAAAAAAGAGTGAGCCAATGTTTTCCCTTTTTGCTTAAGCCGTTTTGTGACTGTTTTTTAAGACTCATAATTAGAAGAGCTCTGAATAACACATTCACACCTTCATTTTATGGTGGAAACTGAGGCACAGTTGGTGGAATGCTATAGTCTATTAACTTGTAATCTAGTTTCTTTTTCTGTTGTACTCAAAGCAACTTACTAGTTCTGTGATCTGAATGGGTCCTTGAAAGTAATTAGTGATTGCTTATAATAGTAAATAATATTGTTTAGTCTATATGAATTAGTAAAAATAACTATAACGATACCAAACAAGGCTTAGTATTTGAAGAAACACATTCTTAGTTTAATTTTCAGAAAACCATGGTTCTTCCTAGTGCTTAGCTCAAACTTATCTTCGGTGCCTTCAAACTGGCCCCTGTCCTTGTCATGCCATATTCGTTTCTTTAGTCTCTTGGCCTGATGAACTCAGCTCAAGGCTGTCTTCCCCAGAAAGACTTCCCACGCTCCACAGCCTTGGAGGAGCCAATCCACTGTCTGTGTGGTTCTTCACTTCCTTTAGGGCTCTTCCCACACTTGCTGTTTTACGTCCTCCCCCCCCGTTTATTTAATGGCAGTGTCTTCTACCACTAGACTGAAGCTCTTGGACGGCAGTAATTGTACTCGTTTGCCCCTACACTGTATCCCCATGCCTAACATGGAGCCTAAACAACTCAGGATAAATGTAGTGTATATATTTTATATATATCATATATATGATATCTATATAAATAAAATAAAATTATTGAACGATTTACTGGTATAAGAAGAAATGTATTTTGTCTTATCCCTGGTTCCTGGTATAGAGATCCTAAACATTTAGAATTTTCTGAGCTATGGAAGTGTCTTTCGCTATTCGTAAGGAGCCCCTTTTAATCATACCCGAGCTTGTGTTAAAAAGGTGACTTAGCGTGGGCTCCCTAAATAGCTTCAGGATTGGGCTGATCACCAGAATGTCCAAGTGGCTAGGGGGTTGGAACTTTCAGTCCCGTTCACCCCGCTCCAAGAAGGAAAGTGGGCACCTGGAGATTAAACGCTATAAAAATTCTTGAGCAATAAGATTTTTAGGAGATTCTGACTTGACAAATACATCCATGTGCTGAGAGGGTGGTAGACCCCAACTTCACAGAGACAGAAGCTGTTGCACCCGGGACCTTTCCGGGACTCACTCTGCATATTTCTTCATCTGGCTGCTCATCTGTGTCCTTTATAATAAGCCAGTGAACATAAGTAAAATGTCTCTTAAGTTCTGTGAGCTATTCTGGTAAGTTATTGAACCCGAGGAGGGGTTCCAGGTACCCCCAATTTATAGCTAGTTAGTCAGAGGGTGGCCCGAGACTCGTGATGGCATCTGAACGGGGAGCAGACTTGGGGGCTTGCATGCCTAAACTGTGGGGTCTGACTAATTCCTGATAGTGTCAGAAATGAATTGACTTATTGGGCACCCAGTTTGTGTCAGAAAGTTGGAGAATAGGCTGGTATCAGAGAATATACCCCCAATAGCCTGGTCCCTCAAAATTTCTAGATAAAATTTCAGAAGTTGCAATTTAGGTTTGATGTTTTCTTAAAAAACGTTTCACCTTTTTTAGAGTGATTCAGATTTGGTAAACAGCTGCATTGTGATATTGTTGATCTTATGAATGCCAACGTTTGGCTGCTGTGCCAACTTAAGAGACACTAACGGGCAATGTCGGTAATACTCAACCAATAATATTTGCTGTGAGATGGATGAAGTATCATTTCAAAAGCAATAAATCCTGAAAAAGGCTACCAGCTCACCCTGGGGCTGGGAAAATAGTCTCATAAACAGAATTGGCATCCATGAGAGTGTTTAATCAGTAAAAGGTTTAAAAGGCCTGTTCAAATAACTCACCTCTGCTTTCTAAGAAAATATATAAGCATTACGTGAATTAGAGATAGAGAATAACTTACTTCGACTCTTCAGTTGAAAGAACAGGTAATGGGTTTGGAAGGCCTGAAATGTGTTTTCCATCTGGGCTTAATTCTGGCAATGCTGTAATTCTCAGCTTCCCATTTACAGCGTTTGGATTAATCTTGCCATCCCATCACTTCCTACAACTCCATGGATATTAGGAAAATAAAGAAGTTGGCCTTCAGCAGAAATTTTAACTCCCAATTAAAGATAACCAGTGATTACACAGTGTTTTATACTTATGTCTTGGTCTCTGACACCAAACAAGAACTATGCACTAGGAGAACAGAAGTAATAGTTCTGTCTAGATTCTAAAACCATAACTGGGGACATAAAATTCCTCCTCTACCTTCCTTGGAAATGTTGCTTCTGCGGACACCCCCGTGAGTGTCATACTGAATCATCTTGGAAAAGTCCCTTATCTTTCCCTGGGGAACTCAGGACTCTTTCATCATATGATGGGACAGGACCAAATCCAGGGGCATTTCAACGCTCTGCGCGTCCTGATTCTTGATGGGAGTAGTGAGTTGGCATTTGAAAAATAAAAAATTAAATTTAATGATAATTGACTCTGAAGCACCACCGCACTTGTAATGAGTAGAATCACATACTATTTTATCTTAAGGCCAGGGTCCCCATGTCCCTGCCATGTTTTCTTAGCATGAATTTAGGGCCCACTTGAGGGCCTACGAGGGAGCACTACACCATGGTCATGATTAATATCTCGAACAGTTGCGTATGACTGTAAGGATGGAAATACCTTCATCATTCTTGGTCTAGTTATATGTTTTCATTTGTAATCATCTCCACATTTTTTTCTATAGGAACTACACTTAGTGATCTCATAAAAGGTATATAATATAGTGATAACCACTACTTTTGAAAGATCTAAACTTTCTAGATGGCTGCAATTTTATCTATAGCTGTGAATTCAGTCATCATTGCCAAATGTAAATCAGCAAACTGAAGGCAGGCAGAGAGCATCTTTAACTAGTCAGTTAGTAGCACTGAACCAGGACCAACACTTAATCTTCATCTAGGGAAAAAAAGGTTTTCAGTGAAGAAAACATTTTTCATTTGTATGAGTACTTCATAGACTTTTCTGGGCCAGCAATTTTGGAGAAAGACTGCTAGACTTGACATCGTTAAATATATTCAGTAACTGGTCAAGTGTTTTACAGATCTGAAGGTGCTTCCTACTTTTTGAAACCTGGTTCTACTTTTATGGTAGAAATTCGTGAAAGAAAGAGTTTGCACGTAGAGTACGTTGGTTCATGTCTAGCAATGCATTTCCAAAACGCGAACAAACCCATGTACAAGTTGAGCCACCACCGACTGCCACGTCCTGTCTGCAGTCTGTCGTGTAACACTCCTGGTGCTGAGACACAGCACTTGCCTTTGCCTACAACTGTGTACCTACAGTATATTGTTGTAAGTATAAAATTTGCTTAGTAACCCTGTGATATACTTCTCCACTTTTCCATGTATTGAACTTATTTAACAGTTTGAAAAGTTTGCAGCAATGATTACTTGGATGTGACCAATTTTATTTTCCTCAGATGTGATGCCCATGCAAGCAGTTTGAATTCTAGATTATTTTAACTGCATTCATTCTAGGTTAGGGATTGCCCACATTTGATAATTTTACTTTGAGACTATGTTGAAAAATAACTAGGATAACCAATTCTGTTTGACACTTGCCTGACAATGAATTATTAAAATAGGATGAAAACCAATAAAAACTCTGAAAGTATCCAAGATGATTCTGTTTATTGAAGTCATGTGTTTGTCCCTACCATAAAAAAATCATCTCACATATTCGGGGTTGACATTTCACTCCATTTGAAACATATACATATATGCATGTCATACACACTGATGATGGAATTTTTGAGCCAGCCAACAATACAGAACTTCTATGGTTTCCACCATGTTACTACTCTGTTTGCTTTTAGAGGGTGACATGGGTGACTATATTCCAGGAGAAAATCGATGCCTCCATTTCTTTGGCCAAGTTTTGTAATGTCAATTCTTGTTCCTAAAAAAAAGCCATGAATTACCTGATGTCCTAAGAAAGCAGGTGGTGCTTTTGGTCTTAAGATGTCATCTAAAAGACCCTAGCTAATCAATTTTGTGCTATCCGATTTATCTGCCTTCAAAGGGTGAAGGACTGAGTTGAAGCTTTTGAGATTGGAATCTCTGGTTGCAGAGAAACTTGAGTATTTTGACCCTGAGGTCTCTACAACTAAGCCAATCCTCTAGCACCTGACAGTTCATATTTGTTGAATTCATAACCTTGATCCTGGTCCTGTTCCCCTGTGAAATGTGTCATCATTTTTGTTTGCTCCTGAAACGCACAGCACATGAGGCAAAATGTATTGCTTTTCACTAGCAGTCAAGCTATAGGAAGTCCGAAACTTGTGTGACTGAAATGGCATCTTTAAGGAGCTGAATTTGTCTGCATTAATAGCTTTCACATGGGTGAGTCTGCCTACTCTAACAGTGTCAGCCACTAGAGAAGGAACAGCCCTTGGAAATTTCCGTGTCCACATGCCTGCAGATGACCTTTCCAAAGGTCATCTCTCATCTCTCAGTTCCTTAGCTTCTTTTTGCAGTTATTTTGATCACTACCTTAATTCACCCTAGTGGAGATACTTAAGAACTTGTCATTATCAATATCTACTACTTTTCCATATTAATGATTTGAAGTCTCTCCTTCCCTAACTGCAGCCTACTGTCTTTCAGCCTTACTCCTTCTAGAACCTTGACATGAAGAAATATTTTCTTACCACTCCCAGTTCTGTTATCCACTGTTCCTGCCACATTCTCACTGTCCCTCACTTCCTGGCTGTGTCCTTATTTGCATCTTCATTCAGCTCAGCGTCTATGGCCGACCCTTATCATAATCACTTTTGCATATGTGCTCAATAAACTTCCCCTTCGCACTTTGCATAATCACCTAACAAAGTCCCATTCTGATTAGCTCTGACTAATCCCAGCAGGCACCCGTTCAGCTAAACATGGCCATAAAAATCTACATAACTGTGCTTCCTATTGGCACTTTAAATTCATGCCATCTACTCAAGTGGGCTCTCAGTGCTACTTGGCGATCCTACTACAGTTCACTCTCCCAGTTCTGGGATGGCTATTTTACACTTTCTCTCTTTCCCTCAAAGTTTTAGCACCCTCTTCCCCATTATCACTTGCAGCTGTCGCCTATGTTGTCTATTTAACTGAGAAAATAGGAGCAGAGGATTTCTGTGAGTGCCCACTACTACATCATCTCGTCAGCCAACATCTGTGTCTATGAGGTCTGTCCAGAAGGTATCCAGCCATGTAATATGAAAAATAGAGACATTTACTGAAGAAGATAGGAGAAATATTGTACATGGGACAATGACACCTCAGTCCCCTCCAAAGTGGGCACCTTGGGACCTCACACAGTTCTCCTAATTGCTGTTGGCTGCCCCATAATATTTTCCTGAATCTCATCAACAGTCTGAAATCTCTTCTTACTTTTCAAAGATGATTTTAGTTTTGGGAAAAGCCAGAAGTCGCAGGTGCCAAATCTGGCTTGTAGGGGGACTGAGTCACCGGTGTGATCTGGTGTTTCACCAAGAAACTCTGCATGAGATGTGATGTGTGAGTGGGTGCATTGTTATGATGAGGCTGCCAATCACCACTTGCCCACAGCCGCGGACTTCTGAATCATCTGAATAGTTTCTGCAGAGGAATATTCAAGCTCAATGCAAAATTCAAAGCAGATTCATTGCTCTGTTCACTCAGTCATTTTGAAAGTGATGGCCACACAGTACACATACTCACTCAATAGAACCTACTGCCCCCACAGACTAGTACAGTGAAGTCGTCATTGTTCACACATGCCCATTCCAGTCCTCTCCTTGTGACATTGATGTCACACCAACTGTTCTCATTATATTAACAGTGGCTGGACTTTTTCTGGACAGACCTCATGTATCTCTTCCTTCCATTATGTTTTTAGGGATGAATTATTAATATTCCCTTACTCCTTTCCTTTGTGGATTAGATCCCATTCCTTGTCATTCATCTTTTCAGGATTCTCCCACTCTTTTTCTTGCATTACCATTATTTCCCCTTTCTCCTCAAGTATTTACATCAGCACAAACTATTTTGTATATTTCCCCACCTTAAAAACTCAACCCTATATCCATCCCCTTGAGGTTTTGCTCACATATTTCCTTCCTTTTGCAGCAAAATTCCAAAGAAGCTGTCCGTACTCATTATTTCTAGTACACGTCCTCCCATTTCTCTCAAAAGCATAGGATCAGGGCTTGACCTGTAACACTCCCCGAAACTCCATTGATCAAGGTCATTGATGACCTCACATGCTAATTACACTGGAAAGTTTCAGTCTTCAATTTGGGTTGATCTTCAGTGTCTGATATAGCTGATCGCTTTCTTCTTTCTCCTTCAAACACTTTCTTTACTTGGCTTCTAGGATACCACCTCATCATTCCTTCCTAATTCACTGGCTTGTCCTGTAGTCTCCTTTGGCAGTTCCTCCTCACCTCTCCAAACTTCAGTGTTGTGTCCTAGGAAATCATTTGAACCATTTTTATTTCTTTATCAGTAATCACTCCCTTGGTGCTTTTGTCTTATTTTATTTTTTTACAATAGCTATACTTCATTTTTTCAGTACAGATTTAAATTTACAGAAAACCTAAGCAAATAGCACAAAAAATTTCATACACGCAGCCCTTCCCTCCTATCCCCACCCCCACACATAGTTCCCCCCATTATTATTATCTTGAATTAGTGTTGTATATTTGTTGCAATTAATGGACCAATACGTTATTATTAACAGTAGCCCATAGTTTACATTAAGGTTTACTCCTTGTGTTATACAGTTCTGAGTTTGACAAATGCATAATGACTTCGATCCATCATTATAATTTTGTACACATCAGTTTCACTGCCTTAAAAAATTTGCTGTGGTCCATCTGTTTATCTCTCCATTCCCCCAAACCTCTGAATTGCCACTGATGTTTTTATGGCCCCCATTGCTTTCCCTTTTCCAGATCCTTAGGTAATTGGGATCATGGAATCTTTTCATATTGGCTTCTTTCACTTAGTAATATGCATTTAAGCCTTTTTTTTTAATGGCTTGATAGCTCGTTTCATTTTAATACTGAATAATATTTCCTTGTGTAGATATACCACAGTTTGTTTATCCATTTATCTATTGAAGGACAGTTGTGATTGCTTCTGAGTTCTGGTGATTATGAGTAAAGCTTCTATAAACGTTTGTGTGCTGGTTTTTGTGTGGATGTTAGTTTTTATTACAGGCAAATGCCTAGGAGTGTGATTGCTAGGTCATTTTGTAAGACAATGTTTAGCTTTGTAACATACTGCCAAACTATATTCTAAAGCGTACCATTTTGCATTCCCACCAGCAATAAATAATTTTCGGTTGATTCTCAATCTTGCCAGCATTGTATATTATCAGTTCTATAGATTATAGCCATTCTAATACCTGTGTAATCATATTCCCTTGTTTAAATATTCCATCTTCTAATGACATAAGGTGTTGAGCATCATTTCATATGCTTATTTGCTATCTGTATGTGTTTGGTGTGGCATCTGTTCAGATGTTTTACCCGTTTTATAATTGGGTAGCTTGTTTTCTTTTTGTTGACCTTTAAGAGCTTTGTGTATTTTGTATGCCGTACCTTTATAAGATCAGTGGTTTACACATATTTTCTCCTAGTCTGTGCTTTGTCTCCTCATCCTCTTTACAGGCATCTTCAACAGGCAGAGATTTTTAATTTTAACCAAGTTGAACTTATGAATTTTTGTTTTCAGGGATATTGCTTTTGTTATTATACTCCAAAACTTATCCCCAAACCCAAGGTTAGCTATATTTTTCTCTTTATTTTCCTCTAGAACTTTTATGGTTTTATATTTTACATTTAAGTCCATGACTCATTTTAAGTTAGATATTGTGAAATATGTAAGGACTGCTCCTGGATTCTTTTCTTTCTTTTTTTTTTTGCATATAGATGTTTTAATTGTTCTAGTACCACTTGTTGAAAAAACTGCCCTTCTTCCAATGAGTTGTATTTGCTCCCTTGTTTATTTCTGGGTTCTGTGTTTTGTTCCATTGATCAATTTATCTATTACTTTACCTATATGCTATATTTATAGCTTTAAAGTAAGTCTTGAAGTTGGGTAATATTAGTTTAACTTTTATTAACTCTAACTTTTGTTATTTTTCTTCAACATTGAGTTGACTATACTGGGCGTTTTTTCCTTTCCACATAAACTTTACAATCAGTTCGTTGATACCACAAAATAACTTGCTGGGATTTTCACTGGGCTTGCATTGAATCTATAGATTAATCTGAAGAGGGTTGACATGTTAGTAATATACATGCACATGGAGTATCACTCCATTTCTTTATCTTATCAATTTTATACTTTTCTTCTTATAGATCCTATACATAATTTTTTTAGATTTATGCTTACATATTTTTCAGTGCTAATGTAAATGGCACTGCATTTTAAATTTCAAATTCCAGTTTTTTATTGCTGGTGTATAGGGAAGATGTGTGTGTGCGTGTGTGTGTGATACACACACACCTTGGTATATGAGCCTTGTATCCTGCAACTTCACTACATAGAAGCTTCTTGACTTTAGATGGGGCTACATCCAAATAAACACATCATAAGTTGAAAATATCATGAGTCAAAAATGCACTTAATACATGTAACCTATCTAACACATGATGTTAGCTTATCCTAGCATGCCTTAAATTTGCTCAAAACAATTAAATTACCCTATAGTAGGGGAATTATTCTGATTTTCATTTCTAAAGTAATTGTCTTCCTTTTCTTATCACCAAAAATAGGAGACACAAATGGGATCTTGTAGACATGATGAGATGAGAAAACACACAACACAATATCCGAGAAGAACTTGCAATACAGTACACTGTATTTGTTTTTTACCCTCCTGATCACATGGCTGGAAGCTGTGGCTCATGGCTGCTGCTGCTCAGTATCACAGCAGAGCATCATACCGTACATTACTTGTCTAGGAAAAGGTAATAATTCAGTTTTTTTGAATGCTTATCACTTTCAAACTATTGTAAAGTCAAAAACTCATGTTGAACCATCATAAATTGGGGACCATCTCTAATCATTTATTGTTTCTAAGGAGGTGTTTTTGTCTTTGTGTTATTGGTTATTCTTTGGGATTTCCTACATAGACAATTATGTCATCTGTGAACAAAGACAGTTTTATTGCTTTCTTCCCAGTCTGTATGCCTTGTATTTCCTTTTCTTGTCTTACTGCTTTAGCTATGATTTCCAGTATAATAAATATGAGCGGTGAAAAGGGGTATTCTTGCTTTGTTCCCAAACTTAGGGAAACTACATCTAGTTTCTCACAATTAAGTATGATGTTAGCTGTGGGATTTTATTTTTGTAGATGTTCTCTATGAAGTTGAGGAATTTCCCTCTCTTTCTAGTTTACTGATAATTTTTATCACGAGAGTTTCTATCACAAGCATTGGATTCTGTCAAATGCTTTTCTGCATCTAAATATATGGTTATATGATTTTCTTCTTTAGCCTTTGTTGATGTGATGAATTACATTGATTTTTGAATGTTGAACCAGGTTTGTACATTGTCCAGTAGTGTTAAGACTTTAAAAACATTCTGTGTGTTGGTGACTCCCAATATCTCTCGCTTAGTCTTATCCCCTCTGTCTCAGTCATCTCCTGACATTTCTTAAATTAACTTGAGATATTTGTTAATAAAAATGTTTCCTATAGTCTTTCTCAAATTATAAACCCTATTCTCCCATTACCTTTTCTAGATAGAACTATAGTTCCTGGCTTTCCTACAGTGGTACTCAAGACTACAGTTACCAATATTTCTGTGTTTTTTCAAATTATTTCCAGGATAAAATTGGGAGGGCAGAGACATAGAAAAGGCAGAGGCAGATGGCATGCCTGGACTCCAAACCTATTCTACTATTGCATGAACAATCAACAAAAGAAAAACTGTGTGGAGACAGAAGGATTGTCATATTAGAGTCCCTGATGTAGCATAAAATTCAAAATAGAAGTACCAACCAGCGAGCCAGCATTCTGTTTTACCACGTGAATTCATTAAGCAGATTGCAACAGGAATTTTCTGCATGACATCACAACTGAAGGTAGCCCATGGCAAGAAATTTATAAATAGGAAGACCATATGTCTGTTAGGACAGTCCCAATTTATACCTGTCATAGGTCAGTTATTTATTTTCAATGCCTTATTTTAACAATGTCCCAGTTTGGGTGCTGTATTATTTGGTTACTTGTTTATAACTTAAGGGACATTAGAAAGCTGGAGAGCTTCTGAAGATAGAAACTCCATATGGAAGGTTTTTAGGGAAGATCTAAACCATCTTTCTGTTCACATCAGATCCTTGGGTTGGTAGCTCGGGGGAAGCAATGGGACCAGGTTGTGTTGTAAACTTCTAGGTATGGAAAGGTCAGGGCTATTTCAGGGAAATAGAGAGGTGCTGGTAGGGAAAGAAAAAATGACCTATAGAATCAATTAGGGATAGGTACTTAATGGGAATGTTTCTGAATCTGTGAAATTCACCCATATTATGGAAGGCTGAATCTGAGGGAGGGCAGCCTGAAAGAGCCCCAGGCACTGGAAGGGGGTCTGGTCTTCAGGTTAAAAATCTGTTGGATAACAAATGAAAGGGGAAGGACAATGAGTAACAACGGCTGATGCTGGTGGATCAACTAGTCAGTGCATTTCTACTGACTTCTGTGGTCTCTGGCAAACCCCTCAAGCTACATACACAAAAATCAGCTTAGAAGGCCTGAGAATCCCAGGAATTTGCGAGGAATAAACCTGGGGTCTTTGTTAACGAAATCAAATTTCGAGAGTGGGATTATATAACCCATTTTCAAACTTGAGTTTTTAGTACTGGTGTGGTTTAGCAGCATGTGCATTGTGTGTATATATATAACATATACACAATACACACAGATACCTACCATATGCAAATAATGCATATAATACAAAATACAAATACATTGATATATGCAAATATAATGCAAACACAAATATAGCATACATACAATATTCATAAATGAAATATACTTACAAATGTACTTATATTACATGTATATTGATGGAGTGTATTCTTAAATGTGTTTGATGAAACCTCCTCTGAAATATCTTTATGTTTATTAATAGATGCTACATGTTAATAGATAACAACACTGGCTATTAGGGGGACAAAATATTAGAATTTATTGATTGAGGTCAAGAAACAGCTATATTTAAAAACTTGTAGAGTGAAAAAAAATGGTGGCTCAGGGAAGACATGATCCTTGTCCTTCCCCAACTACTGCCCATTAAGGAGGGGACAGAGGGGTGATAATGATCGAGAGAAGGGATGGCTGATGACACCTGAAGAATGGGACTCATTGGCTTCCCAACTTATGGGGCTTACGTGCTTCAGCCCACCACTCAGACTGATAAGAACCATCCTCCCCCAGAGCCTTTCCTCCAGATATCTCAGGATTAGTATCTATGGGATCCAGAAGCTGTATCCAGGATAAAGATGTGCATAATAGTATCACAAAGGTTGGGGACAGCCGTCCCATGCAAGAGATGATATCAAAATTGCATGGGGGCTAGCAGAAGACCCTTGGTAGAGAGTAAGAATTTGATTAACTGAGGCAAGAAGCAGCAGATGGAGACAGACAGACAGACAGAGGGATTCTACTAAGCAGAACGGGTGAGCAAGCGTTTTATGTTCTCCCATGAATGCCCCTGTGTGCTGAGCGGTGGTGATCCCAGCAGCGGTGGCTTCCACTGGGTCTGGCTGCTGGGAGCCGATTGCGCACGCCTTTTCCCAACCCCGCTTTCTGTGATCTCGGAGAGTACCTTGAAATCAGTCATGGTACGATCATTTAGTGTTTATACCACAGAAATATGCCAATGATATAAATCAGAGCCTGCTTTTAAAAAACTCTTCTAGAGAACTGGGTTTTAAGTACTTGTGAGCATGCCCTTGGGTCCTAGACTCTTTGGTAATAGAAATCAGAAATTCACATGTTGAATTGTGTCTTGTTTTCTAGTGAACTCTTACACAACTGTCAACTTGCTTTTGGAAAGAGAGGCTGGTATGACCTTCCGCCAGAGTTACTGAAGCAGGTGTGTCTCATCAGACTACCATGGCTCAGTGTCTGATTCTGAGTCTGAATCAGGCATTTTGCCCATGCGGAAGTGCTCAGACTCCAGAATAACCCCATCATGAACTTAGTGCCCTGGACATTTTGTTGCTTCTAAACGGCCAGATTGTTTTCCTGGGGGCGAGAAGGCTGGAGCAAAACGATAGTGTTGCCCTTCCAGGCGTTCACTGCATGCCAGGAAACCTGTGGTTGCTAGTCAGGCTTAACACCAGTCTCTCAGGGGGTGATTTTTGGATTTCAGAAGTATTTAAAGAAACTCAAAGCCCTAAAAATTCCATGAGAGTTCGGTGAAACGCCATTTGACACTAATCAGATTTTGCCTGGACCTCAAGCCCAAGTATGTACAGAGCCTGCACGCAGCTCTTAAGCATGTTTATATAATGTCATTTAAATATTGAAAAAAATCACTGCTACTTGTAAATCAAAGACTCACGTAGACAATATATGTTTAACTTTCTAAGAGAATGTCTGAAGAACCCAGAATAACTTCAGTGTTTTCATACAATGAAAAACCACATGTATTTGATGATATAAAGAAAAAACAACATCCTTTGCTTATGAGAGGTGAAATCCATTGCTGAACAATGTGTGTATCTACACTGACACTTGAAGGAGCCCATTAGCCTGTAGTGTGTGGCAGCATCTAGCTGAGTGGAGGCTTATAAAGTGGATGTCCTATTTTGGAAGAAAGAGCAAGATAGTCTGTAGTTTACTTGTGGACCAAAATAACTTAATAGATAGAGGATCGTGAGGAAGTAATCTGATGTAACTTGCTTTTAAAGTGAATCACTAGAACACACAAGGTTCCCAGAGGATGTGGAATGGGAGCACTTGTGTTTGTCTTTGACTTCAACATGTGTGTCCTTGGAGTGGCCTGGGAGCAGTCAAGGCTCTCCAAGATTTCATACTCCAAGAAGATTCCAGTGCTGGAGAGTGGGTAGTGTCAGAAGCGGCAACCGCCAGTTATTCCTGTCTGCCATTAAGCTACATGCAATTCTTCCAAACTCAGAGGGTGTTGGGGGAACTTTGTGGCAGGAGCAAATGGAAACCAAGCACTGTTTTAAGTATCTGAATATATTTATATACCCAGTTATTTTTCTTCATCAACTTACTTTAAAAAAATGTGTTAAGGAAGTTAAGAATAGAAGATATGATACCTTGAAGGTTGTAAAGATTAAATGGGGCAATGAGAACGGTAAGGGTGAGGAATGTCAGTGACACAGTTCACGTACATGTTCACTGGAGATGGAGCGCACATTAAACTCTGCGCTCTCCAGCAACCAGCACTAAAGGCGAAACATGATTGGCTCCATGTCTTAGAATGGCCATAAAAGTAAAACAAACCAATTGCTCAGCAGAAGCAAAGCTCTTCCTGCCACTAAGAAAGATTTCTCCTCTGGGCCTCCTTAAAGAGGATTCTTTGTAGAATACCAAGCAGAATTCTCAATAGCACCCTTAGAGCAAAGTTGCTGTGAGGTTTTTGCAGGGCTCTCTCTTATAATGGTTCTCCATGTGAGCTGATGGCATTGCACCAAAATATATTTCAGGCAACAAATAGACCTGGGCAAGGCCACTACGATACCTGCAGGCACCGGACTTTCTCGTAATCTAGCTTAATGCAGGAGCACACGTTAAGAGTTTTTAGCAGACTGGACAGACAGAAAAGATAGACTGAATATCCTTTACAGACATAAATAACAAATTTCTTGGATGAAATTTTGATAAATATAAGGGTATGTTAAATTCAACATTTGCCTCTCTGACAGATACCTGGATCATAGAGCTTTTAAATGCAGTGTTGTATTTAATTTTATCTTAACAATAGTCCTTGAAGTTGTAATTTATTATTCCCATTTTCTAGATGAAAGTAAGTTTGATAATTTGCTAAAGATCACTCACCTAATAAGAAGAGCAACTGACACTGAGCTTAGGTTTTTCTGCTCTGATGTCCATTTCTTTACTTATGAACTTGCCCTCCTGCTTCCCAAGTATTTGGTGATCGAGGGAACTGACCCCACAAGCAGCACGCTTGGGGCATGAGAGCCTGCTCACTCTTGTTCTCTCTGATCCCAATACTGGATCCACTAAGCCTCCATAAAGGCACACCTGCCCAAGTCTGGGCCTTCTGGCTCCCCCAGAGATACAGTATAGGTCTTCTAATTTCTGCTAGATAACCATTATTATAAGACTGTATACCCAGGTTTATGAAAATTCCCTGTCTTCAAATCTGCTCAGGATGATCTTTGGGGAATGCGGAGGGTAGAAGAGACTGGAAAGCAAATGATAACAATTGGAAAACTTTGATTCAGGGCAGCTTTTTTCAAGGTGATGTTACAAGGTATGATCAGCACAGACCAACAAAGGAAAGGTGATTTTTCATCTTCAGGACTTCTCAGAGAATTTAGAAGGCTAATGGACTTTGTGAGATCCCATGAGCACATATACCATGAGGGGATCCCTAAAAGTATCTGACGTAGGATTTTTCTTTTCAGAAGATTCACAGTACCAATAGTATGCAGAGTTCATTTGGGAAATCTAACCCTACAAGAGTGATTCTCATTTGGATCTACCTGGGGTCCCTTTAAACCTGCTTATTCCTGAACCTCAGACCAGATGAATTAAGTTGTGATCTTGATGGTAGGAAGAGCACTAGTATTTTTAAGAAATTCTCCAAGTGCTTCTAATGCAAAACCAGGACAGAGAACAAGCTGCAAGGGGTCCTAGGTCTTCAGGAACTTGGAGAGCTATTGAAGCTTTGTTCTTAAAGATTTTTTGCCTCCCTAACAAGAGTGATCAGGTAGAAAACTGATGTCAGTGTCTTTCTACTTAACTTTGCTCCTTTTTAGCTTCCATGCCTCTCGTTTCCCTGTCAGCCCAAGTCTCCAAAGCTTAGTCTATACAACCCGTCTGGTACAGTTCCTGGTCACTCACTCCTAGGTCAAGAGAACTTTGGCTGTGTTCAATATTTCCCTAAACTCACAATTAATTAGATTATCAGCTAAGAACCACCTTGTTCAGGGCAAGCCCAAAGAGTTATAACTCTGGGATGTTATATGTCTGAGATTTATATTGCAATATGATAACTTTCATTGGTACTATACATATCAAGTCTTCCTTTCCTTATAAGTTCTTTTGTCTCTTGCTATGATTTGGACATTAATGTAATACAATTTTATGAAGTTTTTGAGATATTTGCAGATTTACCTCATACATATCTATCATTAATTCAGATTTTATTATTTTACTTCCGATCAACTGCATTCGACAGCTCCTTTTTACCCCTGCCAAGTTGACTGAGTACTAAAATATATTCTTAGGAGACATTTTTGTGTTTAAATGATGCTAATGATTACTGTTAATCAGAGTCTAGAGCATAAAGTCAGGACACAGTAGAAAACATGGCATGGATTTTTAATATACAGTGCTATGACAGGAACACATAGATTGGTCTGGAGGAATAATTTCAGCATAGGGCCATTTGGAACATGAACATTATGGAAGAAAAGGAAAAGGTTACAATGACATCTGTGAATCCCTTTTCATGTATTACAAAGTACATTCTGAATTAAAGGCTCTGAGGTGTTCTCTGTAACAACAGCTTAATGAAACCGGCACCAGGCCAAGATGACATCTAAAAAACCCCCAGAAATGCATGCAAACTTCCTTGGGGGAGTATCTGGGGCTAATAGGGACATATCATCAAGCTTACCATCTGAGACCTTTGACCTCATCCATGAATCCAAAAATATAGGAAGATGAAAGTTAAGACTTTCCTAAATGTGTGACTGAAGAGAGGGAGAATCGAGTGAATTGTTGTGTTTGTTAGATTTATTTTGTTACAAGAGCCTTGGAAGAAATAAACTGAGTTCTAAGGGTATGTAATCATGTCAGCCATAGAGATTGGACTGATTTTGGCTTACAGTGCCTCAAATAACCTAGAGTCAAGACAATGGAGAGAAACAGCGAGAAAGCAAAAGGACCACGACAGGAAAGGGGCAATGAACAACCTGTGCCGAGAACAGAAGCCCAGTGTGAGGGAGCGGTGCAGGGGAACAGGGATCCTGAACTGGCTGAGAAACCTCTTACCATCACGAGCTTCGAAAAGGGACTTAAACTGTAAAGGCCAATTAAGAGACAGCCAGTTGTGTTTTTATAGCCAAGTGCTGGAAACAACCTAAGTGCCCATCGGTAAATTAGTCAATCAAAAATTTGTGGTACATTTACACAATGGAATACTACACAGTGGAAAGAAAGAAGGAATTCCTACCCTTCACAATAGCATGGAGGGAACTGGAGGGCATTATGCTAAGTGAAATCAGCCAGGCGGTGAAAGACAAATACCACATGATCTCACCTATAAGCGGGACCTAATCAACAAAACAAACAAGTGAGCAAAATATAACCAGAGACATGTATATAAAGTACAAACTGACAGTGACCAGAGGGGAGGGAGGAGGAGAATAACGGGGGAAAGAACAGGAAGGGTCAAGTCAAGGAACATGTATAAGGGACCCATGGACAAAGACAACAGTTGGGGGCGGTGAGGATTGAATGTGGGAGGTGGGTGGTGGGCAGGGCAGAGGAGAGTGATGGGGGGAAAATGGGGACAACCGTAACTGAACAATACAAAAAAATTATGAAAAAGAGACAGCCAGTTGTCAAACAGTCAGTTGAAAGCAAACTAGACTTAACTGAAATAAACCCAAATTGCCCAATGTTATTCTTGAAAAGAATCAGTAAAAAGGCTGACTTGGAGAAATGGGCATAAAATGACACACAAAGGCTAAGTTAAAGTGATATCACACATTTTCTCTTGGCCACGCTTGTGGGCTGGTAAGTGGAGAGATGAGTGTAGGGAGTAGGAAGTGGTATGGGCAACAGGTGGTATAGGAAGCAGGCCAGGGGACTGAGGGGGCTTCTGGAATGTTCTGTGTGAAAGTGAAGGGGCTGACCTTTCCATCTACGTTGGATGAGTTTGAATAGCATTTAGAGTTTTCTGTTCTTTGGTTCTTCTATCAGGTGACTTGTGTCCTCCAAAATTTATAGGTTGAAGTCCGAGTCCTAGAGCTCCAGCACCTCCCAATGTGATGTTCATTGAAATAGGGTTATGGAAGGTGTAGTTCGTTAAGATTTTGTCAGACTGGGATGCAGTAGGTCCCAATCTTACATGACTGGTGTCCTTAAAAAAGGCAAAATTTGGGCACAGAGACATGCATACAGGGAGACTACCCTGTGAAGACTGGAGTTGTGCAGCCATCAGATGAGAAACTACCAGAAGCCAGGAGAGAGACCTGCAACAGAACTTTTCCTAGAGTCCTCAGAGGAAGCATGGCCCTGCTGACATCTTGCTCTGGGCTTCTGGCCTCCAGAATAGATGACACAATGAATTTCTGTTCAATTTATTCAGTTTGTGGCATTTGTTACGGAAGACCTAGGAAATGTGTACAGATGTCCATAGATTCCTCCTTGAACCCACTGCTGGCTTTTCTACCTCTCTGAACGGGTACAGCAGAGAGAAGGGGTTGGGAGCAGACGCACACTGGTCAGGGAGCTAACGGACAGTGTGGGGAGATTGTAACTGGTCAGCAGGATGCTAGTGTGGGACAAAGATCAGAGAGCCTGTGTGTCGTGTGCATCAGCCACCTAACATGTGTAGCAAAGCCTGAGATTAGAAGCAAGGGATGGGCTTGAGGGGAAGACAACCCCATCATATAACCCCAATAATGCAGTAGACTATCTCAGAGCTGTGGAATGAACAGGGACAGTGAGAACTCATCAGGGGATATGGGAGCTAAAATTCTATGAATGGATTTTTGGCGTTTCTGAAGTATCTGATATTTACTTTAAGGAAAGTCACAGAAAAAGAGATAAAGAGGTTTAACAATTACAAGCCAAAACCAAGAAGGTTGGTATAAACTAAATTGAGAGAGAAGACTCAAACGCCCCCCCTCTACATTCTGAAAATTGGATATTCTTTGGAGTGTGACCTCGGATTTATTTTTAGACCCATATTTTTTCCTCTTCAGCTGGTTCTCTTCCCTCATTTCCTCCCCTTTCCACCTATGATAAAGCAGAGTCCTGGCGTTCGCTTTTGGTCGGGGAAGCTCTGTTACCTTTTGCTGAAGAATCTGGTTAATTTCTAGGATTTCACACTTCTTGATATTCTGGAGAGAATCTTGGGATTTCCTTGAGGAATTAAATCTTTGCACATAGAACATGCTCTTTTATTATCATTCATGGGTACCTTGGTGTCACATATGCTAAGATGCCAGAGAAACAGTGTAAAAGAGAAGTAACAAATGATCACAAAATATGTTATATCTTAGGGTAAATAATGCAATGCTACATTTCAGCACAGCTGCAAAAATTTAACCGCAAAGGATAATAAGCAAAGAAATGGGAACTGGACGATTAACTCTAGTATGAAATATGCAAATCTAGTTTAGGAGTCTTGATAGATTGGAACGTTACCTGTATTGAAGATCAGGATGAAAGAGAAAGAAAAATAATTTAAATGGAACTCTTTCCCCAGAGATGAAGAAATGTCAGCCAACAGGGTGAAGATTAAAGAAGAATAAAAACCCGGTAAAAGAAAAGAAGAAAAAAGACTAAAGAGCAAAACCCAAACTTAATATTGAATTTTAACAAAGTTGTCGCTCATATTCCTATCAAATGTATTTTGCCTAAAATTGAAGAGATTATCAAGAAAATATGCATTTCTGGCATACACTTCAGTAGCAATTTTTTAATATTCCCATGACAAGCAATGTGACTTTGTCTCAGCTGCAGTGGGTTAAAGGGATGAGATTACAAGACCTCCTGAGTGGTCGTAACTCACTAGGAGGCCCAGGGATAGAAGAGTCAGAACTCTCTTCCTGCCACCGAATTTCTATTCCATTACCCACTTAATAGCCACACGGTGTGCCAAATTTCCTTATGTTGAGGAAACAGGCCTATTAAACTCTACCAGCCACACAAAGACAGAAAGCCCGTTTCAGTTTGTTCCAGTGCTTCAAACCAAAGTAGGTACGAGGCCTAGTTTCCCACTTACCAGCAGTGTGACCTTGGGAAATTAATTAGCCTCTATTACTCCCAGCTACAAACCGGGGTGTACTAATATGAATATCACAGGATTGTTATAAGGATTAAATGAGACTGTGTGTATAAATCACTTGGTACATAGATTCACAAATGATTGCTGTTATTGTCAGTAAACCTTTTAGGCCCAATGTGAAGAGATTGAATAGGCCCAATGATAAAACTTGGAAGGAATGAAAATTTTAAATGTTAACGTCAGTTATCAAATCAAGGCCACTTTCTTGCCCTTGGCCTTTGTTCTTGGTTTTGGTCAGAGCTTTGTTTAAAGCTGTGGTTCATTAAAGCAATGAAAAAATACTGTAGGAAAGAAAGCTAGAAGAGGAGTTTCTAATCCTGGTTATGCATTAGAATCACCACAGGCGGGGCATCTCAGCTCAGCACTGCCGACACTTCGACACTTCAGGCTGGATAATCTCTGTTATTGGCGGTAGCTGTCTGCACCATAAAGTGTTTAGCAGCATCCCGGGCCTCCACCTATTGGGTGCTAGGAGCATGTCCCTCCTCCTAAATCATGATGATAAAAATATCTTCAGATATTGCCAAATGTCCCCCTCCCTGGGGGAGAAAATTACCTCAAGTTGAGAAACACTGAGAGAGTTATGGTTTAAATGTTTTGGGAAGGGCACAGGCATTGGTATTACTAAAAACTCCCTACATGAGTTCAATATGGAATCAGAATCAAATGTGGAATCAAATTTAGAACAACTTGCCAGGGAATTTATATTTTATTTTATATTAATACATAGTTGACCTATTAGTTTTATATGCACAATATAGTGACTCAATATACATATATATTTCAAATGATTATCACAATAAGTCTAGTCAGCTTTCATACTACATATAGTTACAACTTTTCTTAAAAAGTTGAGAGCTTTTAAGGTTTACTCTTCCCTACTTTAAAATATACAATACAGTAGTATTATCTCTAGTCAAAATGTTGCAAATTACCTCCTCAGGACTTACTGTTCTCATTATTATTTATAACTGGAAGCTTGTACCTTTGACCACTTTCACCAGTTTCACCACCTCACACCCCCAACCTCTGGCAACCACCAATCTGTTCTCTGTACCCTTGAGCGTGTTTTTTTTTAAAATTCTGCATATAAGTGAGATCACATGATATTTCTCTTTCTCTGTTTTACTTAGAATGATGCCCTCATGGTTCATCCACGTTGTTGCAAATGGCAGGTCTGCCTTCTTTTATATAGCTGTATAATATCCCATTGTGTATGTGTGGATGTGTATGTCACATTTCCTTATCCATTCACCCATCAATGGACACTTAGGTTGTTTCCACGTCATGGCTACTGTAAATAACACTGCAGTGAACATGGGGATGCAATGCCTCTTGAGTCAGTGTTTTAACTTTCTTCAGATAAACACCTAGAAATGGAACCGGTAGGTCATATAGTGGATTTATTTTTACTTTTAAAAGAACCGTTCATATTTTTTTCCTTTGTGGCTGCACCAATGTACATTACCGCCAACAGGGCAGTGGGCTGTTTCTCCACCACCTCAACAGCACTTGTGACTTGTCTCCATGATAGTAGTCTTCCTGACAGATGTGAGGTTGTGTATCTCTGTGGCTTTGATTTGCACGTCCCTGGCAATGAGTGACGTTGAGCACGTTTACGTGTAGCCATTGGCCATTTGTAAGTCATTCTTGGAAAAGTGTCTATTCAAATCCTCTGTCCATTTTTAAATTGGATAATTTGATTTTTATATTATTGAGTTGTATGCATTCTTTATATACTTTGGATATTGATCCCTTATCAGATATGTGATTGGTAAATATTTTCTCCCATTGGGTAGTTTGTCTTTTTATTTTGTTGATGATTTCCTTTGCTGTGCAGAGCTTTTTAGTTTGATGTAGTCCCACTTGTTTATTTTTGCTTTGTTGCCTTCCTTTTTGTTGTCAAATCTAAGAAATCATTGCCAAGGTCAGTGATTTCTTATTGTCAAGGAGCTTGCCATCTGTGTTTTCTTTTAGGAGTTTTATGGTTTCAGGTCTTGTATTCAAGTCCTTAACCATTTTGAGTTAATTTTTTGTATGGTATAAGGTAGTGTCCAGTTTCATTCTTTTGCATGTTGTTGTCCAGTTTTCTCAACACAGTTTATTGAAGAGACTGTACTTTCCCCATTGTATATTCCTGGGAAATGTATATTTTACTTACCATGGCAACTGACTTCTCTGAAATTCAGAATTAGTTATAATTCTTTATTAAATGAATGAAATTCTTAGAGTTCAACAAAAGCTGCTGAAGGCAATAGTGGCCCAGAACTGTTTTTATTGCCTCTCCCACTTGCATAAAAAGTTTTCAGAAAATTTATCTGAATTAAAAACAACTAAGGCAGGAATTGTTGGATATGTGGCAATGACTCTTCATTTAAGGTCAGTTTTGATTACCGCCTTAGTCAGCATTGGCTGCCATAACAAATATACAAGGTGGTTTAAACAGTGGAAATTTATTTTCTCATAGTTTTGAAGGCTGGAAGTCCAAGATCAAGGTGCCAGCATAGCTTGTATCTGGTGAGAGCTTTCTTCCTGCCTTGTACATGGCCACCTTCTTACCTGCCGGGTTCTTGCATGGGAGGAGGGGAAAATACACGGAGAGATGGGGAGAGGGAGAGAAAGGGAGAGACAGAAAGAGAAAAGAAAGGGGAGAGAGAGAAGAGACAGGGGCCTCTTCTCCTAAGGGCGCTACACTCATCAAAAGAGCCCCAGGCACACGGCCTAATCTAAACCCAGTCACTCCCCAAAGCCTCCATCTCCATGCACTACCACACTGGGGATAAGCCTCAACACGAGAATGTGTGAATATGGGTTGTAGGGGGCACAATTTGGTCCATAGCAATTACCAAGAAGTTTTAGATTTCTCTATTGGTAGAGGGCCAAATGTGGTAAGCAGAATAATGCTACCCCCAAAGATAAGATGCTAATCTTC
Source organism: Mormoops blainvillei (assembly GCA_004026545.1). NCBI lineage: Eukaryota > Metazoa > Chordata > Mammalia > Chiroptera > Mormoopidae > Mormoops > Mormoops blainvillei. The sequence continues at coordinate 369,838 of PVJD01000171.1, forward strand.
AGACACTGTGAAGGTTACCTTTCATGGCAAAAGAAACTTTGCAGATGTGACTGGGTTCTGGATCTTGATATGGGAGATAATCTGGGTGATCTCAATGTAATCATAAGTGCTCTTGAAATGGGAGAGGGGGGCAGAAAAGAGAGCCAGTCACCAATGTACATAAATAGTAAAGACCTTAACATTTATGATCATATTTTAACTTCCTACATGTTGCACTTAAAATCAGAGAGCAGGTATTATTCAAAATTTTCTTGTATTTTTCTCTATTATCCAGTTGTAACATTTTATTCACAATTATGCTTTACTATTCTTTCTTAAAGCATTGTAAATCCTTTCTTCACTGTTTTCTGAGTTCAGGACTTGTTCTATCTCTTGGGTACAGCTATATCTAACCATTGGACCTGCAGAGAATATAGGCTAACTGCAATGTTAGACGGACCACAGTAGTCAGTATAAATCAGTATTGTAGTGCACTAGCAAGAACAAATACTCAAGCTAAGTCATCGAAGGTGATATACATTCTACTTGGTGCCTTGAGATACAAACCCTTGGAACCCAAACATCATTACATAAGGAAAACGGGGAACTACAGAGAGTCCATTTGTTCAAGCCCTGTTCCCAGCTAAGCTTCAGCCAATGGCTAGCACTAGCCTTTAGGTAATTCTAATCCCTAGGCTTCGATGCGTTCCTACTGATACTGACTGAAGCTGAAATAACTTGTCCAAAACGTCCTGACCAAATTGCAGCTGGATGAGCAAAACAAATATCATTGTTTTAAGCAACTCTTTAGGTTTTGGCATGGGTTGTCACATATACACACACATAGCAAGACAAAACTGCAATAACCTCTGCATTTCTACCAAACCAAATATACCTGCCTTTATCCCTCAGTGCTCGCTGACACCAGGCTTTAACCTACCTTCCTAGTCTGATCTATGATGACCTGTTATTCATATGCTGCTCCACCAATTTGAGCAATTGTTCCTTATACCTTTCTAGACCCAGGACCTCGTAATGTTTTGTCCCGTCTATGCTCATTAAAATCCTGCCCATTCTTCAAGGCCCATAATTTATTTCATGCTAATTTATCTTGTTTTTGCCATATCCAAAATCACCGGTCTAGTGCCAGAAGGCTCATTTTCCTTTTGGGGAAGTCATCTCTCCTTGACATCCTGTCTGGAGGCTTCAGGTAGAGTGGGCTTTAGTTTTCCATCTAACGTGGGCAAGAGGGCCAGACTTAGCCAGTTGGCATATTTTATCTTTCTCACCAGTGTGATTAGTTCAAGAGTATACACATGCCCTGAGTTGATCCAATGAAACCAAATCCTGGCCTTTTCCCAGAGCAATCTTTCAGTAGTGCCTGATGAACCATGAGGCTATCAGCCGAGGCCTGCCAGTGGCCAACGCAGAGTGAAAGCCTATCTGAGAATGAAGCCAACCCAGAGGAAACCACAGCCAAGTGTCCGATTTCTCAAAGCATCATTGGAGCATCTGGATTTAGCCATGCCTGAAGATCGATCCTCCCTCCACCCATGACTTCTTAGTTTTGTGAGCCAAGTAATTCCCTGTTTGGCTAAAAGCCAGAACGAGTTAGATTTCCAACACTCGATAACTATAGAGACCTGGACAGTACATACCACATCTTCCGAATCAATATGGCCATTCCTGAGTGCCTATCGCAAATATGATTCTGTATTTGGAGCTGAGTCGTGGACATTTTGTAAGACAGGGTCCACGAGGCTTAACCTTATCCACTCTCCCTTCTATTCCTTCAGTGGAGTTCTTCATGCTGTTTAGTTAAAGCACTTCCCACATTCTGCAGCGTAATTAGCTGTGTGCATGTCATTATCAGCTTTGTGAAGACAGAAAACACACATTGTATCTTACTACCTAAAAATGCATATATGAAAGTGTGGACATATAATAAGGACTCAGTGGATATTATTTCTCTCTTCTTTCACATTGCACCTAGCATAGGTCTTGTTCATATTTGTTGAATGGTATGCATATTAATCAGTGTCTCTGTATGATACTAGATCACATTTATAGAACAATTATTATAGATACCAGGCATAAGTGCCATCTCAATTCTCAACAATAACATGAAGAGATAGCAATATTTTTCCGACTTTCATTCAGGTGGGGTAAAACCCAGTGACTTAAATCTTGGAGAGTTAAAAATCTTTTTCACAGTCGCACAACTAGTAAGAGGCAGAGTAAGGACTCCAGCTCATGTTTTTCTAACACCAAACAGCTCATAGCCAGTAAACTGGATAAAATGCATGGGATTTCCTGCTTGGAAAACAGTGTAAATACTCGTTCTAAATGAGGGTAAATTGGCTGGGTTAGGAAACCTTGACAGCATGGGAAATCAGCCCTCAAATTAGTGCAATGGTGCTGCCCAGGCTCGAGAACAACTTAGCAACATCTGGGGAGGCGGATAGGGTGAGCAGAAATTTAGACGGCATTGCCATGAGCCAGACAGCAGGGGCAAACTGCCTGAGCTTTGTTCTTCCCACATCAGCCACAGATGTGAAGAAAATGACAAGAATAAAAACTGCAAGAGCCTTTCTAAAAAGTGTTGCAAATGTGATGGCTGCCAGCCAGGAGAGTGTAGTGTCCCTGGTTGTCACAAGTGCATATCAGAACAAAGAATCTCAGGCTGCAGGGAAAGACGATAAGGCTGGAAATGAAGAGCTTATGAGGAAGCAGAATGTAAAAATCTAACCAACGGTAAATAAGGATAAAAGGTCCTTGAAGGTTTCAGGAAGACCTGTATAGAGTTCAAATGAGTACATGCAGGGAAATATGCTATTTCTAGAGCTGCAAGGTAGGTTTCCCACCCTCCACCCCCCGTTTCAAGGAATAGAATCTGCTTATTATTAAAATTCTGGTGATTCTTCGGGAGAAGGGAATGAGTTCATAGGCAAATTGAAAAGGATGACCATATAATGTTTTTTTAATAGTGCAATGAAAAATTAAATATTTATTATAGATTAAAAAATACTCATGAAAAGGGCAGATTTTTTTCATTTTAATTTCCCGGTAGATACTATGCAGAGTCCCTGAGGAGAATTGCTCCACTAAGTCATTGTTCCTTCCCCCGTCAGTCCTGTGGTCACACTGGGAGTTAGAGAGATAAGGGGAAGACCTGAGGCAAATCCCTGCACCTCGAGCTGAGGGACTGGGGGTAGGGGGTGGGGATGGGAACAAAGAAGATGAACTTCTGTTACATTTGTGTTTTGGATTCTCAGTTTTGACATTTGAATAATAGGCCATGATGACACCTTTCTCACTTGATCATTTGCAGAAGTAAATAGATAATACATGTCAAGTCCCTGCTGTCCCATCTCATCCCTTGTGCACCTCCCCACTAGCCTGAGAGCCCCAGGAAGGCAGAAACCAGGTCCCTCATGTTCACTGCTGTGGCCCCAGTGCACCACGCCTTCTCTGCTGAGCAATGCGTCCGGCCAAACTGATACCCGTTGGCTGTGTATTTAGGAAGATGCAAAACCAGTTTTCTTTCTATTGTTTTTTCTAAAAAGATTTGTGTCAGGAAAATGCTTTTCCAGTATACTAAATTTACCCTTAAGTAACCTAAGAGATTTTGATGGTGAGTTAAAAAGACCAGTCGCATTTGATGACAGGAAGGAGGATGGGGATGGGATGCGATGGGGCGGAGTCGGGGAGGCAGTGGGCAGAGGATTCCTGCCACATACCATAGTCCTCTAATTAACATGCCCTATGTAGGGAACATTGTCTTAATCAAAAAGCACCTTAAGTAACAATTTACATGTGGTCTTCTAAAGATGTCAAGTAGCAAGTAAAATCCGTTGAACATCCCTTTTTCATCTGCCTCCAGAAGGGAAGTGACATAGAGATGAAATTAAACTCTGCTTAAAACCATTGTAACTTAGTTGAATGCACTCTCGCTCCAGTTTACAGACAAGTTTCCAAAAAGTCTTCCTCAGCAGGAATGACCTGTAAATATATTAGAGAGGTATGAATAAAGAATACTAAAAGTATTGATAGATAAGAGGAGATATACTATATTGAGGGCTATGCTAGCCCCTGTGAGAGCTGTGTGGGTTGGGGAGGAGGATGTCAAGGAACTCATTGTGCCTGAGCAGAATCTTAGGGAGAGGTGACTTAACCAATTCTTTTAATTCTTTCAAAAGTCCTGTAATGAAGTTATTGTCCCTATTTTATAGGTTGTACACTCCAGCTTTTTGACAGTAAGTACTCTCCAAAATTCATACTCTTTCTACTATATCATTTTACAGTAATTTTTGTCTTTAGTCTGACTGTCCCTTTCACAAGATTAAATAATACTTGTGAGCCATTTAAGGATCATTTTAATCACTCTTTTTTTTGCACACAAATTATTTTAAAAATTCTAAAATACTTTAGGCGAGTGTTCTTTTATTACAGTTTGCATTCAGCACTATTTTGTATTAGTTTCTGGTGTATAGCACAATGTCTATTCATAGAGGTTACAGAGTGTTCCCTCTGATAATTTAAGTGCCCAGCTGGCCCCATAGTTATTAAAATGCTGTTAACTCTATTCCCTGTGCTTTACCTTACATCACCGTGCCTATTTTGTAACTACAAATTAGTACTTTTTAAAAAAGATTTCATTTATTTTTAGAGAGAGGGGAAGGGAGGGAGGACGGGAGAAAAACATAATGAGCAAGAGAAGCATCAATCAGTTGCCTCTCGCCCACCCACAACCAGGGACCCGGCCTGCAACCCAGACATGTGCCCTGACTGGGAATGGAACCTACGGCCTTTTGGTTTGTGGGATCATGCCCAACCCACTGAGCCACACTGGTCAGGGCTCAATTAGTACTTCTTAATCCCATCACCTTATTTTGCTCTGTCCCCAACAGACCTCCCCTCTGGCCTATATCAATTTGTTTTCTGTATCTATAAGCTTGTTTCAGTTTAGTTTATTTTGTTCTTTAGATTCTTCATATAAGTGATATCATATGGTATTTATCTTTTTCTGTCTAGCTTGTTTCACTTAGGTTCATCCATTTTGTCACAAATGATAAGATCACCTTCTTTTTATGGCTAATATTCCATTTTATTAAAATATATGTACCACCAATTTTTTTTATCGACTTGTCTATTGATGGGCACCTGGGTTGACTATTGTAAATAACACTGCAATGAACATAGGAATGCACATATATTTTGAGTTAGTGTTTTCAGTTTCTTTGGATATATACCCAGAAGTGGAATCACTGGGTCATAAGGTAGGACCCTCCACACTGTTTTCCATAGTGGTTGTACCATCCTACCACCAGTGCACTAGGGTTTCCTTTTTTTTCACACCCTCACCAACGCTTTGTTGATTTATTGATAGCCTTTTTGATAGATGTGAGGTAGTATCTCATCGTGGTTTTAATATGCATTTCTCTGGTAATTAGTGATGTTGTGCACCTTTTATATGTCTGTTGTCCACTTGTATGTCCTCTTTGGAGAAGTTTCTATTCAGGTCCTCTGTACACTTTTACCCTTGATTTTAGCCAAAAGGCTGAGAAGTGATTCTGCACACTTTTAAATTGTGTTGTTTGTTTTTTGGTGTTGAGTTGTCTGAGTTCTTGATAAATTTTGGATATTAACCCCTTTACAGGTGTATCATTGGTGACTATGTTCTTCCATTCAGTGGGTTGTCTTTTCATTTTGTTGACGGTTTCCCTTGCTGTGCATAGGAGAGTGTATTATTAATGGCCATATTATAGTGTTTACCTTAAATGTAATTTTTACAATCTTTTATCATATTTATAATGTATGATAAACTTTTGTCCATTTAATAAATATTTCACACTGTTTACTAAAAAATGAGAAAAATAATGATTTGGTTATAACTTTATAAAGTGTTAGATTATCTTTGATTTAGAAATTGAAATTATAATAAAACTATAGATTTAGTTTAACTATGGATTATGGCATAAACAATGGCCCCCAAATGCCTTGATTTAATGTTTGGAAATTTTGAATTTTTCATTTAAAAATCAGTCAGGAACTCTGGTAATTTTCATGTTTTATTTCTAAATTACAGAATAGACTGGAAGATAATTAGGCCTGCCAATTTTAATCATTTTCCCATAGGTAAGACAATCCAGATGTTGGCAGCCTTTATTCCCAATAAACGAAAAGCTAAATCAGTTATACTGTCATAGTCCTTTTTGATGGTTTCTATTTCTTTGTCAGACTTCTCATTTTGTTCACACATTGTTTTCCTAAAGTCATTTAGCTGATTTTGTTTGTGTTTTTGGACTTCACTAAACTTCGTTAAGAGGGTTATTTTGAATTATTTGACAGTTCATAGATCTCATGTTTTTATAGTCAGTCATTGGAGTTTTATTCATTTCCTTTGGTGGTATCATATTTACCTGATTTTTGTTATGTTGATATCTGTACGTCTGCATACTGAGCTACTCTTCCAGACTTTACAGGTTTACTCAGGCAGATACACATTATTCCTAGTCAGCTCAGTTTTGTTTTCTAGATGTGTTGCTGATAATGTCCTCAGTGTGTGGCACCTACTGTCATTCTCTATTTTTGTGTGAAGCAACTGTTCAAGCTCTGAGGTTCGGAGTGGAGGGTTGGGGAGCGTGCCCCGGGTAGAGAAGAGTTAGATTAGACTGTTGTCTTGGTTCTGCACCCAAGTGAGGCTGTGGAATGTGCTCCATGATATTTATTTTTCTAATTTGTTTTGCTTTGCACTATCATTATTGACATTAAAGAAAGAATGTGTTCTTCAGAATTACATTTTTCTTTTCCAACCACATGTTGTTTGCTTTGACTTGTGTTTGTTTTTATATTTTCTTCTCAATGGATAATGTAAAATCATTCGTTCATCTTTTTTTTTTTTGTATATTTGTCTGCTGTATGCTAGGTATATAAAAATAATTTGGCAGTCTTATAGATTAAGAAGCAGTGGTGGTGGTGGTGGTGGTATGTGTGTGTATAATGTACAAAAAGGGCACTGACCTCTAATTATTGTTTCTTATTCTTATTCCTTTACTTTTCTCCTTCTTCCCGTCTCTCCTCCTCCTCTTTGCTTGTCTCCTTCTCTTCCTATCATGTTTTACTTAACAGTATTTATTAAAAAATCCATGTTGCTATGTGTACAAATTACACCTAATTATTTTTTTCGATTTCAATTTGTGTTTTTAAGCATCTCTTGAACTTTGCCAGTGGAAGACTCCGCACCTTAATTCCTTAGGGAAAAGTGGGCTCATTAAATAAAAGAAAGCATAGCAAAGATTAGTGGTGAAACAGCGCTGGGACAGCTTTCCTTTAGAGAGAGAGTATTCATATGATATTAGGAGAGAAAATGTGTCTGCAACTTGGTCAGTTACTTCTTATAAATAGATAATCTCTTGATATAAAAGCAAGATCGGTATGATAGCTACCACGAGAGTGGCAAGGTTCCATCACTGTCTCTCTCCCTCACTGAAGATAATAACCCCCTAGCATGTTCCCCAGGAATAGGCTCAGGGCTGAGTTGAAGAACTTGATGAGGCAGACAAATTGCACATCTATGTTCATTTATGGTCAACTCTGGTTTTTCTTATTTTTATGTCCATGCCATGGGCCTTTAATTTGGATAATCAATATGTATGGCTTTTTTTGTGCTCTCTGCCTTTTTTACTACTGCTTAGCTAGATGACTTTGAAGCTCTGTTTTCCCCTAGCAGCCAGGAAGGGCTTGAGAGTGGGTAAAGAAAGGGAATTTCAGACCCTGCCAGGTACTCAGTTTGTGGGTAGGCATGATTGTGAAACCTATGAATGTTCTGGAAGGCAAGATCCTGTCTGGGGATAGTCAGGAGTTCGTAGGGGAATTCATTATTTTTTTAAATGTGAAATAGTACTGCTAGAATAAAATTTGTTTTCTGGATGTCTACAGAGCTAATTGACCTTGAGAACAAAGCTGATTAACTTGAAAGTATTGTCTCCATTTCTTACTACTTAAAACTCTTTTTTTGCAATTGACGCAAACATCTATTTCATGGGTGGCCTCTCTTTTGTGCATTCCAGAGACTTCAAGAAGAGCTGCACTTTACAACAGAAATGGAATGGTGGTCCCCAAAGAGCTCTACTAGCACTGGTTAAAGCGATTCATGAGCCATGATTTGGAATCTTGTCTGTGCTGGGTAAGTTTGATTCACATGATAAAAAAATATGCTGCTTTTTTATTGCTCAATGATAGTGCTGCACTAATAAACAGACATCTCCCTTTTCCGAGTGTGAGACCCCCAAAGGGGCTGGAAAAATCTAGAAATAGGAAAATAGTTTTCTTAGGCAGATAAAAATCTTAATTATAGATGACATCTTACTAGATTTGGTATATGGTTTGAGAGTCTTGGGATAAATCGCTTGAATTAATGTTTATTTATAACTAGTTTGAAGAACTTAGTACTTAAATGAAAAGCTGTATGACCTGCTAATTTGTACAGAAACATCCACATGTTCTTCTGACTCCCATCATGAGCTGGGTGAAAATAAGCATCAACATTGCTTCAGCAAATACCTGTTTCTCAAAGCTCTGCTCATTAATAAACACTTTTAGAAAACAAAAAACAGCCAAAAGAAGCAAAATGATAGTCAGAAAAGGCTCATTTCAAATCCATTTTAATTTTATTTTTTAAAGTTAAATGAACATTAATTAACCACTTACTGTGCCTGGCACTGTGCTGGAAACTTTACACATAGTTTCATGTTATCCTCCCAATAGGATTGTTAAATTAAAATTTTTTATTTTATAGCTAAGGAACCTGCCTGTGGTCTAGCTTACTTAAGTTAATTAAGCCAAATTCATGTTGCAAATTAGATTTTCATGTTTAAAGTTGTGGGAAGATTTGAACCCAGCTCTGTCGGGGTCTGTAGCTCACACACTTCCAGTAATGAGAGCAGGGGGGCAGCCAGTGGGCGGACCCTGCAGCCAGACCGTCCGCCTTCATTTTCCACCTCACCGTCTTCCAGCTGTGTGTCCTCCAATAAGACTCTTAAGCATTCTGGGCCTTATTTTTCTTTTTCTTTTTCATTTTTATTGAATTTATTGGGCTGACATTGGTTAATAAAATTACATAGGTTTCAGCTGCACCCTTCTACAATATATCATCCGTATACTGTATTGTGTGTTCACCACCCAAACTCAAGTCTCCTTCCATCATGATTTATCCTCCCTTTACCCTCTTCTACATCCCTTCACCCTGTTTTGTTCTCTCTGGTAACCCCCATACTGTTAAATGTGTCTATAAGTTTGTTTTGTTTTGTGTTTTGCTTAATGCTTTCACCTAACCCTCTCTCTTCTGACGGCTGTCAGTCTGTTCTCTGTATCTATGAGTCTGTTTCTATTTTGTTAGTTTATTTTTTTCATTGCATTCTACATATAAGTGAAATCATATGATATTTGTCTTTCTCTGACTGGCTTATTTCACTTAGCATATTATTCTCCAGATCTATCCATGCTGTTGCAAAAGGTAAGAGTTCCTTTTTTATGGCCAAGTAGTATTCCATTGTGCAAATGTACTCATCCACTGACGGGTGCTTGGGCTGCTTCCAAATCTTGGCTATCGTAAGTGACACTGCAATGAACATAGGGGTGCATATATACTTCTGAATTAGTGTTTCAGGTTTCTTTGACTATATTCCTAGAAGTGGAATCCCTGGGTCATCACAGAAGTTACATTTTTAAGTTTTTGAGGTAACTCCATCATCTGCCTGTGAGTTTACTTTCATGACTATTGTCAAGTGCATGATTTATCTTTCTGTGGCTAAATCATGGTAGAATTCCTTGGGTGTCTGAACGAATTAAGGGGGCTTACCTTACAGTACACCGCCTGAGGAGGCATGAGTGCAAGGTGGGGGCCAGCCTTCTTCCCCTGCAGACTGCTCTGCTCTGTCCCTATTCTGTTAGTGGCTGGGTGAGATTTAGCAATTGCATTCCTCCTTTAGGATAAATATGCTCATTAGGTATTTCCTTGAAGGAAGTGTTTTTGAGGGTGAAAAGGGGAAAGAGGGAATACAAGGTGTAGTTTAGGACGAGGGAGGATGCCAGACAAATTTCTGGCACCGCACCTTCACTAACGTGGCCTCACGTTCCAACTTGCTTCTTTGGTTTCTTACCAAAGGCTGATACCATGGCTGGAAATGAAAGGGGATTTAGAGTTTTCAAGTCCTGGTTCCCACCTAATCTAGTGATTCTTCTACAAAATGAGAAGAGTAATCTTTACCTCCCAGTGTGATGAAAGGTAATGCTAGTACTATTAAGTTCGCAAACATATTCCCCATTATTAAAGTTTTCTCTTGGAAATAGTAATTTTTTTGGCACAACACTGTTGACAATCCCTTCTTCCTAGGGTGCATCACAAGCTCCCCCTAGCCCCTGATATCAGTGTTTTGACACATCTGGTTTGGCGTTTGACTGCTCTGGTTTGGCTGCTGCTGTCCTGTCTTACGACACAGTTCTTGGCCCATGTTAACTTGCGTGTGTTATCCAGAAATGAATAAGATTGTTTCATTAAAAAACTATATTGAGATACAGAAATATTTAGATGTAACTCTCTACCTGTAGGAGGAGCACAGTCTTTTTTAAAAAAAAATCCAGCTCTATTTTAAGTGCATCCCTAACAAACACCCCCAGAATTCAGGGGTCATCGTAGGTCCTGCTGACTTCCTATAACATCCCCTGAGCCACAACTGGGATCATTACAAGGCTGTTGGTGTTTATAGAAAAGCACTAGCATTATCCTCTTTCTTAGGTTATCTTAATAGAAAGGTTTGTTTACATTTGTTGGTAGTTTATTAATAGTGTGGTAACTCATATTGTTGGTTTGGGGAACTCACAGTCTTATGACTATCTGATATAACCAGAGGTGGTTAACAGTAATTAGACTTCCTAAAATACTGACTTTGCCTAGGTTAATGAAATATTTATATGCCAACACCTGCATCAAATTACAGCTTGGCATGCCTTAGTCTCTCTCTCTCCTCACAGTGTGGCTCATAACCACAGGCCCATCCTAGACCTACCGATCAGAATCCACATTTTAATAAGATGTCTGCTGGTGGTACATTAAAGTTCAAGAACACTGCCCCAGTAGACCTTACACTTAGTTTTAAAAAGGGATGAAGAAGGCAAGAATTATTTTCTGCTCTTGTCATTGAAAAATAAGAATCAGCAAAGAACTTAATTAGTAACTTGCTCATCTGCATAGAGCAGCACTAGCCTAAAGAAATATGTGAGCTATATGTATAGTTTTAAATCCATAGTTGCTACATTAAAAAAGAAACAAAATTAACTTTAATGCATTTCATTTAGACCAATACATCAAAAATATTATTTAAGTACTATGATAAAATTTCATAATAAATTCTTATGCGTATATCATACTTACAGCACTTCTCTGGAAGTGGACCAGCCACGTTTCAAGTGTTCAGTGGCCACATGTGGTGAGTGGCTGTCATACTGACAAGCAATTGTGGACGATGATGTTTCTATCATGCTCCTCCAGGGTGCCTTGAATCGCCCTTCCTGTGGTGGCGAAATGTTGAGGAAACTATGCATATACTCCTTGCTTGATTTAGTTGTTTATTGTTATATACCTACTATGTGTCAGACTTTGTATTAGGTTGGAGGAAAGAAAACGCAAGGAAAACACATAGTTTTAAACATAATTACAGTGTCACATGATAAATGTACTACAAGAGGTCTGTGTAAAATGCTTTGGAAAGATGGTAGAGAGAGAGCATCAAACATTGCCCAGGGTAGGAAGATAGCATCAGGCTTAAAACCTTGACCTCTGCTGGCACCAAACTGACCCAGGTGCAAGGACTTACCTCAGCAACTCTGGACTCTCAAAAGCAGCGAATGAAAAAACCTTCTCATACAGTTGTTATGAGGATAACATAATTGCATATAAAGTATCTAAAAGATAGTATGCTCTATTGATTAATAGTTACTATTACAAGGAAGGTAATGATAAATATGAGCATTTACTGATGAGTGGAGCTTCAGAGGCCTATCAGTCAGGATTCAGCAGTTATTAACATTTGCATTTTCTTCTTTCTTTCTCCCTATAGATGATAGACAGACAGAGATGGACGTGTATGTATGTATATATGTATTTATTATATACAGACACACATATATATGCCCTATACAGGTGTACCACTTTTATCTTTTATATATACATATACACACATGTATACTTTTCCTAAACCATTGAAGAGTAATTTGTAAACCTCAAGTCTATTTATCCATAAATATGTCAGTGTATATTTCCTGAGAACAAAAACATTTTGTTATACAATTAGGATATAATTATCAAATTATGAACTTAAAAACATAACACTTTTTTTATAATGCACAGTTCATATTCAAATTTTGCCAATTTTGCAACATTTAAAAAGTTTTTCCTTTTTCGTTCAAGACTCGATAAGGATCACATATCACATTCAATTGTCCTATCTCTGTGGTCTCCTGGGACAGTTCCTCAGGCTTTCTTTCGGGGAGAAGGGAGTGGCTGTGTAAAAGACCTTGAGATTTTTAGAAAGAACAGGCTAGTTATTTTGTCCTCTATCCCTCGACTTGGATTTATCTAGTGCTTCCTCATGATTAGATTCAGGTTATGTATTTTGGCAGGTCAGCTAGGATTTTTAGAGATACTTTTTAATGAAGACACTGGCAAAATAGCAGGAAGGCAACAGCACTCCAAGACCTGAAGGGGAGGGTGCAGGACTGATGAGACTGGGTCCCACCTGAAAGCTGTAGCTGCAGATGAGGGGCTCCTGGGAGAGGCTGCAATTTTTCAGGGACGTGACCATGGCGAGGAGGGAGAGAGGAGAGAAGTAAACACCCAGGCCTTGCTCTCTTTTTAATCCTTGGGTCTTTTACAGTTGCTCCTCGTGGCTGAACTCAACAAGAAGTGGACAGGCAGGCGAGCCAGGTAATGCCGTCTTTAGCAGCCAGCCTCCTAGAACAGGGGGAATGGTACAATAGCAGAGAGAAAAGATCTCCGTGGGATTAGGAAAACCAAAATGTCACCACCACACCATGCAAAGAAACTGAGGAGAGCACTCCAAGCAGAGGGAGCGGTGCGTACAAAAGGAATGGGGTGAGGAAAGGCCAAAAGTGCTGAGGGTACATGCTGGAATGTACTCAGTGAGGTTAAGAAGCTGAGCCCGTTTTGTAAAATTATTCCATATCAAGCTAAGGACTTTTGAGTTGCTCCTGCTAACAAAGATCTTTAAGTTGGGGCGTCACATAAACAGATTAATCTTTCAGCAAAAATAGCTCTGGTAACAATGGAGCAGAGCTGCCAAAGAAGTGGGTGTCAGGGAGTTATTGCAACTCTTCAGGGCAGAGATGAAGGAAGATGGAGGGCAGAGAAAAAAGACATAAGTCACTTGGGACATTTAAAAATTAGAAAGAGGAAAGGGCCAAAGATGCTTGATGTTTAACTAATAATTAGTATTATTGATATTGGCAGCTAACAGGTAGCGGGTACTTACAATTTGACTCTCTCATTAATCATCAGGGACAGGTGTTATAATCAGTTTTAATTGCAGTCATGTGTTGCCTAACAACTTTTTGGTCAGTGGTGGACTGCATATATTACAGTGGTCCCATTAAGATTATGATGAAGCTGAAAAATTCCTATTGCCTAGGGACATTGTAGCCATTATAATGTCGTAGCACAATGCATTATTCATGTGTTTGTGATAATGCCGGACCACAGTGTTTATAGAGTCTACAGTAGTGCCCATGATGTCCTAGGTCTTCACATTCACTCACCACTCACTCACGGACTCCCCCAGAGCAACTTCCAGTCTTGTAAGCTTCATTCATGGTAAGTGCCCTATACAGGTGTACCATTAAAAAAAAACTTTTATACTGTGTTTTCTCTGCACCTTTTCTATATTTAAATACACAAATACTTATCATTGTAATAGAATTGCCTGTAGCACTCAGTACAGTAATAGGCTGTACAGGTTTGTGGCCTCGGTGTGTAGTGGGCTAGGCCATCTAGGTTTGTGTACACGCACTCTAAGGTGTTCACACAATGACGAAATCAACTAACAGTGCATTCTCAGAATGTATCCCTGTCACTGACACATGACTATATAAAAAATAAAAATGCCTGGGTGGGGGAGAACACCATGAGGTGAGGTAGAATGTTTAAATTTGCCAGTGGGACACAGTGCGTCCTAATGTGTAAGCTACTGGGAAATGGGATAGGAGCCTGTGGAGACAGGTCTGGCCTGGTCTGGCAACTTGGGAGACATCACACTGTTGATGTGAGAGAGGAGATCACACAGTATATGAGACTGACCAGGAAAAATACTGAACAAGAAGAAACACTACCATATGATAAGGAGTATTAAAAAAGCTAAAAAAGATCAGATGTTTGGAGGGAATGACATACGACACGTACTGATTGCTTTGTTGATGCAATCGGCCTGTCCAACTTTGATCTCATTATCATTCCAGCTGGCCTAGGCTTGCAAAGGACAGTTTACTTCTTCAAAAATACAAGCTCTGATTTAACATAGTGAGGTAAGAAGATCCTGAACTTGCCACCTCCTATGAACACAGCAAATCTATAGTCACATGTGCAACCACTGCTTCTGAAAAATCCCCCTAAAACCCAGCCGAGCAACAACTACACATTGGGGAGAAGGGGGAAAATCCACAATGAAGCAGGCAGGAGAGGCTGAGACACAGTCTTGCCATGTCACTCACAACTGGGAGGGGACTCGAAACCCAGAGCTTCTTCAGATGAGCAAAGGGTTTGAGCCCCACATCCGGCACCCCCACTTTTAAGACCTGCACCTGAGAGACAAGCCCCCAAAACACCTAGTTTTGAAAACAATGGATCTTGCTTTCGTGGGACACACCAGGCTATAGCAAAGTGAGACACAGCTCGTAAAGGGCTCCCATGCTCAGACTCACCTGCCCTATGGCCCAGCATAGAAGCAGCCTATCAAGAGGTGCTCAGGCTTTCTGTGTAGGAGGATCACTTACCTGAAGGGCGGCCTGTAAGTTAACGCACGCCTGGAGACCACACTAAGGTACTCGGGGTAGGGAGGCTATCTGACACCACCTTCACGCTCTATTCCTCATCTGAGCCAGCAGGTGCCATCTCTGTGCTCTCTGAGCACAGGGATGTGGTGTCCTGGGTTTTGTGGCTGCTCCCCAGGGGTTACCGGGTTCTGCTGGCTGGTGGGGCTTATGTCCCCGAGTCCCACCGCACTGTAACACTCAGAAAGAGAGTTTTTGGCTGACTATCACTCCAAGGATACTATACAGAGAGACTGAAACACACTGCTAGTCTTTCTGTGGAAGAAGCCTATTTTGCTTGTCCAAGAGCCTTGGCCTGGGGGGCGGACTCTGGTTTGGCACACATCGAAGGACCTATGGAGATATGCCATAGGGGCACAGTCTTTGTGCTCTCCCTGTGCCTTGTTCCAGCTCATTGGTGTCTCCCAGGAAGGAACTGATACCCTTGTCTGGAGCCCCTTTTGTAGTTGCTGCCAGGGAACAACTGTGTATTACATGTCTCTGGGGACCAGCGGTGCTTCCCTTCCCAGGTCCCACAGGATGGTGACAGAAGAAGGATTCTTAAATGGCTGCCACCCTCGGGGCCCAGAAAGAGGCAACGGGCCCAGGATAAGGAGGCCTACCATTGGTTCATCTTTGCTGAAGCCTGAGGGGCAGGCTTTTAATTGGGTACACATTTAGGGGCTGACTCTGGTTGTTTATAAAAGCCTCAGAGAGCAGACACTACCTTTGCACTCTCCCGGTGCTGCACTCATGAGGGACAGAATCTCCCAGAGGGGAGCTTCTGCACATGCCTGGTGCCCTGATATTCGCCAATGTCACCCAGGGGATTCCCCTTTGATGGCCTGGCTCTAGTGGCCAGTGGGGTTTCTGTTTTGGGGTCCCACAGGACTGACTAATCAGAGACAGAGTTTTGGGTAAGCAACCACCCCCCAAGTCATTCCACAGACAACAGACTGAAACACAAGCTCATTCCTTCTGCGAAAGAGATCTATTTGTCCATCAGCTTTAGTCTGAGGGGCTGGAATCAGGTTTGGTGTAAATCTAGAGACCTTCAGAGGTACTCTCACAGAACACAGGCTGGTGGACACCAACTTTGGGTAAGCACTGCCTCTACTGTGTTCAAGCTCACCTGTATTGCCCAGAAAGGAGCTGCACACTTGTAAGGCACCCTGATTTTTGCAACTGGCACACAAGGGACACTTCCAGACAGCCTGGCTTGCTAGTCAATGAGGCCCATGCCAGTGGTCCCATAGGACTACATGTATTTGCATACAGTACTCACTTCATGTCTGCAGGAAACACATTCCAAGACTCTGAGTGGTTGCCTGAAACCATGGATACTACCATGGATAGTACATTAGATATACTATTTTTTTTCCTATACATACATACCTATGATGAAGTTTAATTTATAAATTAGGCACAGCAAGAGAAATAAAGGTTACTTGGCCATAAATACTGTGATACCATGATGGTCAATCTCATAACTGAGAGGACTACTAAGTGGCTGAGGGCATACACAGTGTGGATGTGCTGGATAAAGTGGTGGTTCACATCCTGGGCAGGACAGAGTGTGATTTCATCACACTATTCCAAATGCTATATAATTTAAAACTTATAAATGGAAAATTCCAGAAATAATATTTTCAGACTACTGTTGACTGTAGGTAATGGAGAAAGTGCAATCACAGTTAAGGGGGGACTACTACACTTTCAAAGCTGAAACCTGAAGGTGTGTCTTCCAATAGGCCTACATCTAGGTGCTGACTGAGCACCACCCTACTAAGACACTGATAGATGTTGTAATACCCTCCACAACTGGGAGCAACAGAAAATAAATTGGCTACTTGGACAATCACAAAGGTTTGAGAGAAAAGAAAAAGGGCAAGAATGAACAATCAGGCTCATCTCCTATACAAATACAATCCTTCAAGACAGGAAGAGGTGGCTGTTTTACCTAGCACATAGAAACTAACACAGAGTCACACACAATGAGACAAATATGTTCTAACTAAAGATTAAGATAAAACCTCTGGCAGGGAAAACTCATGAAATAGAGATGACTGATTTATTTGATAAAGAGTCCCAAGTAATGGTGATAAAGTAGCTCACTGAACTTGAGGAAAGAATGAATGAACATATGAGAACTTCAACAAAAAATAGGAAAGAATACAATAACTGCACTGAAAAATACATTACAAGAGTTCAACAGTAGACTAGATGAAGCAGAAGAAAGCACCTGTGATCTTGAAGACAGGACAGTGGGACTCACCCAATCAGAGCGGCAAAGAGAATAAAGACATTTAAGTGGCTTATGAAGAAACATCAAATGAAACAGCATTTGCACTATATATGTCTCAGAAAAAGGAGAGAGAAAGCAGAAAACTTATTTGAAGAAATAATAGCTGAAAACTTCCCTAACTTGGTAAAAGACATCCATCCAGGAATCCCATAGAGTTCCGAGTAAGATAAACCCAAAGACACATCAAGACCCATTATAATTAAAATGTCAGAAGTTAAAGACAATGAGAGAAACTTAAAAGCAGCAAGAGAAAAACAACTTATCATGGATAAGGGAAACCCCATAAGAGTATTAGCATATATTTTCAGCAGAAACTTTGCAGGACAAAATGGCACAGCATGATATGCTTAAAGCTCTGAAATAAAAAACACCAAAAACACTCTACCCAGCAAAGATATCATTCAGAATTGAAAGATAGAGTTTTCCAGACAAGCAAAAGCTAAAAATGTTCCTCACCACTAAACAGCCCAACAACAAATGTTAAAGGGGCTGCTTTAAACTTTAAAAAGTTAAGTCATTCATAACATAAAACATATAAAAATATAAATCTAACTGATAAAAGTAAAATATGTTAAGGGTGGTGGGTTAATCTGATAAAGCTAGTCTAATGGTTCAAAGACAAAAGTAGTGAAAAAAACTATAACTACAATAATTAGTTAAGGGATATACAAGATAAAAAGATGTAAAATATGACATACAAACATAGAACAAGAGGGGCATAAAAATGTAGAGCTTTAGAATGTGTTCAAACCTAAGTTACAACTTAAAAGAGGCTGTTAAATATAAGCTGTTTTATGTAAGCTTCATGGTAACCACGAAACAAAAATGAGAAAGGAATCTAAGCATACCACTACAGAAAATCACCAAACCACCAAGGAAAAGAAGAAGAAAGGAATAAAGTACCAGAAAAACTACAAGACACCCAGAAAACAACGAACAAAGCATCGATTACTACATCCCTATCAATAATTACTTTAAGTGTAATAGACTTAATTCTCTAATCAAAAGACTTACAATGGCTGGACTGTCTAGGTCCATCGATATGCTGTTAGCAAGAGAATCACTTCAGACGTAAAATCATGCACAGACTGATAGTGAAGGGTTGAAAAAAGTTATTCTATGTAAATATAAACTAAAAGAAAGGTTGCTATACTTATAACAGACAAAATAGACTTTAAAACAAAAGATCATAAAAAGACACAGGAAGATTATTACATAATAAGAAAGGGGTCAATCCAAGATAGGATACATTTGTAAATGTTTATGTACCCAACATAAGAGCAACTAAATTTGTAAAGCAAATATTAACATGCCTAAATGGACAAAAGGATAGTAATACAATAATACTGGGAGACTTTAATACCTAACTTTAGCTAATAGAGTATCCAGACAGAAAATCAATGAGGAAACACTGGACTTAAATGACGCATTAGAGCAGATGGACTTAGACATATACAGAACATTCCATCCAAAAGTATCACAATACATGTTCTCAAGTTCACACGAACATTTTCCAGGATAGACCACATGATAGGCCACAAACAAGTCTTACAATTGGAAAGACAAAAATACAAAGTATCGTTTCCAATCAGAATAGTGTTATACCAAATATCAATTATAAGGAAAAAAACTTGTGAAATTCATAAAATGTGGAGCTGCTGAAAAACCAATGGGTCAAAAAATATTAAACAAGAAATTTAAAAAAATACCTTGATACAAATGAAAATGGAAATAAAATGTAGCAAAATGTAGAGAAAAAGCTAACACAATTCTAAGAGGGAAGTTCATAGCAAACAATAACTACATAAAAAAGCAAGAAAAACTCAAACCTAACTTTACACCTCAAGACTAGAGAAAGAAGAAATGGGCCAAAAGGTAGTGGAAAGAAGGAAGTAACAAAGATTAGAGCAGAAATAAACTAAAGAAAAAAAAGACACAGAAAAGATCAATGAGCTGGTTCTTGGAAAATATAAACAAAATTGACAAACCTTTAGTTAGTTAGACTCACCAAGAAAAAGAAGGGGGCCTTAAATAAATTAAATTAGAAATGAAAGAGAAAATGTTATGATTGCTACAACAGAAATACAAAGAACGTAAGACACTCCTATGAAAAATTATACACTAAGAAATTTGACAGCCTAGCAGAAATCCCCAGAAACATCCAACCTACCAAACTGAATCAAGAAGAAATAAAAATCTAAACGTAGAATACTAGTAAGGACATTCAATTAGCAATCAAAAACCTCCCCATAACAAAATTTCAGGGCCAGATGGCTTCACTGTGAATTTTACCAAATAACCAAAAAATTATTAATCTCAATCTTCTCAAAGCTTTCAAAAAAAGAGGTGAGAGGGAAGACTCCTAACAAATTTTATAAGGCCAGCATTACCCTGTAACCAGAACCAGACAAGAGTGCTACACACACACATACACACACACACACACACACACACACACACACACAATATACAGGCCAATGTCCTTGAAGAACATATTTACAAAGATCTTCAAGGAAACATTAACAAAGAGAATTCAACAATACTTTAAAATTGACAAAATTCAATATCAATTTATGATAAAAACTCTCAATGAAGTGGGTATAGAGGAAATGTATCTTAACATAATAAAGGCATATGTGACAAGCCCACAGCTAACATCATAACTGAGAGTTTGAAAGCTTTGCCTCCAGGTCAGGAAAAAGACAAGGAAGGACGCTCATTCTCACGCTCCTATTCAAAATAGCACCGGAAGTCCTGGCCAGGCCAATCAGGCGAGAACAAGAAACACAAAGGGCATTCAAATCAGAAAGGAAGAAATAAAATTTTCTGTTTGTAGATGGCATGATTTTACATATAAAAATCCTCCAAGGACTCCACCAAAAACTTGTTAGAACTGATAAATGAATTCAGTAAGTTGCAGGACACAAAATCAACATACCAATATATGTTGTGTGTTTATACACTTACAACAAATATCAGAAAGAGAAATTATGAAAAAATGCCACTTACAATTGCATCAGAAACAATAAAATAAATAAGAATAAATTTCACCAAGGAGATAAAAAAACCCTTTATACCGAAAACTATAAGACAATGATGAAGTAAATTGAAGAAGACACAAATAAATGGAGAGATATTGTGTGCTCATGGGTTGGAAGACTTAATATTGTTAAAATATCCATACTACCCAAAGCAATCTACAGATTCTTTGCAATTCCTATTCAAATTCTGAAAGCCTTTTTTCACAGAAATAGAAAACAATTCTAAAATTTGTATGGAACCACAGAACACTTCAAACAGCCAAAAATCTTGAGAAAGAACAAAACTGAAGGCATCATCCTCCCTGGTTTTAAACTATATTAAAAAGAGTGTGTTGCCCTGGCTAGTGTGGCTCAGTAGGTTGGAGTGTTGTCCCATAGACCAAAATGTCATGGGTTCAATTCCCAGTGGGGGCACATACCCAGGTTGTGGGTTCAATCTCCTGTTGGAGTGAGTGTGAGAGGCAACCAATCGATGTTTCTCTCTCACACCTCTGTCTGTCTCTCCCTCCCCCACTGTCCCTCTCTCTAAAAAAACCCCCTAAAACAACAAAACAATGATAAAATGACCTTGAGTATGTTATCAGCCTAAACAGACACATAGATTAGTGGAACAGAATAGACCAGAAATAAACACATGCATTAAGGCCAATTAATTTATGACAAAGAAGCCAAGATGCTCATTAGGTAAAATACAGTCTCTTCAATCAATGATATTGGGAAAACTGGACCCCCACCTACAAAAGAACAAAACTGTATCACTCTCTTACACCATATACAAAAATTAACTCAAAATGGATAAAAGACCTGGATGTTAGACCTAAAACCATAAAACTGCTAGAAGAAAACACAGGTGCCTTGGCAATGATTTTCTGGGTTTGACACCAAAAGCAAAGGCAACACAAGGAAAAACAGAAAGAAAAGGCAACACAAGACTCCATAAAACTAAAATGCTTCTACACAGCAAAGGAAAAAATGTAAAAAAATGCAACCCACAGAATGGGACAAAATATATGCAAATCCAATATCTGATAAGGGGTTAATTTTTAGAAATATATGAAAAAATTAAAAATGAGCAGAGGATTTGCATGGACATTTTCCCAAAGAAGACATACAGGGGGTCAACAGGTACATGAAAAGACGCTCAGCATCACTAATCATCAGGAAAATACAAATGAAACCACAATGAGATACCACCTCACACATGTTAGAATGGTTATTATCAGAAAGACAAGAAATAACAAGTATTTGCAAGGATGAGAAGAAAATGGAACCCTTGTGTACTGTTAATTAGAGTTAAATTAGTATAGCCGCTATGGAAAACAGTATAGATGTTCCTCAGAAAATTAAAAGTAGAACATGTGATCCAGCAATTCCACTTCTGGGTATTTAGCTGAAGAAAGCACTAATTAAAAAAAGAAAATCTTTGCAGCATTTACAATAGCCAAGACATGGAAACAACCTAAGTGTCCATTGACAAATGAATGAATAAAGAATATATATCACATATCCTTTATTGATCCATATATACACAGAATGGAATACTATTTGGCTGTAAAAAGCAGGAAATTTTGCCATATATAACAATATGGATGGACTTTGAGGACATTGTGCTAAGTGAGATAAGTCACATAGAGAAAGACAAATACTGTATGATCTCTCTTTTTTTCTGGAATATAAACAAGAACAACAAAAACCGAGCTTATAGATACAGAGAACAGACTGGTAGTTGTCAGAGATGGGAGTGGGTATGTTGAGGGTGGGCAAAATGGGTGAAAGTCAAAAAATTTCAAACTTCCAGCTATAAAATAAGTCATGGAAATGTAATGTTAAGCATGTTGACCATAGTATAATATAGTATAGTGCTGTATTACATATTTGAAAGTTGTTAATACATTAGATTTTAAAAGATTCTCATCACAAGAGAAAAATTTTGGGATGAGATATAGTAACAAATGTTATCTAGGCTTATTGTGAGCATCACTTCTTAATATGGACAAATGTCGAATAATTATTATGAACACCTAAAACTAATATCATGTTATATGTCAATTATACCTCAATTAAAAGAAAGGAAAAAATAGCTGTTGTGACAAACAAGATATTTTCTCTTGGACATGACAATAACTCCAGCTTATTACTAAAGGTTTAGCTTGCCTTTCATGAAGTATTCTGGTTTGTTCTAGACTCCACCACTATTTTGTTATGTGACCTTTCATAATCATTTAACTTCTACCTGGGAATTAGTGCTCTTTGAGTTCCTTATTAAAGAATGATAATTTCACATTGAAAAATGATTTTATCAAAACATTTTAAAATGTAATGCATAAATTTTTAAATGTTAGTTTTATACAGGATTATGGCTAAATCTTAATCAAAATTCAAAGTCCCTTATATTAACTAGATCCTAAATTAGTGTTTCTTAATAGCCTGAAGTAGATGTATTATGCATTTTTCATTTTGAGGAGTCAAGTTGAAAATATTTTTCATGTAGAATAGGAATCATTTAAGGAACAATGAAAACCACTAATCTAGCTTAATGCTTTCTATTATGTTGGAATCATTTATTTCATTCCTTGGTTACTGGCAGTTCTATTATAGTTTAGAGACAAAAATAAGAAATTTTACGTCTTACACTTCATTAGGAAAAAAAATTTCCGATATTTGACCTCAAATAATTGTGAATCCCACTGAGGATACATTGTGTATTTTCAGAGACTACGTGTTTTTAAACCACAAGAAAGTGTAGAACACAATTTATCCTGGGAGATTTTCTTTAGGATCTACAATATCTTTTTCTCTTCTGTAGACTGTTAATATATACTATATCTGGTTGTATTGTATATTATATCTCTTATTAACTCTAGTGCCATCACTAATGTTTTAATATATAACTGTATGTGCCTCAGGGGAGCAGTTTGTGTGTTTTACTGGCAAGGAGCACACAAAAAAATTCTCCCTACTGTTCCCCTCTATTATAAATTAATATCCACTACCAGGGGACCTCTTACAATATAAAATTGTCATCCTGCGAGTGGTATGGATGAAATTACCATGGAGAGAAACTCAGCAATAACCAGAGTACAAAAAAGGAAGCACCTATTCTGCTATACAGGGAACCCTGGTGTCTTATATTAATTTATGATAAATAATTTACATTGCTAATTTGGAAGTTTAATAATCTGCATAATCTTTTTAGTCATAACCTTTCCTTAATGTAAGTGTATTTTTCATACTGAAATAAAACATCCTAATAACATGGAAGCATTTTTGCCAGCTCCAGAGTCTTCTGCAATTTCTCTAAGAGAACACAGTTGCCCGTAAGAGGGGAATGGGTCCTGCCAGGTGACACTGCTGCCTGCCTGGCCTTCCATTCCGGCAGCAAAGGGGTGTCAGGGGAAGGCCACTGATCCGTAATGACAGTCCTATGTGTTGTACTGTGATGGACACCTGACAACTGTACCTTGAGAAACTAAATATTAGACCTATATCTGTACTAATCTCTTGTTGTCAAGCTATGTCAGAATTTAATGTATTAAGCTCAGAAGACACTTAAAAGCAAAAAGATATGCTCATTTGATGATCCTTTGCAAGTGTGTAAGATTGCTGGAAATCAAATAAGGTCTTGGGGAGTAAGTGGTACACAATGCTGTGAACAGGTCTTGAGTGCATTTGAATATCTCTTAAATGAGTCTGAGCCTAACCTTGGTGTCTCACATCCCTTATTTTTATCTCCTCCAAGACATCTCTCCACACTTAAAGGACTTCCATCGACTATTATTAACGTGTTAGCTTTTGCACTAGATATGAGCTAGGGTATAATGTGAGAAAGACAGAGCCCTTACCTTTTCATTTGGGGTGGACACTTTGAGGACATTCCTCTCCAGATATATGCTAGACTAGATAACAGTGTCACACTCAGGGCACGTGCCCATCCAAATCAACTTTTTTTTAAACACACAGAGATCAAAGTAAGCTACAGCTTGTGCTCAACGCCAAGCCCACTATTTGGAGCTCCGATCTGAGCTCCCTCCTCCACCCACTCTCAGAGCGTGCTGCAGCAGCGGTTATTCCCTCGTCTAGCGGTCCCTGAGCCTCCGTCCCTCTGTTCCGTGCCTTGCATTTCACTTTCGAAGTATATACTCTTTTTGACTGCAAGGTAGCTTCCTGAATGCCTTCATTGATCTCCCCTCTATTTAAATCAGAGTCTCCCAGAAAAGCTGTGAGGGAAAATTGGCTGAAAGATGGCATATTTTAGTGTTGAGAAAACTCTGCTTAGGAATAGAGGAGTACCTCAAAGTTCTAGAAATGGACAAGGTCTCCAGATGAAATACATTGTTTTCAATGCATAGACTAAGAACTTACATTGCTAACGATGTAAAGGATCACCTTTTATCATTCCAAACTGTTCCAAATAGGGACATTTTTTCATTAATCTTCCATAGAGCCATTATCCTAGTTGGCTGGGAAGCTGAAAAGTAGTTGCTGCTTTGATTCTTATTATAATCATACGAAAGGTAAGCTTATTTTTACTGGCCACCAAAACACACGACTTCTATTAGCTGATTTTATCCCAAATCAGTATATCTGATCATAGGGAACGGAACTGAAAAAAATTATCTATCTCTGCTACCTCTGTCACTTGCCAAGACAGCACAGTCCTCCTTGCCACAGCTCATGAAGGGAGGGCACATTTACTCAGTGTGTTGCTGAATCCGTCAGCGTTCAGCCGGGGAAGCTGAAGCAGTGTGTTATGAAATAAAGATTCATTGCAGCAATGAGACCTTATGCAATTGTCGGAGAGGCTAGGGAAATATGTATCCAGAAGGGAGAAGCGAAAGACCAGAGAAAAGTCACCAGCCAGCATTCCTAACGCAATGGGGTGCGTAAGAACTTGCAGGCGAACCCGGGAAGCTGGCATGTTCAGTTTCCAGGGCAGGGCTGGGAAGGAGAGCTGGGAAAGCGCCACGGAAAGCTCGCACCTGAGGCGGCACCTGTTCAGCCAACAAAATGTCTGGTGGGGAGCCTGAGGCTGCTGCTGTCGGCGGCACTGCCTGTCCTAAGGAGGAGCTGGACACAAAGCTGGGGCAAGTAAGGACAGCCTGGTACCCACTGACCCCTCTGAGTTGTGCTCCATGTTTAACCACAACCATCTGCTGCTGCTTCACTTCTGCCTCCCCAAACTCATGCCAATTCTTAGCCTGGGACCAGGCAGGGAGGAGGCTCCTGGGCAATGTTCCACATTAGCCAGACTGGCACATTTGAACCCAGCATACACTTTATGTAGCGGTGGCTGTGAGGGATGCTCTCATTAGCTCCTCCGTGGCAGGCCCTTCAGGTAGGTGTCAGTGAGCTCCCTGAGGACAGGGACCCTGTGTCTCATGCATCTGCTTTATCCCTATGCTCGGTTCAGAACCTACCAAGAGGAAGACAGGAGAACAGAGGAAGGGGAAGTAGTGAGGGTGGGCTACCGGCAGTGGTATCCAGCCTGCGACCTGCAGGCCGCACGCAACCCAGAGTGGCTGTGAATGCGGTCCAACACAAAATCGTAAGTTTACTTAAAATATTATTAAGATTTTTTTTTGTGTGTGTGATTTTGTGTGGCAGTGTATTCAATGTGTGGCCCAAGGCAACTCTTCTTCTTCCAGTGTGGCACAGAGACGCTAAAAGGTTGGATCCCCTTGGTATAGCTACAACTTTATGATACCCGCTTTGGTCATGCTATAGAATGACTAATTTGTGATTGGCCTTGAAAGTGGGTCCTCCAGCACATGCTTACGTGCTTCTTCTCTTCCCTCAGCTGCAGCACAGCTCCCTTCAGACGGCTGACTTGTTAGCTCTTCCATGGCCCCTCGAAAGTTAGATACGCTCACAGGTTCCTCTGTGCTAGCCATGAGGAATACAGAGACGGACGTAAGTTGTTCACTTTTAAGGCATTTAAGGGAGCAACGATCCAGTGGGAAAAAGGTAACATAAAGTCATGGGAAGTTAAATATTAATAGTAATAGAAAATAAAAATTAGATTTCACAAGGACCACATTTACAGGAGGGAAATCACTGTGGGATAGCATTATGGGTGAAAGTTTTTTGGAGGACGGGCCTTAACGCCTTTGGGAGGGACATCATAAGCTCAGCACCTGCCATCGTTACCAATCAGCCTTGGGAACCAAAGAAGCATATGTGACCTCAGATGTTAGGGCTAGCAGAGGTTAAACTAGTCAAATTATTTAATTATACTATACAAGGGGGGAAAAATCGTAAGGACTAAGATCAGAATAACTCAGGGAAGAAAATAGGACAAAGGTTATATGATGAGAAAATGGAGATAAAAAATATATACCAATTTTAAATCTGTTTAAAAATTCAATTCAAACGATAACATATATGCCTGAAAATAGCTGTGTATTGTGCTAGAAATAGTTTTTCCTGTGTTTGAGACTTTTGTCTTTAAATGATTAATGTGTGGGTTCACTCTCAGAATAAAGTTGTGATATTGGGTCAGAAATATCTTTTTTGGGGGGGCGCTCAATATAATTTGGATCAGAATGACCCTAGAAATTCTATAGCTTAATTGCAAATTCAGGAACATAAATAAGCTCTAGAAATGACCCAGCGGAGTAAAGCAGGCCAAGGGTTTTAATGAGATCAAAGCCCATGAGGTGGGTTATCCTTTGAGAATAACAGTTCCTTTCTTCAATAGCATTTCCTTGAGAACCATCCTGACTTTTAAATTATCTTTAATTTCGCTCCAACTTTACCAATTTTACTTTTCCTCTTTTTTGTAATAAGGCCTGTATAATTTCCACAATAAATCAGCAAATTGACTATTACCTCTATCAAAGTAGATAAGTGCTCCACTTTTCTCTGCTATAATTCAATTCGGTTTATAGTTTAAATCTACATACAGACTACTGTTATGAGCTGAATTGTGTCCACCCTAAATTCACATGTCACAACCTAACCCCCAGTATCTCCAAAAATGACTGATAGTATCTGGAGATAGGGACTTTAAAGCAACAATTAAATTAAAATGAGGTCTTACAGTGGGCTCTAATCAAGTGTGACTGGTGTCCTTATAAAGAGATATTTGCACACAGACACACAGCAGGAAGACCATATGAAGACACAGGGAGATGGTAGCCATATAGAAGCGAAGAAGAGAAGGGTCAGAAAACAATCTTTCTAACACCTTGATCTTGGACCTTTAGGATTTCTGTGTTCTAAGCTACCTGCTAAGGCAGCCCTAGAAAACAACTACTTTTAAACTGAAAGCAATGAATATACTAAAATCAGAAGCACTGTCATTCTGTCTTTTGAGGTGAGCCAAATGGAGGCAAGGCTCTAAGTTCCATCAAATTTGGTCTCAAAATAAGAAGACCACAGAGAAGTTGTCCCTACTTAGGGACCAAGCTAGGATAGTTTAATGAAACATTCAGGAAATTTAGAGCCTAAGTTGTATGTTTGAAACTCCTCCCTCTGGAACTTAATTCAACTTGTGTGATATAACTATTAAGACCAGTTTCTTTACTTGTCAAATGTGGATAAGAATCACCTGACAGGGTTTCTGTTCAAGATGGTGACATATGAAGACATTGAACTCACCTCCTTGCATGAGCACACTGAATCTATAGCTACATATGGAACAATTTCCTTTGGGAAATACCCCACAAACTAGCTCAGTGACTCCTCCACACTGGGTGAGCAAGAAAACCCAGGCCGAAGCAGGTAGGAGAGGCTGAGACACAATCTTGTGATAAAACCCATTCGCAGCATGACAACCCACGATCAAGAGGGAACTCAAACCACCAAACTTCTCCCTGCATCTGAGAACTGAGCCACTAGAGCATCTAGCTTTGAAAACCAATGGGGTTGCATACATGACACCAAGGCTACAGTGAACTGAGAAATGATTCTTAAAGGTCTGGCATATGGACTCACCCATCCCAGAACCCAGTGCAGAGGCAGCCAACAGGAAAACACCAGGACTTTCTGTGAAAGCAGACAATTTGCTTATTTTAAAGTTGGTAGCCTGAGGGGCAAGCATGTATTGAACACACATCTAGGGGCCTACAGAAATACTCCCTGGGGATGGAGGTCAGTGGACACCCTATTTTTGGCCCCCTCCACCTTTCTCCAGCTCACTGCTATTTCCTGCATATGACTTTCTATTCTTATCTAGTGCCCTAGTGTTTGTGGCTGCTGCCCACAGGGCACCTACAGGATGCCCAGCTCTATGGCCAGTGAGGCTCATGATCGCAGGTGCCACAGGAATGTAAGAAATAGAGAAAAAGTTCTTTACCAGCTACTGCAACGGGGCACAGCAAGGGGCAGCAAAGAGAAAACCCAGCCTTTCCATGAAAGAGGCCTCTTAGCTTGTCTTCACAGCTGTGGCCTGAGAGGCCGGGTTCTAAACAAACACACATCTGAGGGCAGAATGTAATCCGCTCTAGTGACCGCAGATGGTGGCACTGTCTTCATGCTCTCTCTTTGCTGTGTCCCAGGGCACCAATATCTCCCACCGGGAGCCCCAGACACATTGAATGCCCTGGTTTTGATGTCTGATTCTCTGTTTTTGGTGGCTGCCGCCCAGCGGAATGCGCCTTGATTGCCTGGCTCTGGTGAACTTACCTATATGGGTCCCCTGGGACTGTAACAATAAAGAGAGCGTTCTTCACTGGATATCACCCCCAGGGCACAGGACAGGCTGTGGACTGAAACACAGTCCCAGTTGTTCTTTGAAAAAGGCTCATTTGCTCATCCTGGAGCTTTATCCTGAGGAGTAGGTTTGTTGTTTTTCACACAAAAAAAGGCCTACTGTGGTGCTCTCTGAGGCTGGTAGACACCACCTTTGTGTTGCCCTCTGTCTCTCTCCAGGTCACTGATACCTCCTGTCGAGGACCTTGTACACTTGTCTGGAACCCCAATTCTTGTGGCTGCCATGTTGGGGATACCTTTAGATCACTTGGCTCTGGTGGCCCCCTGGGCTGACACTTGCAGTCCCTCTGCACTATGTATGTTTGCATACTTTAAAAGCTTCTCACTGAAGACCTGGTTTCCAATCAGCTCGTATTTAGGTGCTGACTGAGGTCCTCCATGTTGGGACACTGACAGGTCTTGTCACACCCTCAACTGCTGGGAGCCACCTAAAACAAAATTGGCTGCTTGGACATGCACAAATGTCTGAGACACAACCAAGAGCTCGGGCAAGGTTGAACAGTAAGACTCATCTCCTACAGAGGGTACTCCTTCAAGATGAGGAGAAGTAGCTGATATTTTTCTAATGCAGAGAAATCAACATAGAGAGTCAAGCAAAATGAAAACAAGGAAATATGTTCCAAACAAAAGAATAGAATAAAGCCTACAAAAAATCCTTAATGAAATAGAGATTAATGGTTTACCTGATAAAGGGCTCCAAATAATGGTCTTAAAGTAACTCACTAAAGTCAGAGGAAGAATGGGTGAACACAGAACTTCAACGAGAGAGAGAAAACATAAAAAGAAACAAATAGAATTTACTGAGCTGAAGAATACAATAATGCACTGAAAAATACAGTGAAGAGTTCAATATCAGACTAGACGAAGCAGAAGAAAAGATCAATGAACTCATAGATGGGGCGGTGGAACTTATCTTGTCAGAGCACCAAAGAGAAAAAATAGAAAAAAAATGAAGATGGATTAAGGGACTTAGAGGACAATATCAAATGGACTGACATTCACATTATAGAGGGTCCCAGAAGGAGAAGAGAGAGGAAGGGGAAGAAGACATATTTGAAAAAAATAAATTCTAAATACTTCCCTAATATGGGGAAGGATATAGAAATCCAGATCCAGGAAGCCCAGAATATTTCAAATAAGATAAATACAAAAACATACATATCAAGACACATTATTTTAAAAAGTGTAAAAGATAAAGAGAAGGAGGGAATTCTGAAAGCAAATAAGAGAAAATCAACTTATTATGTATTGAGTTCACCAAAAAGTGTGTTTTTTTTTCTGTAAAATGGCTCTAGTAGTGCTTAGTTGTCTTTAACTTCACTTGAAACAATTTTGTTAGGTTGTATCATGACAACTGTCATATCAGAGTGCATTTAAAAAACTTATCAAAATTGGTGAATTTTTGTGTAGCCATTTTAATTATGAAGATGGACAAAATATGCAACATCTTTGGTATATTATTTCAAGAAAGATGAAAATGCAGCTGAAATGCAAAAAGAAAAGATTCATGCAGTGTATGGAGAAGGTGCTGTGACTGATTCAACATGTTAAAAGTGGTTTGTGAAGTTTCGTAATGGAGATTTCTCACTGGATGATGCTCCGTGGTTGGGTAGGCCAGTTGAAGTTGATAGTGATCAAATCAAGACATTAATTGAGAATAATCAACATCATGCCATGTGGAAGATAACCAACATACTCAAAATATCCAAATCAATAAAGTTATTGGTGAAAATGAAATATGTCTTTTATTTTACAGGAATAAATCTAAATGAACTTTTTGGCCATCCTAATACAAGGAACCTCCATTAGACCGTAAGCAGATTTTTTTCAACAGAAGTTTTGCAGAGCAGAAGAGAGTGGCACAATGTATTCAAAATGCTGAAAGAAGAAAAAAGTTTCCACCAAGAATACTCTACCCAAAAAAGATGTCATTCAGAATTGAAGGAGAGAGTTTTCTAGAGAAGCAAAGGCCAAAGGAGTTCATCGCCCGTAGTCTGGCCATACAAGAAATATTAAAAGGACTTCTTTAAGCCAGAATGAAAAGGTACTAATTAATTAGTAAGTAGAAAATATATAGCAAGTATAAAATACACTAGTACAGCTAAATATATGTTAAAATTGGAAATGTTCTGATATCATAAAAGTAGTGGATTAATCACTTTTAAAGCTATGATGAAAGTTAAAAACCATAAAACAATTAACAAAACAATGTTAGTACATGCCTGTCAATAATTACTTTAAACTTAATAGTACTATTTCTCCAGTCAAAAGATAGAGTGGCCAAATGGATTAAAAAAGATTACCCACCTATATGTTACCTATAAAAAACTAATTTCAGATATAAGGACATATACAGACTAAAAGTGGAAGGATAAAAACAACTTATTCCATGCAAATAAAAACCAAAAGAAAGCTGGAATAGCTATACTTTTATCAGACAAAATAGACTTAAAGAAAAAGACTATAACAAGAGACAAGGAAAGACATTACATAATGATAATGGGACTAATCAAAGAAGAGGATATAACACTTTTTAATATTTATACCCTTAATGTAAAAACACCTGCATATATGAAGCAACTATTAACAGACCTAAAGAGATAAATAAACAAAAATGCAATAATGGTAGGGAGCTTTAATACCCCACCTTCAACAATGGATAGATCATCCAGACAGAAAATCAATAAGGAAATATAGGCCTTAAATGACACAGTAGAGAGGATAATCTTAGACATACAGATTATTCCATCAAAGAGCAACAGAATGCACATTCTTCCCAAGAACACATGGAACATTCTTTAGACTAGATCACATGGTAGGCCACAGAACAAATCTTAATAAACCTAATATTAAGAATTAAATCATATCAAGTTTCTTTTCCAGCTACCAAGGTGTTGAACTAGAAATAAATGACAGGAAGAAAACTTGAACACTCACAAACACTTGGAGAAAAACAACATGCAACTGAACAACTAATGGATCAAAAAAGAATTCAAAAGAGAAATACGAAAATACCTTGACACAAATAAAATAAAAATACACCAACACTTATTGGATGCAGCAGAAGCAGACCTATGAGAGAAATTTACAGCACTAAGTGTCTACATCAATAAATAAGATAAATCTTAAATAAAAAATCTAACTTTGCACTTCAAAGAATCAAAAAAAGAAGAACAAATGAAGCAAAGTAATGGAAGCAGGAAAAAGATCAGAGTGGAAATAAATGAAATTGAAACTAAAAAGACAATGCAAAAGATCAGTGAAACTAAGACATGGTTTTTTGAACAGATAAACCAAATTCACAAGCCCTTAGATAGACACGCCAAGAAAAAAAGATTTCAAATAAATATAGTGAAAAATGAAAAAGGAGATATTACAACATATACCACAGTAATACAAAGACTCATAAGAAACTACTATGAGCAATTATATGTCAACAAATTTGATACACTAGATAAAATGGATAAATTGCTAGAAACATACACCCTACCAAGACTGGATCATGAAGAAACAGAAATCACGAACGGAGCAATACTAGTAAGGAGATTGAGTCATTTATAAAAAATCTCCCAATGTACAAAAGTCCATGATTAGGTGGCCTAACTTGTATGCTACAAAACATTCAGAGAATTAATAGCAATCCTCAAACTCTTTCAAAAAAATATTAGAAGAGGCAGAACAACTCTCAAACTAACTTTATGAGGCCAGCCCATCCCTGGCCAAAACTTGACAGAATGCCACAGGAAAAGAAAATAACAGGTCAATATCCCCAGTGAAAGAAACATAGATGTAAAACTTCTCAAAAACACCTCAGCAAACCAAATTCAGCAATACAGTAAAAGGGTCATACAACATGGTCAAGTGGGATTTATTACAGGATACAACAATAGTTCAACGCATGCAAGTCAGCAAGTATAATACTTCTCATTAACAAAATGAAGGGTAAAAATCACATGATCATCTCAATAGATGCAGAAAAGCATTTGACAAAATTCAACAGCCATTCCTGATAAAAATTCTTAACATATTGGATATAGAAGAAATATACCTCAACATAATATAGGAAATATATGACAAACTCATAGCTAACATCATATTCAGTGGTGAGAGGTTGAAAGCTTTTCCTCAAAGATCAGGAATAAGACAAGAATGGCCACCCCTTGCTACTTCTCAACATAGTACTGGAAGTCCTAGCCAGAGCAATCAGGCCAAAATAAGAAAAACAAGTCATTCAAATCAGGAAGAAAGAAATAAAATTGTCTCTGTTAATAGATGGCATGATTTTATATAGAGAAAACCTTAAAGACTCAGAAAAAAAATTTAAGAACTAATAAACAAATTTAATAAATTTGCAGGCTACATGTCAACATACAAAAATAAGTTTTGTTTCTATACATTAACAATGAACTATCAGAAAAAGAAATAAAGAAAATCCCATTTACAGTAGCATCAAAACCAATAAAATACCTAAATAATAAGTTTAACCAAGGAGTTTATGAAAGACCTGTACACTAAAACTATAAGACATTGATGAAAATAATTGAAGAGGACACAAATAAATGAAACTATACCTCATGTTCATGAACTGGAAAAAATTAGTATTGTCAAGAGGTTCCTACTACCCAAAGCCATTTCTAGATTCCCTGCAAAACAAAACAAAAACTTCCTATCAAAATTCCATTACATTTTTTTACAGAACTAGAAAAAACAATCCTAAAATTTGTGTGAAATCATAAATATACCACCTAGCCAACACTATTCAATAAAAGGAGGACAAATCTGGAAGCATCATACTGCCTCACTTCAAACTATATTACAAAGCTATAATAGTCAAAACAATATGGTACTGGAACAAAAAGAGACATATAGACCAATGGAACATAATTGAGTGCCCCGAAATAAACCCTCACATATATGGTAAAACTAGCATTTGACAATGGAGTTCAGATACTTAATGAAGAGAAGGTAGTGTCTTCAATAAATGGTGCTGAAAAAACTGGATTCCTATCTTATACCACTTACAGAAATTAACTTGAAATTCATTAAAGACCAAAATATATGACCTGAAGCCATAATACTCCTAGAATAAAACAGGGTAAAAGTTCCTAGCCGTGAGTCTTGGAGATGATTTTTTTTGGTTTTGACATCAAAAGGAAAGGCAACACAAGGGGAAAAAAACAAGTGGGACCACATCAAGCTAAAAAGCTTCTGCACAGCAAAGGAAACAGTCAACAAATAGAAAAGCATCCTACTGAATGGGAGAAAATATTTGCAAGTCATTTATCTTATAATGGGTTAATAGCCAAAATGTGTAAGGAACTCATGCAACTCAAGAGTAAAAAAATAAAATCCAAAATAATTTAATTAAAAAAATAAAAATGAGCACAGTATCTGATTAAGCATTTCCCAAATAAGATACACAGTTGACCAACAGGTACATGAAAATATGCTCAACATCACTAATCATCAGGGAATGCAAATCAAAACCATAATAAGGTATTGCTTCACATCTGTTAAAATGGGTATCATCAAAAAGACAAGAAATAGCATGTGTTGGTGATGATGTTAAAAATTAATAGCACTATAATATGATCTAAAAATTCTGTGTTTTTATATCTGAAGAAAATTAAAACACTAATTTGAAAAGATCTATGAAACCCATATGTCCATTGCAGCATTATTTATGTGCAAAGATATGGAAGGAACCTGAGTGTCCAGTGATGAATAAATGGATAAAGAAGATTAAGAAAAATGTGATACACACATGTATGCAAAATGAAATATTATTCAGCTATAAAAAAGAAGAAAATCTTGATATTTGCAACAGCATGGATAGACCTTGCGGGCATTATGCTGAGTGAAATAAGTCATACTGATAAAGACAAATATCATATTAATGTCACTTACATGTGGAAACTTAAAAAAACCAAGCAAAAACAAAAACAATCCTGCCCCCCAAAACTGAGTTCGTAGATATAGAGGACAGATTGGTGGTTGCCAGACACAGGGGCATGGGAAGGTTGGAGGAGTAGGGGGTCAGGGAAATAAGTAAAGTGGGTCAAAAGGTACAAACTTCCATTATAAAATAAAGAAGTCATGGGAACATAATGTACAGTATGTTATCTATGTTTCATAATACAGTGTGGCATATTTGAAAGTTGCTAAGAGAGTAGATCTTACAAGTTTTCACCACAAAAAGTAATTTGTAACTATGGTTGCTTATGTGTGTTTACTAGACATTGTGGTAATCATTTCACAATATACACAAATATTAAATCACTGTTGTACACCTGAAACTGGTATGTCATGTCTCAGTTTAAAAACTCATAAAATTCATCTAATGGAATACAGTGAGGTAATATTGATGAAAGCACTTTGTAAACTGTAAAGCACCAGACAAATATCAGTTATTAATATAAGTGACAACCAAAAATACCGTATGGTAATATCAAAGATAAGGACTACATTAATAGTTGGATAAAAGAATCCTCAATAAATACTGATTAATAGCTAGATAGATGGTTGCAGTAGAATCACCATATCAAAATGCAACATGTTCTAGAATCTCACAGCTTCAGAAATACAAAAATCTGTACAAATAGCTGCTTGAATCCTTCCTCATTATCAGGACCTCCATGATTATTAGCCAGTCGAGTGTATGTTTTGATTTTCCTTTTTAAGTATACCAGGATTGTTTTTCCTGAACTCCATTTTTTCAGCTCAAAAGCATGACCTCTGGCTTTTGAAGCAGCTGTGTATATTTTTTCTAAGGTCATTAATGGGAAAACATCACAAGTAATGGCAAGTGGATGAGACAGTTCTATAGAGTATAAATGACACCAAGTGACAAGTCAAAGGTTGACAAAAATGCAGCTGCCAGTTCAGTTCACTGCTCGGTAACAAATAGCTCAGTTACTGAGAGAGCTAAGCTACTCTGGAGGATATTCTGGCAGAAATACTCCTTTAAAAAAAATTATGATGGTGATATCAAAGGGTAGGCAGGTTGGAGACCCTAAATATTTGTTTCTATGTGTCAGAAATGGTCAGCTAAGAGAATCGGGTCATTAGAGAGTGAGCCTCTAATCATGGCTTTGACCACAGAGGCCAGAGGTGTTGGTGTTTGTTTCAAGACACTGAGCCTAGAGCTGCAGCCCAGTGTGTTGCTGGTGGCTGCCGAAGGGGAGGCATTTGGTTCCTGGCAGAACATAAAGCCAGGCTGACAACAAAGCTTCCTTTCAAGCTATCCAAATGAACACATTTCTAATCTGAAATTCAAATACTTGACAACAGAGAGCCTGTGAGCTGGGCTTTGAACAGGAAATTGCTTCATGGTTTTAGCATAATGAATTAGGCAGTTAGACGAAATCCATTTAGTAGAAAAAGAATGATTTCACATGCTTTCTGAAAGGAATGAGGGGGGGAACCTTCTTAATTTCCCCAATTTTTCAGGATTTACAGACACAAATGCTCCAAGTAAATTTTATCTGTTGTGTTCTGCGATTGGTATGTAAAAAGCCATCCTAGTTCAGTACTCAGAAATCATCTTTGTTAGAATATGCCATGCCTTTTAAGGTTGGGGAAACCGAAGGTGATGTATAAACGTTAGGAGGGACTCATCTTTCTGCGTCCTGTACTTTCTGTGACAGTGGTGAATGCATTTGAATTCTTAACACTGGCAGTGTTAAGTCCAACAGAGAGAGTGCTGCGCTCTTGCAGGGAACAGGGGAGAGGTGTGGGGGGAAAGCAAGCTTAGGAAGCAGGCTCTCCAGACTTCCCGGTCATCGCGCTGAGAATCACACCTCTAGCTCTCAAACCTAAACTCAGATGCAGGCCACTCCATCAGCTGGCTTTGAGACAAAAGAAGCAGCAGTGAGACTTTTCAGTGCAGGCAGGGGGAAAGGACTGCTATTAGGGTAAGGGGAGTGAAGTTCGCTTGTGTCCGGCCCCTGGGACAAGGCTGACCTTGAGACAGCCTGGTGATAGCAGACCTCAGAAAAGAGAGAATGAGAGAAAATAAGAAAAAAATAAAGATAAGAAAAAAAGCAAGAGTGATAACAGCATAAACAGAAGGGCAGAAACCCTGGGAGAAGAGCAAGTGAAATCCTATCCTGGGAAGGTTTGCCAGAGGAGGGCTGACCAGTAACCAAGCGCCAGCAGCGTTTCCTAGCCATGCTGAATATGGACACAGTTGTGTGGGGCACTGCCTCTGAGCCTGGGACTGAGACAGCTAAGGGGACAGCGTTCTGTGTAACCGCTCTCCCACCGGAGCAGACAAATACATAACAAGGCCTGACATCTTTGCATTCACAACTTGCTAGGTAATATACTCAAAGCATTTCCTGCTCCCCACCACTATGGAAACAAGATGTAAATAAATATGGTTTCTTTTTAGTCCTTGTTTTCAAC
Source organism: Mormoops blainvillei (assembly GCA_004026545.1). Taxonomy (NCBI): domain Eukaryota; kingdom Metazoa; phylum Chordata; class Mammalia; order Chiroptera; family Mormoopidae; genus Mormoops; species Mormoops blainvillei. Next base: position 407,380 of record PVJD01000171.1, read on the forward strand.
TTCCTTGTCAAAGGGAACAGTAAAGTCCTTCCAGTTGGCGTGGTGATGAAGACACTATAACAGATTAAATTACAAAGAGATGACTTAAAAACCATTAATGTGCGCCAAACATCTAATTCATGTCTACAGTTAAAAATAAAAAGGGACTGTATCCCAGTTTCCTCATTTCTAAGAAAGCATCCCTCTTGGCGGAGGATGGGAGACCTCGGCACATATGCAGACTGGCTATATGATCACCTACCTGAACGGACACATGATGAATTAAGCTAAGAAATATTGATGTTTAAATGCATCAGAACAGTTCTGATCTGGAACGGTAATGCTCACCCCAGGAGCAGAATATGAATATTTAACAGGTACTATGCCTCATGAGTTGTGCTGAGGCACCGACGAGAGCTAGTCAAATTCATTCAGGATAGTACGTCAGCCCAAGGAGTGAGAGACGGGCAGAGAGGAGAGTTTAATGGTCAAGTAGCTTGCATTTACCTAGGTAAAGCAGTACAGAATTCTAAATTGAAGCCTGCTGTTAGGTGGCGAGCTTTCCTACAGTGTAATGTTCCAGAGCCTAGGGGGAGATGGGCCAGCAAAGGGGCTGTTTGGGCAAAAGGGCACCTATCCTAAGCAGTGGGTCCTCTCTCTTGCTTATAGAAACACAAATCCCCTTAATTGGAGAAAAGGCTTCAATTCCATGATAAGCAATACAGTGTAAAATGATGTCTGAGCTTTAATACGGAGTGGAGAGAGAGTTCCAAGGAGGAATTTCTTAAATATAGATCCTTGCAGATGCTGAGGAGATCTTTGCGGACCCCCCAAAGTTTTGTCAACCGCAGTTCAAGGCCAAGTACATAAGGCTGCCAGGAACAAGAAGATATGCATACATGAGGGTGGTTGGAAGCACCAAAAACAGCGAAGGACTCCGTGTTTTTCATAAAAATTCTTATTAGGGAAGAGTTGAAGAAAAGATTATGTGTCCCCATGGGGAACTGGGAGGGATTTACCTTAAAGAGACCTGTTAAAAGCTCAATATTTCTTTCAGATTTGGTGATTTATCTTAAATTTTTTTGAGTAATTTATTTTCAGTTCCAGTGTGTTTGTTTTGATTTACAAATGATTTAAAATGACTTACTAAGAAGCCAATCTGAGCTTCAGGAAGAGGCACCGCATTTGCTCTGTAGCGGTTCTTGGCTGCCTGCCCGTGGGCCATGTCCAAGTTAAGGAACGTGGACCTGGGGCCAGTTCTTGACATAATTGTTACAAAGCAAGTAGCTAAAAGCCCAGCTCTGACTGTTGTTTCCTTATTCAGTCCTAATTCAAAACAGTTAAAGTAATCTAAGGAGAGCAACCCCCTATTTCCAGCCTTTTAATGCTGCCTTTAAAGAATTAACTGAAAGAAAACCACAGTGACTTTAATCTTTGTCCCTACCTCAACTATCAGAGATTTAGCATCTCCTTGGGGATGATCTCCCCAAGTGTGTAAAATGTAGTTAAAAACAAATCACTAATAAGAAATACAAATTTACCGCAAATGCAAATTTACCCCATCCACCAAGGTTATCTTCCTCTGTGACCCCAAAGGAAACAACAGATTTTAATTAAGTGTAAGCATAGGCACAGGACAAGGCTTACAAGAAAAGTGTTGAGGAAAATGTTCCAGTGTTTGCATGTCTGTTTAACAGGACGTTTTTCTGCTGGCTTCTGCCACTTGGTTCCTTAGCACAGGGATTGCATGGTTCCATCAGACCTGTGTGACAGGCACACTTGGGGGGCTGATAGAAGTTTTCCAGTATTGCAACAAATCATTCCCCTTTAAAAGTGACAACAAAACATAACACAACAACAAATCAGCAAAAACACTAGCCTAACACTAATACTAACACTAATTTGTATCATTTCATTAGTGTTCACTAAAGTTTTTAATGAAATAGTTAATATTTAGGGTTTACACATGGGCACTATTAAAAGTCACTTCTTCCTTTCCTTAATTAGTTTCTTCAGTTATAAAATCAGAAGAATAATACCCTTAATCTTAGCTATAACTTGAGCCCACTATATAGTCAGGGCAGGACAACAGACTCAAATGTCATTCGTTTGTGTACTGTTTTCATATATTTCACCTATATAAATTTTAGTTTTCATTGTATAACTTTTACTTATTTTTGTTTTATTGGGCTTACTCTAAGCAAAAATATCTCCAAAATTATAGTTTTGATGTGCTGATGTGTTTTTAAGTATATTAGAATAGGTAAGTACACAACTATTAAAATATAAGATATATAAAAATTTTCCATCTGCCACCTGAATCATCCTTTGAAAGCCATAACACACACAAAGCAGGTACCACCAGATAACCAGAATCATGTTCTGCAGTGGTTAGTAAGATACTAAACACAGAGGAAGGAGTGGGGGGTGGGGGATAGCCTATATCCTGCAGGTGGTAGCAACTCCTAGGGGTGAAAGTTGGCACTGAGTTCCAAGGAGGAGGATTTGGGGCCATAGGTAGGTCAGGAAGAGAATAATTTTTGGTCTTCTCTCAGAATTTCTAAGGGAAGTTGGTGGCTAAGTAGTGCATTGCTGAATCCATAGGTATGCAGAGCTGGCTTTGAAGCACTGTGGTCCCACCCTCCTGCTATCCATTCTGGATCATGGTTGTTGCAGGAATGGAGAGAGAGAATGAATTCATTTTGGAAGATGAAGCAGAAAGCACCTAGTCAAAAATATGCCACTTTGAATAAGGAGTATTCTGAGCTGAGGATAATTGAGAAGAAGGAGATATAAGGACAGACCTCTGTCCTCCCCCTATCTGCCTAAAAAGGCAACATAAATGTGTAAAGGTGTCCCCCTCCCCTCTGTACCAGAAAGGACAGAAATTAGTCATGGGAGACAAGGCTAGACCCTTATCACCTCAGAGGTAGCACCAGTCAAATCTAGGCAGCCCACCTTGCTAAAGCTGGCCCTTGTCCCACAGGTGTTTCCTTCCCGTCTGCTGCCCCTAGAAGCTCCAAGTCTTTTTCCTTCGCATTGTCAGTTCTCTAAACTTTATTATTATTTGTTAAGATGCTAGATAAGCCTAAGTTTTAGCCACCCCTTTGAGTTAGTCATCACCAGATGCTCCCAGGTGTATGTGGGATGCACATGCTAATAAACTTCTCTTTGATGTTCTCTTGTTAATCTAATTTACAGGGCCACAGCCAGAGAACCTAAAATGAGAAATGAGCAGAGGAAAAGATTTTGTTCTTCCCCTACATTCCTGTTAGCCTCCTCTGCATTTGTGACTAACTGTAGATTATTTTCTTCTTGCCACTACTGTGACAATAGAAAGAGATCTGTTGATTTTTTTTTAAAAAGATGTCTTTTCTTTTTAAACAACCAGTATTGAGGGCCAGGTAAGTAGTCCCTGTTTAAGTACCTACAGTCTATAAGCATGGCAAGAGAGAGAGTGGTGTTTTCCCGGGAGAATGTGCAGATCTTGCAAAACTTTCTAGCTGAAGCCTGATGTTACCATGATGTTAACAGATGGTCAAAGCGTGGCTGGCAAGACCGGATGCTGCCATGGTGCTGGCAGGCCGGGAACACTGGAACATTGAGTCCAGAGTGACTCTGGGTGCCCTGGGAACTGGGCTGCTTGTTTTAGAACTCTTGTTTCAGCCATGTTCTCACGGGGGTATAAGTAATGCTTGGGAAAATTAGAGAAAGGATGTGATAATGTGGGATCAAGGACTACATCATGGTTTTGTTGTTTGTTTTTCAGCCAGTCACTAATTAGATAATGTTATATGACTATATCTAATGGTCTCGCATGGCCCAGGATACTGTTCTACTTATACTAGTCCTGTAAGGATAGTGATACACAGTGTGCTTACTTACAATGCATGAGTGAAAGAGAGCCATTCTTATGAGTGCTTTACCTACAGTAATTAATTTAATCCTCACTGTAAACTCTTCTCAATATATATTATCTTCATTTTACCTTCAAATTAGCCTAGAGTGGCTAGTTTGTGCAAGGTCATGTAGTTAGCATGAGTCAGAGCATTTGAGAATGTGGGCAGCCTGGCTTCAGAATCCACGTTCAGAACTGCTGTGCTATTCTTCTTTGCTTACTAAACATGGGATGGACGGAGCGAGGGATGGATGTGTGGATGTGTGGATGGAAGGATGGATGGATGGAAGGAAGGATGGATGGATGGGAGAGAGGGGAGAATAGCAGCTTCTATGACTTCACTGAGCTTCATGCGTCTGCTTCTCTATGGGACCACAGCCTTAGTGGCTCTGACTCCTCAACTTGTGCTGTAGTTGCTTGTTTCAGAAGAACAGACAAATTCTTCATCTGCTTTCCTTGTTATATCTCCAGACAGCGATCCATTCATAACTGGCAAGTTCCTTAAAATAGGATATGTACACATAAACTTTCCTTAATATTATAATTGGGTTGGAGCTCTTTAGAATTTTAGAAACAGTTGGTACAACTGGATCTTCACATTAAAACTTTGAACCAGTACTTGGAAATTAACATGCAAAAGTGGGAGATGGCCTGATCCTTCTTTTAGTGACGATACTCAGGATCCATTGTTGAGATACATCCCATCGGGCATTGCCCAGGGGTAGCAGATACCATCAGCTGGAAATCCACGTGCAGGCAATGTGACCTGAGGCAAATTACTAGACCTCTCTTTGCCTCTGCCTCTCCGTGTGAAAATGGGGCTGATAGGACTCCACAGTCATGAGATGGTCTGTCTCATTAGCTCTTAGTGCAGTGCCTGGTACATTTTAAACACTCAATACATGTTAGGTAAAATGAAAAATAAGTACACATTGTGCAACATTCATTTATGAATTTCATTCAATAAAAACATAGCAGACAAAGGTCTGGTTCCAGGTTTTTAATAGGCTGCAAGCTCACCAGGTGTTATATTCGTATCTTAATTATCTAATTGATAATCATGTGGTGTCTGCTTTTTTTCTGACATACTATCTATAAAATAATCCCCCCTTAGGCATTTCTCTGAAAAAAGCTGACCAGTAACCTGAGTGGGTCTCCTGTACGTAAGCACAACTGCAGCTGGAAATAGCCTTTCAGTAATATAACATTATTTTTTTCTTAATTGTTTTACTCCTGCAGTCATCTAATAACTTTGAAGCAGATTAATCCATTAAAAGGTGTACATGTAGTGTTTAGTAATTGCCAGTAGAGTCTAATTAGATAGTGCCTGCTACAGAAGAGCCTTTAAGAAACACTATAAGATAATTAAAACATAAAGGTTATGCAAAAGTAGCAAATCAATAGAGACAGTAAACATGGTTTATCAACAGTCCTGAGAACATTTTTTTCAGTTCTAAAATGTAAATGGACTTGGGACAGAGCACACGGCTAGGATGACAGATAGGATCCCGGTAACGGTTTAATTAACTCCAGTTTCCTGCATGTTAAAGGTTGCCTCAGCCCACTGGCTCATGTAACAAACCCTCTTAGGATTTCGTTAGCTGGTGTCTGATCTGAAGACCCAGCAGCCTTCCTTTCTTCCAGGGTTACGTTCTGCCCTTCTCCTCTGGAGTCCTTATCAAAACACAGCCCTCTGTTTTCTCTGTAAATACACAGATATTTTTAATTTCAGCTAAAATAGTTTGACTTGGTAATCAAGGTAAAAGAAATACACACATACACTGCCTAAGTAATGAGAAGGGTTCACTGGGAAGAATTATGTAATTAAAATGATATATTAAAATTCATGTGTGTATGTAGAATTTTAGAAAAACCATGGCAGCTCTCCAGATGATTCAATGGCTGTTAATTCTTCTATAACATAGGCTATTTTATAATTAGCCACAGAATTGTGCCACTTGGTTAGTTCAATCCCATGGAAGGGGTAATAAGGGCTATTTACTATTAATGGATATTTGAAACTATTACCCTGAACAGCCCCAGTAAAGGTCAGTTATTTACTTGTCCTTAGTCATTTCAAATGGTGTACATATACAGTGTTTTGCTTACAATTGTGAATTCGTTAAAACGATAGCAGAAGATGAAGATAAGCTTCATTTGAAGGATTATAATATTGAAAAAAAATTGCCGTGAGGGCCAAGTGTTAGTTTAAAAAAAAAAGTCCTCTTCCAGCCTAGTAGAATTAGGTTTCACACAATTAACTTTATCATTAGAAAATAAAGAAATTACTTAACCTCTGCCCTTGCAGAAGCTCTTGATATTGTGCTTAGTAAAAGGCAAGAAAACTATTATGGTTTATTTTTTCATTTTGTTAAAAGGTTATTCTCGAAGATCGTGATATAGAAACACATAATACATCATCTTTTTTCACAAAAGTTTTAAAACATTTTTATTGGATTTATTGGGGTGACACTGATTAATAAAATGATATAGGTTTCAGGTATACAATTCTACAATATGTTATCTATGTATTATATTGTGTGTTCACCACCCAAAGTCAAGTCTCCTTCTGTCATCATGCATCGCCTCCTTTACCGTCTTCTGCCTTCCCCCACACTCCTTTCCCTCTAGAAATCACCATACCGTTGCCTGTGTCTATGAGTTCCCCCGCCACTTCATCCCTTCACCTTTTCACCCAGCTCCTCAACCCTCCTCCCCCCAAACAGCTGTCAGTCTGTTCTCTGTATCTATGAGTCTGTTTCTTTTTGTTTGTTAGTTTGTTTTGTTCATTAGATTCCACATATAAGTGAAATCATATGGTACTTGTCTTTCTCTGACTGGCTTATTTCAATTAGCATAATGCTCTCCAGGTCCATCCATGCTGTCGCAAAGGTAAGTTAATAAAGATCTATTTACTCCACCATTTAAAGGATCTGCTTATTATTATATAAATGCTCATTAGTGTCATGAACAGGAGACTTTTTTCTGTTGTTCCCATGGGAAAGATTATCAAGCTGTCGGTAAAGGAGTCATTTTCTTTAAATTAGAAATCACTGAGGTAGAGGATATTAAAAGCAAGTGTTGTCCTGCCATCTTATTGCAAGACGAGCTAGAGTTGAGCACATTGCGTATCTTTTGAAATGAAATGTAGAAAATGCCAACTACCTGTGATTTAAAAAATTTCTCTTTCTTGCAACACTTAGGGTTTCATCCTGAAGCAGGGATCTAAGCTTGTCCTTTTAAACAATGATTTAGAGGATGAAATTTAACACCCTCAGCTTGTAACATCCATTTTTCAATAAATCTATATGTTCTCTGCCCTCCGCCATGTTATCAGTCATCCACATCCCAGAGGAAATGCTTCAGGCTTGGGGTTAAATTAAGGTCCTATCTCTAGTGATTGTCTAGAAAGCTGTCTACATTCCCAAACAAACTTATCTGCATTATATACAGCTGTAAATGCTTCCTGCCAAGCAAAGACACTTTTTTATTCCATTGATGTCAATGGTAACATTACTACTTGCCAGTTGAAAATTAAAAGAAAAGCTGCAATTACATTTCATTATAAATTATAAATAGGTTGAATTTCAATCAGTCTAACTCTGTGACACTGAAATCAACATGGAATATGGATGCCCTATATTCTTCCTTTTAAAAAATAGATCTAACGAGGTGTATTGTCCTCACATTTCTCAAAATAATATTTCACGTTACACTGCTTTATACTGTCTTTTATTGACAGTTCGGTAATACCTCTTATGCTCATTTGGAATAAGTATAGCATCTGAAAAGACTGTTGTTTCACAACTGCTTGCTTACCAAATAAAAAATAGGAAAAAATCCAACAGAAATTAGTTTTACTGAATAGAACAATTGTCTTAGACATCAGGGTTATTCAAAGCCAAAGATAACTAGACTTTCTTATTAAAAAAAAAACCATTAAACACATAACACATGCACACACCCACATTTTTTTTAACCACTGAAAACCAAACCCACTTAAATGCACTTTATAGATAAATACTGTAAACTACATATGGCTTTATCACCGTCAGTGAGAGAAATGACAGCCAGTATGATTAAGAGCTAAACAAAACCCAATTTCCAAAACAAGAGGGGTCCACAATAATTTGCTGTAAAATCTTGGAGCTGAGGTATAGAGGAAAGTATCACGGAGAAACATCTTATGGGATGAGGCTTGCTTATCTTAACACACCAGTAAACTACAGCACAGTTCAAGGGAGAGGAGGACAGGGGAGGGATACTTTGCATTGTGTGTTTAGCCACCAAAGTTTTCAACTCATTCATTCAATAAACATACATTAGGTAGCTCTTATATGACAGGCATTGTTCTGGGCCCTGGGGATATATAAATTAACACAACACAGTTGATGTCCTCGCAGAACTTATATCCTAGTGGGGGAACACAGATAAACACATAACTATAGAAATGCCTGATGATGGTTAGCACTATGGAGAGAAGGGGTGGAAGGGCAGGCATTGTTTTGTATAAGGGGCTCAAGAAAGGCCTCACAGGTAAGGTGACATTTGGTCAGAGATCTGAAGGCAGCAAGGGGCTAGGCCATGTGATTTATGGGGGAAGAACATCACAAACAGAGAAAACAGCAAGTACAAAGGCCCTGGGGTGAGTGCTCAGAAGAGCGGGGATGTCAACGTGGCTGAGTTAGAGGAAAGCGGTAGGAGGTGGTGGCAGAAAGGCAGTGGTGGTCTGTGGGTATGCTTGGGGTAGTGTGCCCCTGTAGCACCTTGAAGGCCATTATAAGTACTTTGAGCACCAGGAACAGAGGAGGACTGTGATCTGAGAAAGATTTTAAAAAACGGAGTATGTCCACTGTGTGCAGAACAGACTAAGGGAGCAGGAGTGAGCGCAGGAAGAACAGGGAGCAGACTATTGCAATCACCTAGAGAAGCGATGACTGTGGCTTGCACCACAGCGTGTGCAACAGAGAAGGTATAACAGTTAAATTTTAGATATATTTTGAAGGGGCCTAAAGAATTTACTCTCAGATTATACACAGGGTTGTGGAAAAGATGGCCCTAAGGTTTTTGATTGACAAACATGGAAAAACATGGCTGCCATTTACAGAGATTGAGATGACTTCCAGAGGACCAAGGTTGTAGGGATGGAAGTGACTGGTGTAAAAGCTCGACAGAGGACTTGTTTGACATGTCTGTGAGACATCCAAATAGAGACATCAAGTAGAGAACTGAATACAGGAGCGTAGAATCTAGGAAGGAGGTCCAGGCTGAAGACTCAAACTTGAAGTCACCCAAATATAGATAGCACCTACATCCATAAGATTGGATGAACTCACCCAAGAAGTGGCTTTAGACAGAGGAGAATTCTGAGTGCCCAACTTGGGATACTCTGTGGCTAAGAGGTCTAAGAGGTCGGGAAGAACCAGCAAAGAAGACCGAGAAAAATGGCTGGTGAGATAACGAAATTGCTTGAAGGGGTCACGCATTATGTGAGTGCTGCCAATACAGAAATAAAGAGTGGAGTGGAGAAAGGGCCATTGGGTTTGGCTCTGCGAAGGTCACTAGTGGAGTAAAAGGTAATGATACCCATGGAGCGGTGAGGACTAAAGCCCAGCAAGAGTAGATTCAAGACAGAATGGGAGGAAAGGAGCTAGCAACTGTCTTGTAAAAATCTGACTGTCAAGATGTCTAGAAAAACAGGGCGGTACCTGGAGAGGGATCTGGGTAGGGTTATTAAGATGGGAGATATTACAATACCTTTGCATGTTGATGAAAATGATCTAGAAGAAAGGGGAACATTGATGACACATGAGAGAGAGGAGATAGTGGCCCACACGTATTAGGCAAGCACTGAAATATATCGGTGAATATCACTCTATAGATTATAAATCACTTGCGGTCTCACAAGTTCATGTAAGTTTATATAGAGAAACAAGAGTTTGAGTAGGACTAGATGATTCAAAGGTCCTTAAATAGCTGGTACAATGACTGTCTATGTTCACAAGTCTAAATGCATTTCTAAAAATAAGGGTAATTATAATTTTGTAAAGGAGAAATATGAATATGTTAAAAACATCAAAAGTTCAGTGGGCCTACTTTAACCTGATAAAAGTCATTTTCAACTAGAAGATATAAATGGTAGGGTTGGTGTTATATTAAAAATATGTGTGAATATTTCAGGTCATTTATCTTTATGTATTGGTGGTTCAGGCTGAATTCAGAACCTGGAAACATGAAGAAAGTAGTTTTTCTATGTTAGTACTGTAGCATAAGTTTTGTTCGATGATATCTTTGTAAGATTGACACAATCCAAACAAAGTGTTTTAATGAACAAAATTTTAGGGAACCAGTGTTGTACCATCCTATAACTAATGCCCCTGGCTAAGTCCCTCTCTATGAGCCTCTCTTCTACCCCTCCAACTATCTAACCCATACTTGAAGTTATGGCCCATTTTTTGTGACCGCCTATTGAAGCCACATGATATAATCTATAAGCCCTAGATTTTGTTCCACATTAATATTATATATTCCTAAAAGGTTCTTTCATGGTTTTTGTAATTTTTTCCCACTCTAGTAGGCAAAAGACTTAACAGCAAGAATGATTTCCTATATTTCTGTACCATAATGAGCTAGCACTTGATTTTATTAAGCTTACATTCTAAATATGCTAGTTATGTCCTTTCAAGTTGCTAGAAAATAGATACACTTGTGTAACTTCAATTGAAAGGCATTTACTATAAGGATACACAGGAAAGTAAGAAAGGCCAGAAGTGATTTTAACTAGTATGTATCCAGGTGTTATGAGAATGCAGTGCTGTTCAAGAAACAGGACTTTGTTTAGAATATCTGATAGCCTCTGTGATCATATAACGCTATTGGCCCCTCAGCAACAAACATAAGTTGACCTGATCTTTGAGTGACTTTATCTCTTTGTTTCAGTCATTTCCAGCAAAAGCTTCTCTGTAGCCCCCTCTACTTCATAGCTTGTGTTTATGCATGGTTTTCCAGCCAGGAGGTTACTTATTTCTGTATTTATGTATTTTGGTCTCTAACTCTTCTAACAACTATCCAGTCTCCTCACGAGGGAAAAAAAAAAAAAAAAGCTATGATTGATTTAATCATTTTCCTGGATGTCCATCTACATCTACATTGGCGCTTCTCTGTGGCATAATTTTCAGACCCAAAATCTTCCCCATCATTAAATGTGTGGTTTCATGAATATCAATCCTGATCTCCCCTCATTTTCTGCTGTGTTGTCCCCTGGGTGATTTCATTCAGGTATGCTCTTGGCCGTGACTTACACCTACACCCATATGATTTCACCTGCTTACTGCTTCTCTTCCTTCACATAGCAGTTCAAATGTCACTTTCTCTAAGAAGCCACATTTGGCCAGTCTTCCCTTTCACTATGACGGTTCTCACTATAATCTTTTGTGACAAGGACACATTTTGACATACTTGTAGGATGCTTTGACTACTGTCTATTTCTCTCACTAAACTGTAAAATTCAGGAGAGTAGGGCCTATGTCCATTTGGGTTGAGTACTGTGTCCCCAGTTCCCTGTAGAGCATTTAGCACATAGTAGGAACTCAAAAATCAGTAAACCGTTGAATGAATCAACCTCTAATTTAGATGTTTCCCCCCACTGAACAGAGTTCTTGCGTGAAACGATCTCACAGGAAGACCCCCATGTCTGATTGTTCAGCAGTGGTCAGGGAAGTAGAGCCACATGGAATAAAGCAAAGAAAGTATTTTCTTTGGAAGGGGTTTTGGGAAGTGGCAGAACTGCAGACTCATTTCCCATACATGATAGTTTCTCTATTCAGAGCTTAACAATGTCCAACTTTTCCTTATAGGATTGAATCAGCAACTAAGGGTACAATATATAACCATCATTGTGATTCCCAGTGATATACCCCTGGGAGGTTAATGTATGTCAATAATTCAGTATACCTCATAAATATTCATTGACAAGATAGATATACCAGGATAAATGTCATGGAAAAACACACAAGATAGAACACTGTTTTATTTGTGCTTTGGTTTTCATAATGTGGGATTGCTTAAACAGATGTTTTCTTTATTTTTTAAAAAAGATTAGACTGAAGTAAGTATGTCAATAGTGTAAGATTTAATGACCTTTGTTTCTTAGAGCTGCAAATAATCTTTACCCAGATCACCAGGTCTACACTCTTTGTTCCCAAGATAATCATATGAAATTTTTATTAGTTTTGGTTTGAACTTTATCAGCATGTGTGAACTTATTAGAATAAAAACTATGTAACAATAAGTTAATACCAATAATTCATAGTTGATGATTAGAGAATATCATTTCTCTTGCATTGGTATGCTGTTATAAATTTAATTTTCATTTTTATGGTCATTTCCACTCCCCTCCCTAAATTTTCTGGAGTCTTTTAATTAAATATACTGCATTACATAAAAATATAAAGATAAGTAACTCAAATCCAAATGCAAATAATCAGTGTTATAGAAGCACATAATGTTACTCATACTAGTTTTGGAAGAAAAGGTTGTTGATAAATCTCAAGCAAAATATACTATACTTGATAGGGGTTATATAAAGGGCTAATGCTAATTATTGCTTTTTGTTTTGATACAAAATACTGACTTTATTAATGTCCTTATTAATAAACTTAAACAATAGTTAAAATCATATAAAACAAAAATTTTATATCAATGAAAATACAACAATCCGTGTATTACCAATGGAATATTTTGATGAATATTAATATATACAGATAAAAAAATAAATAGAATTTTATGGAAACTATATACTAAAATGTTATTTTAAAATAAAAGGAAATTAATTTTTAAAAATTTAATGGAAAAACAGAAAAAAATTAACGAATTAATTCCACATCATAAGTACATGTTTCACACACACACACACACACACACAAATAAAGGATAATGAAAAACCTGAAGAGACTGGAGTTCACTTTAAAAGTCAAATTCTTAAACGTTAGACAGTATTTACCCATGACCTACTATGAAAGATGTTGACGTTTGGACATTAGCAGGTCGACACTTGCCCTCTCACCCTCTGTTCCTTATCTCCTGATTTTTGCTAGCTCTGAACACTGCACTGTCAAGGTTTAGAACATCTACGTTATCTTCTATAATCATTCTTCCCTAGTTTTCTAAGCCTGGATTCTATATTTAGCTCCTTCTATACTTCTCTATTCTTATGTCCTTTGTTATTATTTTTAAACTACATTTTATATTTTAGTACTTGTTAAAAGAACATCTGTGGACGGTTATTTCCTGAGGTTCTGCACCCACTGGAATGTGTACTTTATATGGATCAGTCAAGGTCCATTAGGGAAGTGGAGAATCAGTCCAGGTGCCTCAAGAGGGTAGAATTGAACAGAGGGAGTTAGACATTTACTCAACTGTCAAAAGGGCTGGAGCAGCGCAAGTCGGGGAAGCTGACACAGGAAGTCTGGAAAGACAAACATCTCAGGAATTCATTCCTGGTGATCTCAGTGGCCCCTGGCACTGAAATGGTGATTTGCAGGAGAAGGCCTAGAAGCTGCCATGTGCCCAAGCCCATATGATTAACTATTGCCAGCAGAAGGCCATGATGGTGCTTTAAAAAACAAACAAACAAACAAAGAACAACAAAAAAAAAACTAGCTGCCAAGAGTCTTTTTCATTTTTGAAGTTCCATAATGCCATTCAGGGTCCTACTAGTTGTGGTGACTTACATTATTATTCCCATTATAATTTCCCTATAAGAAGAGTATTTTCTAAACCTCTTCTCTTGTTTGGCCATATGACTTTCATAGACCAATGGAATGTAAGGAGAAATGATGTGTTAGCATGGAGAATAACATGTCTAGCATTTTTTAGGTATTAGGTATCAGAGTTTATGGTAGAAGTCCATTTTAAGGCAGTGTTCAACTCTAAGGACAGGGGCGTACACAGGTGTTCATTTGTGCAACATTTTTCATTTGCAACAGTGGAATGTTGGGGATAATAAAATATTTATGAATAGGATAATGGGGCATCCAGAATTCAGACTACTGTGTTGGCATAGATCTTATACAGCAAGCCCTCACTTAATGTTGTCCATTTTTGGAAGCTGCGACTTTAAAGGAAACAATATATACAAAAAAAAATTTTACCCTGAGCTAATTGATATAAATATGAATTTAGGTCCTATGGCATCATTCTGGTCAACAGAAACATAACCAAACTTCTAAAGATCTAAAAGAGTTCTTATATTAAACATTGAAATAAATGTGACTTATACATACGTTTAAGAAAGATAAATAAAAACAAAGTCATTACTTTCCAACCTCATTATTCCAGTTCAGGGTCGTGGGTGGCTGGATCCTCTTCTAGCAGATAAAGGTGCAAGCCCATTGCTAACCTTGGACAGGAGGCCCTTACATCACAGGCACGCTAACACACACACACACACACACCCTCCACTCACTCAGACTGGGACAATTTAGACACACCTCATTTGCACATCTTTAGGATGTGGAACAAAACCAGAACCCTGAGAAAACCCATATAGATGTGCGGAGAATGTGTAAACATTGACACGGTCAGTGGCCCTGGCCACCAGGAACTGATTTTTTTCCTCATCAAATTTGTAACAAAATGACGTTATTCAGGGAACTGCTGTATTCACTAACTTTGACAGATCTTCAAGACATATCATTAAAATTTAAAAGCAAGTTGCAGAAGGTATTATATAGTAAAATTCCATGCACATGAAACGCCAAATTATGTATTATACATGTATATACATGTCGGGAAAAGGTAGGAGAATAAAATTTTAAAATGCTAAATATGGTTACTTCTGGAGTGGTGATGGTTTTTGAGGCTGAGAAATGGGGTAGGAAGACATTTTCCTCTATGTACTCCTGTACTATGTATTGTTATTTTTACATTGGTAATGTATTCACGTGTTATTATGTAATCAATAAAATTAAAGCTAAAAAGAAACCTTATTGTTTAATGGAATAACACTGTTTTGATAAGTGAGCTGGGAGAGAATAGGAATAAATGAGGCAAAGGGATACCATCTTTTCTTTTAGCAGTTATATGCCTGTTGCTCTGACAGCCATTCTATTTAGTGATGTTCATGGCAATATCTGAGACAAAATGGTATAATCCCATGTTAGAGATGAGTAAACAGATTCAATCATCTTTAGTGACTTAGTTCAATATCACACTATTGGCAAATGGTACGGTCAAGATCAAGACCCAAAACCTAACCCCCACATTGTTATGCTTCATAAGACAACCGTTGTATCTTTAGCCAATAGTGATTATATATGTTTAATTTATTTTGTAACAACTGCAGTAAGCCATGCATTTGGGAATGAATGCTAAATGGAGTGGGCAGTATGGCTAAAATTTCCAAGTTATCTTTGCTTTATCTTGCTTCTGTATCACCCTCATGCTTCACCCTATCTGTTTATACTTCTGTAAGCTTTTGTATTTGTTTCCTCCTGGATTTTTCCATACTTGCCTGTTCTTCTTTACTTAATTCCTGCACAAATTCTCTGAATTTGCATTATTCAATTTACACAAACAGTTATTCTCCTTATATCGTCTAGACCCAGTAGAAATTAATCCATTTTTATGGGAATTAAACTTAAAATGCATGAACTGAGATATTTTGATATTTTCATAATACATGATCATAAAGTTCATTTTAAAATTACCAATGGGAAAATTAGCTAGCCCTGATAGTATCCCCAAATAATTTTATGAAGTTTTCCTATCTATTTTAGCTGCGTTATTAACTTGGTTATCTAACCAAAATAATTCTTCTGTGTAATCAGCAAGTTAATATGAGCTGGGACTTTCAGAAAGGGATGACAAGAATTCATAACTTCCTTGTTATCTGCTCTAAATACCCTCATAAAAATCATACCAAGAATACTTAATAAAGGTGCTAACCTATATGGATGATATAAATGAAAGCATCTTAGACTATCTTATGACCTTTGGAGAATGACTTCTGGTAATTCCTATAAAGACTTTACCAGTCCTGGCCAGTGTGGTTCAGTTGGTTGGAGCATCACCCCATAAACCAAAAGGTTATGAGTTTGATCCCCAGTCAGGGCACATGCCTGGGAGATGCAGGTTCAATCCCCTGTTGGGGCCCATATGGAGGTAACCAATCGATATTTTCTCTCTCTCCCTCTCCCTTCCTCTCTGTCTAGAAAATAAATAGAAAAAAAAAATGTCCTCAAGTGAGGACAAAAAAAAAAAAAAGACTTTACTAGTTTTCCTTAGTTACCAAAGTACATTGACCGATATGATCATTTTTGATCTCAGGAACTTAAATAGGAACAAAGTTCTTGCTATTGTTTGGATAGATAAAATAATAAATAAATGGAAACAATTTATTTGGGATGGAATCTCTAAACCCTCATCGCTTGCTAAGGTTAACATTGTCTAGATTCTTGAATTCTTCCCCTAGGAAAGGAAGTATTAGAGAAAATATGGGAATTATGTTTCACTGCAAACTGAGCTGAACTCAGGCCTCAGACTAGATCTTAAACCTTTTATTATGCTTCTCCCCACTCAACCTCCTAAAGATTCTCATTAACCCCAGGTTCTGTTGATCACACAAGGGTAATGTCTTAATTCTCTCACCCAAAGCTCCTAAGTCCAAGCCATAGAAAAGAAGAATTTAATTAAGTGTGTTTGAATTTCATGTTACTTAGAGAGACAAAAATAATAATCAAAATTGGTCTCTGATACATTGCCTCTCAAAGCAGAAAAATAGACATTCTTTTCATATGCACATGGAACCTTTTCCAGGACAGACCACATAGTAGGCCACAAAATGTGTCTCATTAAATTTAAAAAGACTGAAATCATAACAGGCATCTTCTACCACCATAATGGTATGAAACTAGAATTCAATTACAAGAAAAAAATGAAAAACACAAATACATGGAAGTTAAATAACATGTTACTAAACAATGATTGAATGGGTCAATAAAAAAGAAAGAAGTCACAAGATACTTTGAGACAACTGAAAATGAAAAAACACAATAACACAAAATCCACGGGACACACTGAAAGCAGTCTTAAGAGGGAGGTCATAGCAGTAGAGGCCTATGTCAAGAAACAAAAGCCTCAAAAAAATAATTAGCCTCACCCCTAAAGGAACTAGAAAAACAACAAACAAAGCCCAGGGTGAGTAGAAGGAAGAAAATAATAAAGATCAGAATGAAAATTTAAAAAATAGACTCTAAAAAAAACCCCACAATATAAAAGTTCAATAAAACCAAGAGCTGGTTCCTTAAAAAGATGAACAAGATAAATAAAATGTTAACCAGATTACCCAGAAAAAGAAGGAGGGCCCAAATAAAATCAGAAACAAAAAGAATATGTAACAACCAACAACACAGAAATACAAAGGATTATGAGAATATATTATGAACAACTATATGCAAACAAATTAAATGATCTGGAAGAAATAGATAAATTCCTAGAAACATATGCTCTTCCAAGAATGAATCAAGAAAACACAGAAAAATCTGAATAGGCCAATTAAAATAAATGAAATTGAAGGAGTGATAAAAAAATCACCCAACAAAAAAAGTCCTGGGCTGAATGGCTTTACAGGTGAATTTTAGCAAACATTCAAAAGAGAACTAACACATATCTTTCACAAACTATTCCAAAAACTTCAAGAAGAGGGAAAAATCCCAAGTTTATTTTATAAGGCCAGCATTATACTGATTCAAAAACCAGATAAAAACATTACAAAGAAAGCAAATGAGAGGCCAATATCCCTGATGTGCATAGTTGCAAAAATTTTCAACAAAATATTAGCAATCAGGATTCAGCAATACATTAGAAACATCACCATGATCAAGTGGGATTTATACTTGGGATGTGAGGTTCATTCAATTAATGTGATATGCCATGTAAACAAAATAAAAGATAAAAATCATATAATCATGTCAATCGATGCAGAAAAAACTTTTGACAAAATACAAAACCCACTGATGATAAAAACTCTCAGTGGAGTGGGAATAAGTGGGGACATGCCTCAATACAATAAAGGCCATGTATGACACATCCACAGTTAACTTCATACTCAATGGGAAAATGCTAAAAACATTTTCCTTAAGATCAGGAATAAGATAGGAATGTACTCTTTCACCACTCTTGTTCAACATAGCACTGGAAGTCCTAGCCACATCAATCGGAAAAGAAGAAGAAATAAAAGGGCATTAAAACCAGAAAGAAATAAAACTCTCTATTTGCAGATGACATGATTCGGTATATAGAGAACCCTAAGATTCTACCAAAAACTACTAGAACAGATAAATTCAGTAAAGTAGTAGGATACAAAATATTTAGAAATTGGTTGCATTTTTATACACCAGTAATGAACTATCAGAAAAGGAAACTAAGAAAACAATCCTAGAATCCTAAGATGGCGACCAAGTAGGTAGAAGCTGAACCCACTAGTTTGTGCCCCCAACAAAGATTTTCAGCTGATCTTCCAACAAGTGATCTGAACAATCAATGGAATCACAGCTGATAGGAATTACTGAAGCTAAGGAATACAGAGGATGCTTCGTATTGTCTGGTAAGAGATTTTATAAGTTGAGGGGAAAATACCTTGTGCGTGCACCTGTAGCAGAGGAGAGGCCAGACTGAAAACACAGCTTTGTAGCTCCCTCACCACCTAGATCAGGGTGGAGGGTCCCCAGTCCCACACAGGGAACCCCCAATCCTAACTGGGAGAGACATGGGAGGATATATGGAGTCTGGGGTCTCGGTCTGCACAGACACAGCCAGCAGCATTTCCACTGCTGCAGTGCCAACCAGGAGAGTTCCAGAGAGAAATTCTATCTCCTAAAATTGTTGGAGGCACCAGCAGGCTGTAGCCAGCACAAACCGGGACTTTTTGTGTTCTGGGGAGGTGGAGTCCTTGGAGAACCAGGCAGTGATTCAGCACTGCAGTGTGGGCGCCACATTGAGACTTTTTTAAAGAGGAGCTGAAGCATGGCTGGGCAGGGACCCTGCACACTTGTGCAGGGTCCCTGCCAGTGAAGAAATCAGATGGAAAATGCAGTGTGTACCCAGAGAATCCAGCTAGGCAGGAAGATTAAAGAGCTGCATGGCGAGGGGACTGTGGGGTCCCACCCAGCATGGCTGGCAAGCGGCAGGGCTTGTGCACAGAACCAAGAGTTCAGACCAAGCCTCCTGAGAGCAGTGGTCTGGGCAGCAGACAGGAAAGAGCTGAGTGCCTGAGATTTTTTTTTGCAGCCAGGCAGGCCTCTTTACACCAGGAAGCACAAAGTTCCAGGAAGAGGAAGGCATGCTGAACCCCCACCTATAGGATAGCAAACGCCACAGAAGAGTAAGTCCAGGCTCAAGAACCCCATGTGGGGTGCATAGCAGCAAGGGGAAGAGAGAATCTCCAAAAGAGCCCTTTATGAGCTTTTATCAGATGCCAACAAGTTATACTGGCTCCTCCTCCGGCCCTACTCCACTGAAAAGAGCGGAGCAGGGAGATTAGAAATTGGTACAATGAGGGGTGTTCAGGGCCCTGACCAGTCTCTGCTCTTGGTTACAGAGCCTCCACCAGTGCCAAGCAATAAGAGCTGACTCTTACAAAGATTGGCCACTCAAATGAAATGGAAAGTTAATTCTTCAGTAACTGTACAATACTGGAAATAATTTGGGACCGACCAAGACATGTGGCCTAGGGGCAGGGAAACACACCCACCAACTTCCCTTAAGACTGAACAGTGCCTCACAGTGGAGAACCAAGGATCCCACCCTCCTAATTGCACCAGAAGCCCTCTCTAGGAGCAGGAGGAGGTGGTACATGCAGTGCTGTCTGGTGTTAGATGGGCCACCACTGGGCCTTGTGCCGACAAAAAGCCAGAGGGCAAAACAGCAAGAACCAGCTAAACCTGAAGAAGACGGCAACAGACTGTGGATCACTTTAAGCCTTGAACAGGTCAAAAGCTAGATGGGGCTACCATGTAACATTATCAGGGACAGATTCAGAAGAAGAGAGTAGGCAAACAACAGACTCTGCTGAGGCAAAGCAGAGTCTGCATTATTCTTTTTCATTATTCTTTTCATTATTTGCATTATTTTTCATTATTTGCATTATTTTTTCTCCCACGTAGCCTTTTAACATTTTTTCTTTTTCTTCAGTTTTGTTCCTATTATTTCACTATTTTTCAAATTTTAGTTTTATTTCAAATCTCATACTTTAGCCTTGTCTTACTCCACTTTGCCTTCTTTCTTCCCTTTATTATTTTTGTTTTAAATTTTATTTTTTTCCATTCTATGCCTTATTTCTATTCCTAACTCTTACTATTTCTCCTCCCTCCATCCTCTCAAAACTATTTTTCTTTCCATTGGACATATCACATTCATTTTTCCTTTCTTATATTTATTCTCTTTCCAACTTTATTAATTTCTGCTTATTTGTCATTGATATTATGGTTGTTGTAGCATTTCTTCAATTTTATTCCTACATGATCACTATATTTTTATTTCAAATCTCATATTTTACTATTTACCTGTCCTACTCCATTTTGCCTTACTCCTTCCCTTTCTTATTTTCATTTTAAATTTTATTTTATCCCTTTCTTAGCCAAGTTTCTAATCCTTACACTTATTATTTCTTCTTTCTCCACGATCTCAGTATCATTTTTCTTTCCCTTAGATATCTCAGTATTTTTTCTTTCTTTTCTTTTCTTTCTTATAATATTCTTATTCTCTTTCCAGCTTCATTAATCTTTGCTAATTTATTGATATTGTGGTTGTGGCTGGGAGGTATTTTTGCTGGTGTGGGTTTTGTGTGCTGGGTTGTTTGTCTTGTTCCAGCAGTACCTGTACCACAGTATACAAGAGTTGGTGGGGGTTTTGACTTTTGACAGAGCAGGAGGGGAGAACCCACCAATGAACAAGCTAATAACAACCAATACCCAATTACAAGACAGCCCACATAAGCTGCATAAAGGGCACCCCTAGAGCAACCAGCTCAGGAGAAAAAGGAGACATCACCACTGAGTCCCATAGCTCTCCTAACACAGAAGGCCACCCCATGAAGACAGGGAGTCTAAGCAGATCAATCTAATACACAAAAACAAACAAAAAGAGTTACCTAAAATGGGAAGACAAAGAAACAACTCCAACTGAAGAGAAAGGAGGAATCCCCAGAAAGAATGCTAAATGAAATTGGGGCAAGCAATGTATCAAAGTTAAAAAAAAAATGGTTATAAGGATGCTCAAGGAATTCAGTGATAACTACAAGGAACATTATGGGCTGTTAAGCTATAAAGAACTTAGTGGGAATTACATCATCATGAAAAGGACATAGAAACTATGAGTAAGAAGCAGGAGGAAATGAAGGATATAATATCCGAAATGAAAAATATACTAGAAGGAATTAAAATCAGGCTAGATGAAGCAGAGGATCAAATCAGAGAGTTGGAAGATAACATAGTAAAAAGCACCGAGTCAGGGCAATAAAACAAAACAAAACAAAAAACTAAAAAAAATGGAGATAGTTTAAGGGTGCTACAGGACAACATGAAGTGTAACAATATTCACATCATAAGGATACCAGCAGAAAAAGAAGAGGAGCAAGGGATAAAAAACCTGTTTGAAAAAATAATGACAAAAAAATTCCCTAACTTGGTGAGGGAAAAAGTCACACATATTCCGGAAGCACAGAGGGTCTCAATCGAGGTAAACCTAAAGAGGCCACTCCAAGATATATCATAATGTCAATGTCAAAATTTAAAGACAAAGGGAGAATCTAAAGGCAACAAGGGAGGAATAGCTAGTTACCTACAAGGGAGCTCTGATAAGGCTATCACCTGATGTCTCACAGAACACTACAAACCAGAATGGAATGGCACAAAATATTCCAAGTAATAAAAAGCAAGAACCTGAAACCAAGACTATTCTACCCAGCAAGACTCTCATTTAAAATGGACAGTGAAATAAGGAACTTGCAGAAAAGCAAAACAAAACAAAACAAAAGGCTAAAAGAGTACATCTCTACCAAACCAGCATTTTGAGAGATGTTAAAGGGACTGCTTTTAGAAAAAAAGAAAGGGAAAAGAACATAGGTACAAAGGAAAAAAAAATGGCAATGAATAAATGTCTATCAATAGTAACCTTAAATATAAATGGATTAAATGCTCTAAACCAAAGACATAGGGTAGCTGAATGGATAAGAAAACACAGCTCACATATATGCTGTCTACAAGATACCCATCTCAGAACAAAAGATATACACAGGTTGAAAGTGAAGGGATGGAAAAAGTTATTCCAAGCAAATGGACATGAAAAGAAAAGCTGGTGTAGCAATACTTATATCACACAAAATAGGCCTCAAAACAAAGGCCATAATGAGACAAAGAAGGTCAATACATAATACCTAAGGGAGTAGCCCTACAAGAGGATATAACCCTTGCAAACACATATGCATCCAACAGAGGAGTACCTAAAAATATAAGGAAAATCTTGGAGGACATTAAGAAAGAGATCACCAGCAAAACAGTCATCGTAGGGGATTTTAACACCCCAATGTCAACAATGGATAGATCATCCAAACAAATGATCAACAAGGATATTGTGGCATTGAATAACACTCTTGATCAAATGGACTTAATTGATACTTACAGAGCATTTTATCCCAGAGAAGCAAAATATACATTCCTTTCAAATGCACATGAGTCATTTCCAAAGATAGACCATGTGGTAGGTCACAAAACAATCCTCAACAAATTCAAGAAAGTTGAGTTCATATCAAGCATCTTCTTGGATTCAATGGCTTAAAACTAGAAACCAACCTCAAGGAAAAAACTCAAAAACATTCAAATACATGAAGACTAAATAAAAGTTATTAAATAAAGAATGTGTTAACAATGATATCAAGAAAGAAATTTAAAAAAAGTATCTGGAAACAAATGAAAATGAGCACACAACAACCCAAACCTTATGGTGAAGCCAACATCTACAGGGAAGTTCATAGCAATAAAAGCCTACCTAAAGAAGATACAAAAGTCTCAAACAAGCTAACCCTACATATAATAGAACTAGGGGAACAAAAACAAACAAAGCCCAGCATTAGTAGAAGGAAGGAAATAATCAAGATCAGACCAGAATTAAATGACAAAGAGACTAAAAAAAAATATAAAAGATTGATGAATCCAGGAGTTGCTTCCTTGAAAAGAGATTTGAAACTTACAAAGCTTTATCTAGTCTCATCAAGAAAAAGAAAGGACCTAAATAAATAAAATAGGAAATGAATAGGAGAAATAAACCAATACCACAGAAATACAAAGGATTTTAAGAAATCACTATGGACAAATATATTCCAAGAAATTGAACAAGCTGAGTGAAATGGATAAATTTCTAGAAACATACATTCTTCCAAAACTGAATAATGAAGAAGCAGAAAACCTGAATAACAACTAGAGAAACTGAAGCAGTAATAAAAAAACTCCCAGCACACAAAAGCCCTGGACTGGATGACGTCAAGGTGAATTTTGCACAAGATAAAGACACAACAAAAGAAGAAAATTACAGGCCAAAATCTCTGATGCACATAAATTCTAAAATTCTCAACAAAATATTGGCAATCCAGATCCAGCAATCATTAAAAAGATTATACACAAGGATCAAGTGGGGTTCATCCCAGGGATGCAAGGAAGATACAATATTTGCAAATCAGTAAATATAATATGCCACAAAAACAAGGTGAAGATAAAAATCACATGATCATATCAATAGATGCTGAAGAAGCATTTGATAAAATCCAGCACCCATTTATGATAAACACACTCAGAAAATTGGGAATAGAGGGAGAATAGCTCAACTTAATAAAGTCCATAGATGAGAAACATACTGCCCACATCATACTCAATAGGCAAAAACTAAAAGCTTTTCCCTTAAGATCAGGCATAAGACAAGGGTGTCTACTTTCATCACTCTTACTCAACATAGTAGTGGAAGTTCTAGCCACAGTGATTAGAGAAGAAAAAGAAATAAAAGGCATTCAAATTGGAAAGGAGGAATTAAAACTGTCATTATTTGAGACTACATGATAGTGTACATGGAAAACCCTATAGTTTCCACCAAAACAACCCCCCCAAAACAAAAAAACCTACTCAACCTAATAAGTGAGTTATTAGGCAAAGTAGACGGATACAAGGTCAATATTCCAACATTTATGGCATTTTAGTACACCAACAATGAACATCGGAAACAGAAACTAGGAAAAAACCCTATTTACTATAACAACTAGAAAAATAAAGTGCCTAGTTATAAATTAAATTTACCTAGGGAGGTAAAAGACTTGTAATTGGAAAACTACAGAACACTGAAGAAAGAAACTGAGGAAAATACAAATAAATGGAAGCATATACCACGTTCATGGATTACAAGAATTAACATCATTAAAATGTCCATACTATCTGAAGTAATATATATATTCAATGCAATTCCTATTAAAATACCAATGGCATATATCAGAGATCTAAAACAAATAGTTCAAAAATTTATATGAAACCAAAAAAGGCCATCAATAGCCTCAGCATTCTTGGGAAAGAAGAACAAAGTTGAAGGGATCACATACCTGATATCAAACTATAAGTTCACTGTAACCAAAACAGTCTGGTACTGGTATAAGAACAGACACATAGATCAGTGGAACAGAATAGAGAACCTAGAAATAAACCCATGCCTCTATGTTGACTTAATATTTGACAAAGGGGGCACAAGCATACAATGGAATAAAAGTACCCTCTTCAATAAATGGTGTAGGGAGAACTGGACCGATACCTGCTAAAAAATGAAACTAGACCACTAATTTATACCATACCAGAATAAACTCAAAATGGATAAAAAATTAAATATAAGTCATGATATCATAAAAGTCTTAGAGGAAAACATAGACAGTAAAATTTAAGATATCCCATGCAGCAATATTTTTGCTGATATATCTCCTAGGGCAACAGAAATAAAGGAAAAATAATAAACATATGGCACTACATCAAATTAAAAAGTTTCTGCATGGCTTAGGAAACCACCATCAAAATGAAAAGGGAACCAACTGTATGAAAGGATGTATTTGCTAATGAAACATCAGACAAAGGTTTAATCTCCAAAACATAAAGAACTGCATGACTCCACACCAGGAAGACAAATAATTCAATTAAAAAATGGGCAAAGGACAGAATAGGCACTTCTCCAAAGATGGTATATGGAGGGCCCAAAGACATAAGAAAAAATGCTCAACATCCCTAGCCATCAGAGAGATGCAAATTAAAACCACAATGAAATATCATCTCACACCTGTCAGAATGGCTCTCATTAATAAATCAACAAACAAAAGTGCTGGCAAGAATATGGAGAAAAGGGAACCCTAGTACTCCGTTGGTGGGAATGTGAAGTGGTGTAGCTACTGTGGAAAACAGTATGAAGTTTCCTCAAAAAATTAAAAATGGAAGTGCTTTTTGAGCCAGCAATTCCATTACTGGGAATATACCCTAAGAATCCTGAAACACTAATTCGACAGAACTTATACACCCCTACGTTCAATAGCCAAGTGTTGGAAATGGCCTAAGTGCCCATCAATAGATGAATGGATTAAAAAACTGTGGTACATTTACACAACAGAGTACTATGCAGCAGAAATAAAAAATGAATTCCTACCTTTTGTGACCACATAATAGTCTGCAGTTCCAACTATACTAAGTGAAACAAGCCAGTCAGTGAAAGACAAATACCATATGAGCTCACTTTTAAGAGGACTCTAATGAAGAAAATAAACTAAAGAGCAAAACAGAACCAGAGACATGGAAACATTGAACACACTGATACTGCCTGAATGGGACAGGGGGAGAGGGATAATGGTGTTAAGAAGAAGAGATCAGTCAAGGAACATGTATGAATGACCCATGGACATCAACAATGGTGTGGGGATTGACTGTGGGAACTGGAGTTGGGCTAGGTGAAGAAGAGCAAATGGGGAAAAATTGGGACCACTCTAAAGAAGCAGAAAAAAATAGAAAACAATCTTATTTACAATTTCATAAAAAAATAAAATATTAGAATAAATTTTACCAAGGAAGTAAAAGACATGTACTCAAATATTTATAAGATACTGAAGAAAAATATTTTTAAAAGATCCTAATAAATGAAAGATACATAATGCTCATCATTAAAATGTTTACACTACCAAAGCAATCTACAGATACATTGCAATGCCTATCAAAATATCAATGGTGTTTTTCACAGAACTAGAAAAATAATCCAAAAGTTTATATGGAACAACAAAAGAACTCAAAAAGCCACAGAAATCTTGAGGAGGGGGGGGAGTTGAAGGTATCATACTACCTGGTATCAAACTATATTACAGGTCTATAGTAATCAAAACAAAATGGCACTGGCATAAAAACAGACATACATATCAATGGAACAGAATAGAGACTCCAGAGATAAACCTGAGCCTGTACAGCTCATTAATATATGACAAAAGAGCTCTGGCTGATATGGCTCTGTTGGTTGGGTGTCACTCCACAAACTGAAAGGTTGCCAGTTCGATTCCCATTCTTGCTATATGCCTTGGTTGTAGGTTTGGTCCCCCATTGGGGCGCATAGAGAAGGCAGCTAATCAATGTTTCTCACATCAATATTTCTCTCACTTTCCATCCTCTTCCCTTTCCCTCTAAAAGCAAAATAAGAATTAAAAAAATTAAAAATATACATGGCAAAAGAGGCAAGAATATACAATGGGTAAAGACAGTCTATTCAATAAATGGTGTTGGAAACATTGGATATGCAAAAAATGATACTAGACCTCCTCCTTACACCATCTATAAGAATAAACTCAAACTGAATTATTGTAAGACACAAAGCCATAAAATTCCTAGAGGAAATCATAGGCAGTAAACTTTGACATTGCTTTTAGCAGTATTTTTTCTATATTATCTCCTTGGGAAAGGAAAACAGAATAAAAAATAAACAAATGGGACTACATCAAACTAAAAGTTTTTATACAACAAAAGAAATCATCAACAAAATGTAAAGAAAACCTAGCGAATGGGAGAAGATATTCACAATGATACATCCTATATGGCCTTAATATTCAAAATTTATAAAAAACTTATACAACTCAATATACACACACAAAATTCAATTAAAAAATGAGCAGAAGACCTGAATATTCACTTTTTCAAAGAGGACATACAGATGTCAATGGACATATGAAAAGATACTCAAAATGACTAATCATTAGAGAACTGTAAAGTAAAACCACAATGAGATATCACCTGCCACTTGTCAAAATGGCCATCATCAATAAATCAACAAATGACAAGCGTTGATGAGGATGTGGAGCTAGAGGAACCCTCAAGCACTGTTGGTGGAAATGCATACTGGCGCAGCCACTACAGAAAACAGTATGGAGTTTTCTTAAATTAAAGATGGAATTGCCTTATGATCCAGGAACTCTACTTCTGGGCAAACATCTGAAGACACCCGAAACACTAATTCTAAAGGATATATGCATCCCTGTGTTCACTGTAGTGTTATTTACAATGGCCAGGATATAGAAGCAGCCTATGTGCCCATCATTACATGTGTGGATAAAAATGTGGTGGTATATATATACATACATATATATACACACAATATATATATACACACACTATATATATATATATATATATATATATATATATATATATATATGCACACACACAATGGAAAATTACTCAGCCAAAGGTAAAAAAAAAGAAATTTTACCATTTGCAACAGCATGGATGGACCTTGAGGGTATTATGGTAAGTGAAATAAGTCAGAGAGAAAGAGAAATATAATATGATTTCACTTATTTGTAGAATCCAAAATAAATGAACAAACAAAACAGAAACAGACTCATAGATACAGAGAATGGACTGATGGTTGATTGCCAGAGTGAAAGGGGCATGCAGGGCTGGATGAAAAAATTGAAAGAATTAAGAAGTAAAAATTGATAGTTATAATATAGTCATGGGGATATAAAGCACAGCATAGGAAATAGTGTCAATAACATTATAATACCTCTATATGGTGCCAGGTGGGTACTGAAAATATTGGGGAGACAACTTTGTAAAGAATTTGATGGTCTAATCAGCACACTGTAAACTTGAAACTAAAAACAAGATAATATTGAATGTAATTGAAAAATAAAATTAAAAAATAAATAAAAACATCAACAACAAGAAAATAGTTATTCTCTGGTATGCCATGTTGATAAGTTAACCACCATCTTTCAGTACACATTTACCTAAAACATTCTCACTGTCTGAGCACGGGAACTATTTCTGTTTTTAATGAGAAAACCTGCAGCAACATTTTGAAGGAAAATCACTGATACATAAACTGGTTTACTGTTTTCACCCCAATCCCCAAGTTTAGCTAAGTGACAGAACTTTAAAGAAAACACATTCCTGAACTAAATACATAAATATTTATGAAACAGTTTGATTTGGTCAAGCTGAACAGAAAGCCATACAGAATCTTCAAATTATGGCACTGAAAGGATTTGAGAGATTATGTAACTCAACCTCCTTATTTTACAGATGAGGAAGCAACATCCCAGAAGATGAAGTAATTTGCCAAGGCGAAAACTGGAAAGTTAGAGGGAAACTAAACTTGATTTAGTTATCTGCCTCCTTATCAAATTTTATTCCTAAATTGCATAATGAGTATTCAATAAAAAGTTTGATGGCACTGAGTGGACATTTTAGACTTGGGGAAGTATATTTGTGTAGTAGACATGTTACACCAACTGGGTGCAATAATTAATGCTATATCAATATAACATATAATTTTTTCATATATAAAAGATTGTATTTTATGGACACTTACACTGTAAATTTATACAGGTTTATAATTTCATAGCTTGTATAAAACTTTGTCACCATCTGTTACTCTATATATGTGCAATTAATATTAAAATCACAATCTCATATTACTTCATTTGAACTCAGCTTTAAAATTTTACATTAACGATCTGAGTGTATTTTTTCTTTCACTTTGCAAAGAATGAAATTGAGTTTCATAAAGGTTAAGCTATTAGAACTAGGATCCACATCTCCACACTTTTTTTCTAGAGTGATAATCAGATATAAGTTATATCAATGATACACAGAGGCATAAAGATATTAAAAAAAGAAAAAAAGAAAAACTAGGACAGGCCAAGGTTTTTATTTTTTCAGCTCTTCTTCATTTTTTTCTGTATCTTCATTTTCCCCTCTTTCAGACTACTGAGGAATGAGAGTAGTCCTGGGAGAGAAGTCAGGTTGGTTCAGCAATGACTGAAGTTTTTTGGTTGCCTCACTAAGAAATCATTTTTTAAAAGGACCATTTATTATTAAAATGAAAATATTATTTGATGTCACGAATGGCTGACAATTCCTTTTTACCAGGAAGGATACATTGTGATCATTCAGAGGACATTAAATGGGTACCATTAACCTCATATTTGCCTTGACATCAATAGTTTTGATAAACACTGACATTTGTCAGACCTCTTTCACTAAATTCGTAGGCTTTTCTCACTGTTTTTTAAAAAATATTATATTACATGAGATTTGTGTATAGTTTTGAGAAACCTTGGTGTTTTCAAACAAAAACACTGATGAAGATTATAAATATTATAAGCTGACACATTTTTTTTAATCCTTGCCTGACGCTATGTTTATTGATTTTAGTGAGAGAAGAAGGAGAGAGAGAATCATCGATGTGAGGAACATCAATTGGTTACCTCTCACATGTGCCTCAGCTGGGGATCGAATCCACAACATTTTGGTGTATGAGACGATGCTCCAACCAACCAAGACATTCGGCTAGGGCACAGACTGACCCTTGAAAGCAAGAAATGTAAACATCACATGAAATTTCTGAGGCTACTAGGCTACCTTATAGCTTTTTATAATAATGACTAAATATAATGTCCAGTAAAAAGTCATATAACATTATTTAATTTTGAAGCTATAATATATGATAACCAAATAAAAAAGGACAGAATATATAATCTGATATATATATTATTGGCATAAAAACTAAGAATTTGATGTATTACATAGAGGTGGTTTTTATATTCTATGTAAAATGTTTACTTCTTTATTTTTGTTTGCCTCTTTATTAAGTTTATTGGGGTGACACTGGTTAACAAAATTATACAGGTTTCAGGTGCAAAATTCCATAACACATCATTTGTGCACTATATTGTGTGTTCACCATCCTGAGTCAAGTCTCCATCCATCACCATTTTTATTCCCTATACCCTCCTCTATTTCCCCTACTCCCCATCCTCCAGGCAATCACCACACTGTTGTCCCCACCCATGAGTTTTTTCCTCTCTTTTTTTAAATCCTCACCTGAGGACATACTCATTGAGGAATTGGAGACAAAGGAAGAAAGGGAGAGAAAGTGTGGGGGGAGAGAGAGAGAGAGAGAGAGAGAGCTATGTGACAGAGAAATATCGATTGGTTACCTCCATTACATGCCCAGATTGGAGAACAAATCCACAATCTAGGTATGTGCCCTGACTAGGAACTGAACCCACAACTCTTCAGTTTATGGACAGGACAATGCTCCAACCAACTGAGCCACACCAGCCAGGACTCTTTCTTTCTTTTTTTTTTTTCTTTTTGCTCAATCCCTCTACCATCAATATTCCCATCACCAAGCTGTCAGTCTGTTCTCTGTCTATGAGTCAGTCTCTATTTTGCTTGTTATACTTCATTTTGTTCATTAAATTTCATGTGAGTGAAATCATATGGTGTTTGACTTTCTGTACCTGAATAATTTCACTTAGTATACATACTCTCCAGGTGCATCCATGTTGTTACAAAGAATCAGATTTCCTTCTTTTTTATGCCCAAGTAGTATTCCATTGTGTAAATGTACCATAGTCGTTTTATCCACTCATCTGCTGATGGACACTTAGGCTGTTTCCAGATCTTGGCTATTGTCAATAACACTGCAATGAACAGGGGGGTGCATATAAGGTCTGTCCGGAAAAAGTCCAGCCATTATTAATGTAACTGGTTTGCATGACTTAGATGTAACCTGGAAGACAAGGATTGTGGACTGTAATGTCCATGTGTGAACAATGATGACTTCACTGTACTAGTTAGTGAGGGAGGTCGATGCCATTGAGTGTGCACATGTACTGTGTGGCTGTTGCATTCAAAATGACTGAGTGAATAGAGCAATGTATCTGCATTAAACTTTGCATTAAACTGGAACATTCCTCTGCAGAAACTATTTGGGTGACTCAGAGAGCTTTTGTAGATAATGCAGTAAGTTCAGCACAAGTGAAAGTGTGGCACAAATGCTTCAAAGATGGTCGACGATCTGTTGAAAGCAGTCCACATTCTGAAAGACCTGCAACAAGAAGAACACCTAAGAATGTTGAACGTGTACAGGCTGTAATCAACAAACATTGGTGACTGACAGTGCAAGAACTGGAAGCTGATCTGGGGATTACAAAAATTACTGTGTTTGAGGTTTTGACACAGGATCTTGCCATGAAATGTGTCATGGCAAAATTTGTTCTGTGGCTTCTGCTGCCAGAGCAGAAAGGACATCATGCTGCAGTTGTTAATGACTTTATTCAAATCACTATCACTGAACAAGATTTCCTCATGAAGGTCATAATTTTGAAACGGACCAAGTGTCATAGTCATATATACAATGTTTCTGTATCTTGTATCTTCAATAAATGCCCCTATTTTTCATACTGTGTGGCTGGATACTTTCTGGGCAGACCTTGTATATTCTTTCAAATTAGTGTTTGGGTTTCTTCAAATAAGTTCTCTAAGTGGAATCGCCATGTCGTAGGCAGTTCTATTTTTAGTCTTTTGAGGAAACTGCACACTGCTTTCCACAATGGCTGCACCAATCTGCACTTCTACCAACAGTACAAGAGGGTTTCCCTTTCCCTATATCCTCTCCAACACTTGTTATTTGTTGATTTATTGAGAATGATCATTCTGACAGGTGGTAGGTGATAGCTTATTGTGATTTTAATTTGCATTTCTCTGATGATTAGTGTTGAGTATCTTTACATATGTCTATTGGCCATCTGTATGTCCTCTTTGGAAAAGTGTCTATTCAGATCCTTTTCCAATTTTAATTGGATTGTTTGTTTTTTTTGTGTGTTGTTTTATAATCCTTTATAAATATTGGATATTAACTATTTATCAGATGTATCATTAGCAAATATGTTCTCCAATTCAGTGAGTTGTCTTTTTATTTTATTGATGCTTTCTTTTGTTGTGTAAAACCTTTTTAGTTTCATGAAATCCCATTTGCTTATTTTTTCTTAATAAAGAAAAAAAGGGGAAATAACCCTTGCCTTGGGAGAGATGTGAGAAAAAATATTTCTATGATAAATGTCAGATTTTACTGCATATGTTTTCTTCTAGGGTTTTTATGGTTTTCAGTCTAACATTTACATTTTTACTCCATTTTAAGTTATTCTCATGTATAGTAAAGGAGGTGGTGTAATTTCAGTTTTTACACATATCTGTCCAATTTTCCCAACACCATTTTTTGAATAGACTATTTTTATTCCATTGTATGTTTTTGCCTCCTTTGCAAATATTAATTGACTATAAAGGCATGGGTTTATTTCTGTTCTCTCTCTTCTGTTCCACTGATCTATATGACTGTTTTTATGCCAGTACCAGGCTGTTTTGATTACTATGGCCTTGTAGTATGGTTTGATATCAGGTGGCATGATTCTTCCAACTTTGTTATTCTTTCTTAATATTGCTGTGGCTATTTGTGTTCTTTTGTGTTTCTATAGAAATTTTTGGAATATTTATTCTAGTTTTATGAAATTTTCCTTTGGAATCTTGATAGGGACTGCATTGAATCTAAATTGCTTTGGGTACGATGGAAATTTTAATAATGTTAACTCTTACTACTCATGAACACAGTACATGCTTCCACTTATGGATAAATAAGATTGACAAAACTTTAACCAGACTCATCAAGAAAAGAGGACTCAAATAAAATCAGAAATGAAGGAAAAGTAACAACTGACACCAAAGAAATACAAAGGATTGTAAGAAAATATTGCCAACAAGTATATACCAACAAATCAGATAATTTTGAAGAAATTGATAAATTCCTAGAAACACAGAATCTTCCAAAACTAAATCAGGAAGAATCAGTCAATCTGAATAGATGGATTACAACTAGTGAAATTGAAGCAGTAATGGAAACAAAACAAAACTCCCAATAAACAAAAACTCTGGACCAGATGGCTTTACAAGTGAAGTTTACCAAACATTCAGAAAAGAGCTAACATTCTCCTTGAACTATTCCAAAATATTACTAATTTATTTATTTTTAGAGAGTGAGGAAGGGAGAGAGAAAGGAAGAGGAACATCAATGTGGGAAACATTGATTTGTCGCCTCTCGCGTGTGCCCCAACTGAGGATCAGACCTGCTACCCAGGCATGTGCCCAACTGGGAATCAAACCAGCAACATTTGCTTTGCAGGATGACATCCAACCAACTGTGCCACACTGGTCAAGGCAAATTACTGAATTTTTATGTTAATGAGCATTCAAAATAGGTGAGAAAAAGGAAATATTCTATTCTTTTTATGATAATATTCCACATTATATTTTGTTCTTATTTTAATATGGATGCCATGGTATAAGTGTGGTATTTCTACCTACTCTTTCATTTCCTCGTGAGACAGAATTATAATTTGTTCCTAGACTTGATGTCAATTACATGTTCAATTAACGGCTTACATGATTAAAGGTGGAACATGATTCTTGAACTTTCTCATAAAACCAAGTTGTGTATGATAGCTAAGTTCTTGTAAAGCATAAAGATTTGGAAAGAAGTTTGACAAAGGAGAATGAAGAAAATAGTCAAAATGATTAAACGATTTATGTATTAAAAGGCCACCTGAGTTAATTCTAGGAATTTTACATTATTTAAATTTTAGATGTAGTTTCGATGACTTAGAAAACTCTAGTAGCCACTTCCAGTTACTTAAAATAATAAAAAAGTTTAAAGAATTGTCTTTTATAATATGCTCAACTCATTAATGAAAAAGTTTAAAGACATACTGGATCAGTTTCACTTAAAAATTCAGTTTTTAAATGAAAGGCTGATTGCAATAATTGACATTAAGTGCTGTTTTGAGTAGCAAACCAGTGACTTCTTAATTGACATCAAATAGGAAAAGTTTGTGAAATGATATTAAATTAACATTTACACTAAATTAATAAAAATAGTTTGGAGAATGAGAAAAGACCTTTCCACTAGTGGGAATTTCTGTTTATAGAGTTCATATTAATGAACTTGATAACAGTAGAGAAGGGGGGAGGGATGTCTGGCTGCCTGGTAGTGGAAGAAAGTCAGTGAGCAGAGAAGGAAATGATAGGAACAGCATCACCTACAAGAGCAAAGACTTTTATAAAAAATGTTCCTTCACTAGGAAATGGAAATGGGATATTATTTTTAACAGGCATGATTTAACAGAACCATTTTAATGAATGGTTAGTTTTGTGATATTTGTTTTTCAGGTTTTCTTTTATGAGCATCAGGTTAAAACACAAAGTCTCAGTGTTTAATTATTGAACTATGTCTTTAATCTGACTATGTTTACAGAGTTGTTCTATAAGTGCATTTAGGTGGTATTAACTCATTAAAGAGAAAAAAAGTAGGGAGAACTGTGTGTACCCAAATGTTTGCTGCTGTCATACTATGAAGAGTAAGTTCATATATTTTGCCAATCCAATAAAATCATGCTTAAAATTGCTATTTTCCTATTAACAGCATTATGATTATCATATGATAGGAGTGATAGATCATCCCAATGATTAATAGTGTTAGCACACTGCTCATTTCTAAAAATAAAAGCGTCAAAACACAAGATACTCATTTGGATAGGACTCAGCTAATCAGATACACCACCCTTAATTTTACCTATGGAGCTAATGACACAATTAAGAAGGAGAAAACATTTTTGGTGGTGTTGGTGAAACACACATATCCAGGGGTGGTGAGCAAGCTGTGGTGTGTGGCATCTAGTAGCTGGTGTTGGTGGCACAAGTTCTAGAGGACCGTGGCCTGTAGTGATGGTCATGGTGTTGTCATTACACTGAGCAAAAGGCATGTTTGGGCTGTAGCTCTGGCTGTATAATGTCCCCTGTTCTAAATCAGGTTGTCCAGTCCTCTGAGTGAGTCGGTAACTTACCTAGTAAAGTTGCAATAATATCCGTTTTCAGAAATTAGTTTGAATTATTCAATAGTCTCTGTTGGTTGCACAGAAGAAATTTGACTCATAAGTAAGTTGCATTTAATTATAAGGGGATATAATAATAGTAGGTATTTAATAACTATTTGTTGAATGAATTGAGTATGTGAATAAGAATTGATTCTAAATTTACCTGATCCTGACACTTAGTGTCACTTGCTAACTAATGAAATATCTCAAGGATATGTATAAGTTGTCCTTGAAATAACTTTACCAATGACAGGTAGCTTTAAATGTTCACAGTGAGAATGACATGAGAAGCTGTGGTGATACTCCTATGAGGAGATATTGCCTTGGAACTTTTCTGATTGCATTGCAGGGATATGTGTGCAAAAGTGAATTTGGGGGTACAGGATCTGTCACCTTTCTAAGTGCACTATCTCAGTATCTATCAAGTATACATTTTTATAAGTGACTTTTAATAGCTCTGCTAAAGAAAAATGCATAGGCTTCTAAACTTAATGTCTACTATATCAAAAATATATAATGCAATAAATACTATAGTCAATAATAATATTATAATAACTATGTATGGTGCCAGGTGGGTACTTGAAATATTGGGGGGATCACTTTATAAAGTATATGATTGTCTAACCACTACACTGTACACCAGGAACTAATACAAAATAACCTTTACTGTAAACTGTAATTGAAAAATAAAATTAAAAAAAGAAAAATGCCTAACCTACTAGACTTAGTTTCTACATATCAAAAGCATTCATAATGCAGAGGTGATTATCTTGCTATTAGCTGTGAAATGCATGTAAAAGAGAATCTGTCATTTATTTGTCCTTTTTCTCATGGTTTTCATTGTCACAAGAAACCTGTCACTAAAATTACCATCTCATATTATGTATTGACTATTACATTTTCTGCTTCAAGTACAATTTTTCCCAGCCTGGCCATTTCATCCTCTTTATCTACTTTTTATTATTTAAAAAAAACACTGTAGTTTTTATAGCTATTCCCCTGGGTACTTTTAGTTACTATTCCTAAATGGAGAAAAACTTCTGAATTTTTTGGCAGTTTCTCCACAGGGCATGCAATGACTATTAGAGATGCTAATAACCCCCTTTAGAACATGTTTGCTCATAACTGATAAATCTTTTCATTTTTATATTATTTGATTATACTGTCATGTAATCAATCTGAAAACTGGACAAGAGAGAGACTATCAACAAACTTAGGATTCTGGTAGCTTCCCAAACTTGGGAAGCAAGTACCTGATGATACAATAATTAGAATGTTGCAGGTTGTAACTATGAGTTTAAGAAAGGAGTCAAAGAATGTTAGAGCAATCGTGCCTTGACCTCAACAGGGTGGGAGCTATAGTATGTGAAATTCCTTAACACGTAGAGGGGTGGGCTACAGAGGTACGGCAGTGGGGGATTGAGAGGGGAGGATGTTTTGCTTTTCAAAATTTGAATATAATATCTTTCCTGCATTTCTGCTGATATTGGGTAAAAGGAAAGTCTTAAATGGGTTGGTTCCTCCAATTTTAAAATTAGGACAAAAAGTCACTGGCGTTTCAGAGTTTATTGCATTGGTAGCCAAAAAGTTCATTTGGTTTTTTTCAGTACAATGGTTCTAGTACTGCTTAGCTGTCTTTAACATCATTTGAAACAATTTTGTTAGATTGTATTGTGACAGCTGTCTTATCAGCATGCACTTAAAAAACTTATCAAGCCCTGGCTGGTGTGGCTCAGTGGACTGAGTGCTGGTTTGCAAATCAAAGAGTTGCTAGTTCAATTCCCAGTTAGGGCACATCCCTGGGCTGTGGGCCAGGTCCCCAGTAGGCGGCGCTTGAGAGGCACCCACACATCAGTGTTTCTCTCCCTCTTTCTCCCTCCCTTTCCCCTCTAAAAGTAAATAAAATCTTTTTAAAAAAATCTTTTAAAAAATAAAAAGTAAAAAAAAAATTAAAATTGGTGAATTTTTGTGCAGCTGTTTTAATATTGAAGATGAAAGAAGATATGCACCATTTTTGGCATATTATGCTTTATTATTTCAAGAAAGGTAAAAATGCAACAGAAATGCAAAAAAAGATTTGTGCTGTGTATGGAGAAGGTGCTATAACTCATTGAATATTTAAAAAGTGGTCTGCAAAGTTTCTTGGTACTATTGACATTTTGGCCAAGTAATTCTTTGCTGTGGGGCTGTCTCATGCATTGGAAAGTGGTTAGCAGCACCGCTGGCCTCTACCTATTAGAAGCCAATAGCGGGAGATACCCGACATACTCAAAATATCCAAATCAATAAAGTTATTGATAAAAATGAAAAATGTCTTTTATTTTATGGAAAAAACTAAAAGGACTTTTTGGCCAACACAATATCTGGCCCCAATTCATTTGCTATACTGGTGGCATAGTAATTGAAAAGTTTTTTAAATGTTTACTCCATTCTACATAATATTACTCATTCATAGTGTAACTTTATAGAAGATAAGGAAACTGAAGAAAATATTTGGGATTCCAGGAAGCAATGCGGATCCTCCAGGTGCCCATGATTCAAATGAACTCTGTATGGTATGCTATGAATTTAAATGTCAGCTAAACAGAGCTGCACTTGTGAGTGGTTTGACTTGACAACTAGGGGGTTGATATCCAGTTATTTCCCATTGGGAAGATTATCCAGTCACAGTAATTAGGAATTTGTATTAGCCTTGTTCGGCTTGGAAAAACCAATAAAAAGTTATAACTGCAAAAGTACAGTTTCAACATACTCATAGAGACTATCAATTTTAAGCAGGACTTTTTTACGAAATGGCAATAATTTTCGGATTTTGAGTCTTAAGTATCCTTATCCTCACTTGCTCCACAGAAACACATTTCACGACAATGTTTTTGATATTCGCTGTTAACAAAAAGAAAACCTCTGAAAACCAAACAATCTACAATGGATTAATCATGTTAAATACACAAACACTCAGAGATTACAATACTTATGAAAGCGCAGGCATTTCAGATGCTGTTTTGGAAAATGCACAGGGAATCGTACTTTTCCATCAGCATCAGTCTAAATGATACAATTCTTTGCTAAAAGCAAGTTTCTGCTGAATTTATATGTGTATGTGTATCTGTTTAGCAAAAACAGAAATTGCAAGATTTTATTTTTTTGCAGCCACAAAACAAAAAAGCAGCTGTTGGGAAACTTGAATGGTTACAGATTGAGTGTGGACGAAAGGCGTAAGGGAGGCGTGAGCAACTCCTGACGAGCAAACTCAGGGCCTTTGCTGTTGCTCTCTCCTCCGGAGCACCCCACGCTACTCGCCCTCATCTTCTGCCTGCTTTATTTTATCACCATGTGACACGCTACGTGTTTTATTCAATTATTGTCTCTCTTAAAGAGGGGTTAGAGGTGTTCGTTTTGTTCACTGTTTAATGAATCCTGTAACCTAGAAAGGGCCTGACACAGAGTAGGGGCTCCATACATTTTTACTGAATGAGGGAGGAGGAAAAATATGCCACGTTTCCCTTCAAGGACTGTTTTTGGAAAAATACTCAAGTCTTCATTGTATCTACATGTATTAGAAGTGTGAATGTATAGGCACTTAGAGTTTTTAACAGTTTCCATCTGAAGCTGCAGGAACCAGGGCGAAGCTGATGGGCCCACCAAAATTGTGCAACATCCCTGGGACAACAGAAGGTGTTTGAAATATGAAGTGAAAGCATACATAGCAGGCCAAATCAGAGAGTACTGGGAATTTCCAATGGCTGATGGAGTGGAGCAAAAATTCTTGAAGTGTGACCTGTCTTCCTATCTTCTCCAGGTCTCCATGGGCCTTAATAAAGGCAAGAACTCTTCTCTACTTAGGTTTTTGTCTCACTCTCTGTAGACTTGATTACTTTGCTCTCCAATCCACATGACAGGTACCATGCCTCTAATATCTTTAGTCCCACTACCCATCAAATATATTTGATTTTTTTTTTTGTTCCAATTTCAATATTCCCAGGGGAGAATTCTGATTGGCTCAAATTGGATCAGTGGGCTACCTGTGGAAGATAAACTCTCTTCAAGGGACAAAGTGACACTGTATTTACATCAGGACAAACAAATAATTTATCATCCAAATTGGGTGCTAAAATAATTTCAAGTATTTAGTTTTTGAAGTATTATTTACTGGCCCACAAATTGTTTTTATTGTAATGGAACCCCCTTAAAAATAATCTTACAACTATCCCTCCAAATTTCATTTTGAAAAAATAAAATGATATATCTATATACAATGAAGCAAAAAAGAAAATAAGTTCTTTGTTAATTATCTATCTGAATATTTAAAAATGACCATATGGCTGGTGATAAGACTTAGTAATAGGGAGCACTCAATAAATATTTGATGGATAAAAGGGATGAAGAGGCCTTGAGAATTTCAATGAGTTTTTATTTCTATGAGCTGGTAACACAAGAAATCCAACAAATGATATCAACTCCTCTATTTGAGTAAGTCTGTATTCTAGTACCTACTCAGCTTAATGTCTACCATGAAAATTTGCCGATATTTTAGAAGTCCTTGGAATAGAGACGATAACACTTTGAAACATTCCCAATGACCAACCAAGAGAGGTACGGCTTCTTGATACCATCACTAAATATTTCTCTTGTTTTCAGTGCTTCCCCCAAGCCAGGGGTGTCCAACCCATGGACAGTGGGCCACATGTGGCCCAGGATGGCTATGAATGCAGCACAACACAAAATCGTAAATGTACTTAAAACGCTGTGAGATTTTGTTGTTTTTGTTAGTGTTTGTGTATTTAATGTTTGGCCCAAGACAACTCTTCATCTTCCAGTGTGGCCCAGAGATACCAAAAGTTTGGACACCCCTGCAGACTAGACCTTCCATCTTGGGAACCACTGGTAACTACCCTTCCTAAAAGGTCACACAACATCCCCCTCTTATGAATTTTGGTTGACTATAATATTCCACAGGGATCTATCTTTTTCTTTACTGATGATCTCAAATCATTTTGTTTCAGATTTGCCTCCTTAGACAATTTGTACACTTAGGGATATTGTATTTATAAACTCTCGCAGCACATGTTAAATAAATAGGTCCTGTATTTTTTTTCCCTTCAAATGACCAGGATAATTTTCCTTTGTACATATTCATGGATTTTAATGATTTCTTAGCTATATCTGTTTCTAATCGTGTGGGGGGGGTTAAATCTCTTTCTATAGATTATATTTTAATATATTCTTATTAGTTTTTAATTTTCATAAGTTATCTACATTTTTTAAAGCTATATTATAATGATTAATAAATTAAAAATTGTTAGCACTTTTAGTTGACTCTACTTTATAGATCACAATATTTTTGAGAAAATATTCTCTCTATAAACCCTGAAGTTGAGAAAGAAAATTCTGCTAAATTAGGGGTATCAATAAATATTCTTATTTCTTTTTGTGTTTAAATATAAAAATATTTCTGATAAAATACTTTCACAGGTCCTGTCTTTCTGCCTCCGTTCAAAGTATCTTACTCTGACAAATGGTTCTAAAAGATTAAATTCAATAAATAAATATATTACTATGATTCTTTGAATGTTTTTCAAAATTTAGATGCTGTAACATCGTGGACCTTCTTAATTTCATCCCCTTGTAGTACAAAATTTAAATTTATTCAATTAAATTAAAGGTCAAAATGTTCTTCCAAATATTATATCAAATATTATATTATTATTAAAGGTCAAAATGTTCTTCCAAATATTATATCAAAATGAAAATTTGGGGGTTAGATTCTTCAAAAAACAAAGTCAATGCCATAAAACAAAGAAGTGTTTTACATAATTTTACATGCATTTTTCTCATTTTATCCTCATTCCAACCCTGAGAGGTAAGTATCATTCCCATTTAATAGATGAGAAAAATGACACTGAATGCAGATGGTAGGACATTTACTTACTTCGAAGTCCATTAATGAGAACAATGTGTTGGTAAAACCAAGAAATGATTTAAAGGTGATCGGACTCTAAACCCCAGGCTCAAAATCCTAACAAATTTCTGCTTCCCAATGACCTTTATTCCTAGATTATCAATTTCCCTTTTGAAACATGCATTTCCCCTTGCTAGTCTTCAGGAATACAGTCTGACTCCTCTGCAAGGGGCGTTCAGATGTTTATCACTAAACTGATTTCAGCAAGTCAGCCTGTTACATGGGTTAGAAT
The DNA here is from genome assembly GCA_004026545.1 of Mormoops blainvillei. Lineage (NCBI taxonomy): Eukaryota > Metazoa > Chordata > Mammalia > Chiroptera > Mormoopidae > Mormoops > Mormoops blainvillei. The sequence goes on from PVJD01000171.1 coordinate 448,763, forward strand.
AATAACTCAACAGCCTTACCTCACTAGAATGGGTTTATTTTAAAATCACTCTATTCTTAAGACTTCTAAATGTAAGGCAATGATTTTATGTATTAATTTCTAAACCGTCTCTATGATTAATTTCTAGCCATCTGTCCATATCTATCTTTTGGAAATAAATAGAAAAGCTCCATTCTTTCTCCATTTGATAAAGCTTTAAACATTATAAGATGGTTACATTTTATGCTATTTTCTTTTCTACAAAAATACTGTCAGATCATTTGTTGCCTACCTGGCTACAATGAACAAATCTCATTTTCCCCCCAGAAAGGCAGAAATTCAGAAACCACTTTTAAAACCTCCCCCTGAGATCAACCTGTGTTTTTCTTAAAACGTCAATAATCTTTTTCAGTGATTTTGCATCACGTTGATCTCAGACCCTTTAACAATTTCATGGACTCTACTCTCCCTTCGCATGAATTAGAACATCACTGGCTGACCAAGCATGCACTTAGACATAGTTTGTTGCCTCAGTCCTTTATCGGCAGTTGGTGCTCCATCGCCTTTGTGGAGTGGATAATTCCTGGGCCACTGGACTTGTATCAGCCCTCTAACTTCAGCGCTATCACTTTACCAGGTCTTTCCTACATGCATTTTTGTCCTTTATTTCTTCCAATAATTCTCTTATTATTATTATGCTTTTTATTTTTAAGTATATTTTAGTGATTATGCTATTATAGTTGTCCCAATTTCTTTCTCCACTTTATCTCCTCCACCCTGCAACCCCCTTCCCACCAGCACCACCTCCCCGCTTAGCTCATGTCCATGGGTTGTGCATATAAGTTCTTTGGCTTCTCCATTTCCTATACTATTCTTAACCTCCCCCTATCATTTATGCTTCTTATTCCCTGTACCTTTCCCCCCATTCTCCCCTCGCCCTCTCCCTGCTGATAACCCTACATGTGACCTCCATTTCTGTGATTCTGTTCCTGTTCTAGTTGTTTGCTTAGTTTATTTTTGGTTTTTGTTTTTATTTTAGGTTCGGTTGTTGGTAGTTGTGAGTTTGTTGTCATTTTACTGTTCATACTTTTGATCTTCTTTTTCTTAGATAAGTCCCTTTAACATTTCATACAATATGGGCTTGGTGATGATGAACTCCTTTAACTTCACCTGGGAAGCACTTTATCTACACTTCCAATCTAAATGATAGCTTCACTGGATAGAGTAATCTTGGCTGTAGGTCCTTGCCTTTCATGACTTCGAATACTTCTTTCCAGCCCCTACTTGCCTGTAAGGTTTCTTTGGAGAAATCAGGTGATTGTCTTCTGGGAACTCCTTTGTAGGTAACTGTCTCCTTTTCTCTTGCTGCTTTGAAGATCCTCTCCTTATCTTTAATCTTGGGTAAGTTAATTATAACATGCCTTGGTGTGTTCCTCCTTGGGTCCAACTTCTTTGGGACCCTCTGAGCTTCCTGGACTTCCTAGAAGTCTATTTCCTTTGCCAGATTGGGGAGGTTTTCCTTCATTATTTTTTCAAATAGGTTTTCAATTTCTTGCTCTTCCTCTTCTCCTTCTGGTACCCCTATGATTCAGATGCTGGAGTGTTTAAAGTTGTTCCAGAGGTTCCTAAACCTCTTATTTTTTTGAATTCTTGTTTCTTCATTCTGTTCCAGTTAGATGTTTATTTCTTCCTTCTATTCCAGATTGTTGATTTGTGTCCCAGTTTCCTTCCCTTCACTGGTGGTTCCCTGTCTATTTTTGTTTATTTTACTTTGCATAGCCTTCATTTCTTCCTCTATTTTGTGTCCATACTCAATCATTTCTGCGAGCATCTTGATTACCAGTGTTTTGAACTCTGCATCTGATAGGTTGGCTACTCCTTGTCACTTAGTTCTGTTTCTGGAGCTTTGATCTGTTCTTTCATTTGGGCCATATTTTTTTGTCTCAGTGCACCTGTTACATTGTAAGGGGTGTAGTCTTAGGTATTTTCCAGGGCAGGGCAACCCACTTCACTGTTTGGTGGTGCTGTATGTGGGGGAGGGGTTAGAGAGAGGGAACAATACTGCTTGCTTGGCTCTTGACCTGCTGTCAATCACTTCCCCCACTACACACAAGCAAATTGGGCCCTTCTGGTGCTGATTCCTGGATGGGTGGGCTTGTGTATTTTCTAGGACCCTGTGGATCTCCAACGAACTCTCCCGTGAGGCAGGGAGTTTCTCCTGCCACTGCAGATCCCACTGGTTTTTACAGCTAGAGCTGTTGAAGCTTTAGTTTCTCCACACTGGAACCCTGGGTTGCACGGTCTGCCTGGTTCCCCAGTTGTTTCTCCCGGTTTACCCACATGAGAGTGTGGGACCACCCAGTCTGCCAGCCACCACCTCTCCTGTTGGGTCTGCTGCCTTGCTCGTGTCCTCTCTGCCCTGGCTTCCTGTCTAGGAGTCTGGAAGAATGTTTCTTCTTTAAATCCCTGGTTGATGGACTTCCAGACAGTTTGGTTTTCTGGTAATTCTGGGGTTTTTGTTTTGTTTTGTTTTGTTTTTAAATTTGTTGTTGTCCTTCCTTTGGTTGTGCGAGGAAGCAGAGTGTATCTACCTATGCCTTCATCTTGGCCAGCAGTCCTTCTTCCAATAGTTCTCTGAAGGTCTACTGCTCCCATTAAATAAGAAAATGATAAAGGATATAGCATAGGAGCTGGCTTACGGTAAGCCCTTAATGAAGGTGCTTCCCCTTTCTTTCCTCTATTCTAAGCTGAAGTTTCAAGCAGTTAAGTAATTGCCCACCCATGTAATGTAAGACTCAACATCACCTCTTCAGATTCTAAAACCTGTTTCTACTAGTGCTTTTTTAAGTCTTTGAATCATTTTCTTCAGTGAAGAGGTATGTAGAACTCAGTGTCTAAAACAGATGATGGTGGCATTTAACAGTAAATAATCTGTAGTTTATGAATTAAATTTATAACATTTACTTATTCCAAAATTATTAAGAACAATAAAGTTTCTTTGATGCTCAACATAACTTTTTGTTTGTAGTTATAAACACCATTTACAGTCATATTTCAGTGTATCAAATTAATTTTCTTAGGATTTAAATATGAAACTGTAAACATTTCTAACAGTTCACCTTTTAATCTGAGGGTACTCTTCAATTAAACTGATTTAGTAGCTTCAAAATGAAATAGTAGGACCACTGTTTCCAAGTTTGGTTATTCAGACTACAAAGGGCTCACATTCCCTACCCCTGACAAAGGGTAGGGGTTAGAAGTGTCTTTTAGTAAGACTGCTTGTCTTCAAATGTTAACTAAGAATTGACCTTGGGCAATTAAACGTTTTGAACCTCGATATCCTTAGTAGTAAAATGAGCACACTGTTAGGGTTCTACAGACATTAGCTGTTATGTTAGGATGAACTTGTATCCCAGGCAGATCTACCTGAACCTTTGTTGGCATTATTAGAGTGACATTAATAACTAGACTAAGATATTTGTTATCCAATATTAAGCACAAACATTCACTAAGCTGAAATTTCATAAGGGCTAGTCCTGAGCTATATACCTCCCAATAAATGACACATTCACTGAAGCTTCTATTCCAAAACAGAGTTAAAACTCAAAATGCAATAGAGTTGAAAGTGGGCATCCCTGCCTTGTTCCCGATCTTAAGGGGAACACTTGTAGTTTTTGCCTGTTGGTGTGATGCTGGCAGTGGATTTGTCATATATGACCTTTATTACATTGAGGTATGTTCCCTCTCTTCCCACTTTGCAGAGAGTTTTTATCATAAATCAGTGTTGGATTTTATCAGATGCTTTTTCTGCATCTATTGATATGATCATGTGGTTTTTATCCTTCATTTTGTTTATGTGGTGAATTACATTTATTTATTTGCCCATGTTGCACCGAGGCTGCATCCCTGGAATAAATCCCACTTAATCATGGTGTATGTTCTTTTTTATTTATGCTATATTCAGTTTGCTAATATTTTGTTGAGGATTTTAGCATCTATGTGTATTAGGGATATTGGTCTATAATTATATTTCTTTGTAGTGTCTTTACTTGGTTTTGGAATTAGGAAAGTACTGGCCCTATAAAATGAGCTTAGGAATCTTCCCATCTCTTGAATTTTTTGGAATAGGTTGAGAAGAATAGATGTTAGTTCTTCTTGGAATGTTTGGTAAAATTCACCTGTGAAGCCATCCAGTCTAGGGCTTTTGTTTTTTGGGAGTTTTTTGATTATTGCTTAAATTTCACTAGTTGTAATCAATCTACTGAGATTCTCTGATTCTTCCTGATTTAGTTTTGGAAGATTGTATGTTTCTAGGAATTTATCCATTTTGTCCAGGTTGTTCAATTTGTTGGCATACACGTCTTGGTAATATGTTCTTACAATCCTTTGTATTTCTTTGGTGTCAGTTGTTACTTCTCTTTCATTTCTGATTTTATTTATTTGGGTCCTCTCTCTCTTTTATCTTGATGAGTCTGGTTAAAGATTTTTCAACCTTGCTTATCTTTTCAAAGAATGAGCTCTTGGAGTCATTGATTTTTTGCATTATTTTTAGACTCTATTTTGTTTATTTCTGCTTTGATCTTTATTATTTCCTTCTTTGACTCACTTTGGGCTTTGTTATGGTCAGAAGGATGCTTGAAATTAGTTCAATCTCACCACTCTTATTCGACTTAGTACTGGAAGTCTGAGCCACAGCAATCAGAAAAGGAGGAGAAATAAAATGCATCCAAACTGGAAAGGAAGTAAAACTGTCATTATTTGCAGATGACGTCTTACTGCTTATAGAGAACCCTACAATTCTGCCAATAAACTACCAGAACTTACAAGTGAATTCATTAAAGTAGCAGGATACAAAATTAATATCCAGAAAATAGTGGCATTTTTATACTCCAATAATGAACTATCAGAAAGGGAAATAAAGAAAACAACCCAATTCACAATTGCTTCAAAAAGAACAAAATCCTAGGAATAAAAATAACCAAGAACATAAAAGGTCTGTACTCAAAAAATTATAAGGCACTGAAGAAAGAAATTGAAGATGATACAAATAATTGGGAGTATATACTGTGTCATGGAGAGGAAAAATTAACATCATTAAAAGTCTATATCACCAAAAGCAATCGATAGATTCAATGCAGTTCCTATCAAGACATAATCACAAATTATGAACTAAGACAAATATTCCCAAAATTTACATCAAGCTACAAAAGACCCCAAATAGCAACAGCAATCTTGAGAAAGAAAAACAAAGTTAGAGAAATCATGCTACCTGATATTAAACTATACTATAAGGACATAGTAAACAAAACAGCAGGGTACTGGCATAAAAACAGACACATAGATCAAAGGAACAGAATAGAGAGCACAGAAATAAATCCATGCCTTTATAGTCAATTAATATTTGACAGAGGAAGCAAAAAACATACAATTGGCTAAAGATAGTTTATTCAATAAATGGTGTTGAGACCACCTTCTTATGCCACACATAAGAATTAGTTCAAAATGGATTAAACACTTAAATGTTGGACTCACAAGCATAAAAGTCCTAGAAGAAAATATAGACCATCAAATCTTAAACACTGATCATAGCAATATTTTTTCTGATATATCTCCTCAAGCAAGAAAAAACAAAAGAAAATATAAACAAATGGGACTACATCAAACTAAAAGTTTTTGCACAGCAAAGGAAACCATTAACAAAATGAAAGAATCCACTGGGTGAGAGCACATATTTGCTAATACTTCTGAGAAAGGACTAATATCCAAAATTTATGAGAAACTCAAACAACTCAACACCAAAAAACTCCCAAACAATCCAATTAAAAAATGGTCAATGGGCTTGAGTAGGCACTTCTCCAAAGAGGGCATACGGATGTCCAATAGACCTATGAAAAGGTGCTCAATGTCACTAATCATCAGAGAGATGAACATTAAAACCACAATGAGATATCACATCACACCTGTCAGAATTGCTATAATAAATCAACAAATAACAAGTACTAGTGAAGATGTGGAGGAAGGGGAACCCTTCTGCACTGTTGGTGGGGATGCAGACTGGTGCAGCCACTGTGGAAAGTAGTATGAAGATACCACAAAAAATTAAAATGGAATTGCTTTATAATCCAGTGATTCCACTTTTGAGAATTTTTCCAAAGCAACCCAGAATACTAATTTAAAAAAATATAAGCACTCCTCTGTTCATTGCAGCATTATTCATAATAGCCAAGATTTGGAAGCAGCCCAAGTGTCCATCAGTAGATGAGTAGATAATACAAGTATGGTAAATTTACACAATGGAATACTACACAGTTGTCAAAAAAAGAAAAAGAAAAAGAAAATTTTACCCATTGTGACTACATGGATGTACCTGGAGAACATTATGCTAAGTGAAATAAACCAGTCAGAGAAAGACAAATACCATATGATTTCACTCATATGTGGAACCTAGGGAACAAACTGAACCAACTATCAAAGTAGATACAGAATCATAGATAGAAAGCACTCTCACAACTCCTGAGGGCTATGGGGGGGCGGGATGGAGGGATTGAGTACAAAAGAAAAAGAACTTTTGGAAATGACAGTACTGTGGTGTTTGTGGGTGGGGGGTAAGTGGAGGTGGAAGAAGGTATGGGGGGTAAATGGTAATGGAAAAAAACACAGTAAAAAATGAACTTTGAAACATTCAAAATGCAAGTCCACCCATGTGCTAATATGTATTATGTAATAAATTGAAGTTTTTACCATTTTATAATATGGATTAACATATAAATACATCATATAGAGATGTTTAAAAATCAAGTGCTTTATGGAGCATCTTAACGTACCTGTAGAATACAGTTTGAAAATTTCTTATCAATGTATCTTGAGGTTAGAGACTCTCCTTATTAGTTTATCAAGGTACCTTTCAAAATAGACATGTGCTATCTTTTTCTTTTTGTCACTAATAGGCTACTTCTATGTGGTTTAACTGAACATACCACCCAACTTCTTTGAGCCTATGTCTTCCTGGTAAAACAGGAATATTAATAGGTATCTTAACAAAACTGTGTTGGGAAGATTAAATGAAATAATATTTATAATGCACTTAGCATTTGTCCATAGCATAGTCAGTATTTATTAAATGATACTTATTATCATTATAGTAATTGTTTATTTTTTCTTATGTTAGATATATTTATGTGTTTTAAATTGGGTAATTGAAACACATTTTAAGAAGAAATTTAGAAAGGACTTTATATTTATTTCTGGAAAAGGAACAGAATAGTAATTAGTTTTATTAGCTTAAAACTGAACTTACACAAATTAAGGAGTCAAACCTGGGAAACTGGCTTCAATTATATGTATGCAAATGGTTTTATAATTCAAAATATTGTCCATCTGAGAGAATTTGGTAGGTGAATAAAATAAGACCTTTAATGACACAACTGTTTTTTATGTGGCCACAGATTTAACTAATTTAAAATGTTTGGTTCCTGGTGGATTGAAGGGAGTAGAGTGCTTCGTATGACTTTTCTCTTACAGACCATGTTATTCTAAATATTTCAAGATCGCCACTTGTATGCTAAAAATCAGAGCTCAAAAGTAACAAGTACTCCTAAATAATAGTCTAGAAAATAACCCAATTACAACATACTTTAATATAATCAGTTTGTACACAAATATTAAAATAGACAATCTGTCTCATTAATAGTCAGCAGGCATCTTGCTCAGCTGGACTTGAACTTATTTCAGACTCATTCCTACAGAAATCTCAGATTGCAAATACATGGCCATACAAAAAATTAAGTAAAATATGCTAAGATCATTTTGATGGGTGCATTTTAATATTTTTATGACATACTGTGTTACTGCCTTCTCAAATTTGAGTAAATTACAATTTCACAACCAGTAATGACACTGGCTCTTGCTTGATGTTTATGCTTTGTAATACTGAGCCTATATTAATCAAGATTTCCTAAATTTATATCTCATTCACTGTATGTCATGTTACTGCTTATGTGCTTTGGGTATTATACTCATCTATTGCTTTTATTATGTGGATGGATGCCACTCCCTTAGTCCCATAGCTTTCATCCATCTCATACTATTCTGGTCATGGTTTAAAATTTCTTTTATTCCTGTTGGCCAATACTTGTTTTTTAAATGAGTGATACTTTCACCTTTCTGCCCACCATCCTTCTTACTCATCAAAACCAGATTGCATTTTGCTGCAGAAGAAAGATGTGTTCAATAAAACTTCGCCAAGAAGATGGTTATTGATATGTCTTTGAAAGGCAGTTGTATTGCTTATGGACCACTGGGGACTGGAGTAGTGAGACTTAAATTGCTTGTGGTAGCAAGCAAAAGCAAATCGGTTTCTTTGCAACTTAAATATCTGAAATAAAGTAGTCTCAGTGTCTTTCTCCCATTCAAAAAAAGAATTGTTGGTAAAAAAAATGGTCCTTGGAGACCGCCTAAAGAATTAGGAAATGCCATCCATAGGTGCACTTAAATATTTTATGGTCAAAGTCTTAAGAATATAATAAGAGTAAGATCTAATGTAGTAAAATAATTTACAGTTGATATTTAAGTCTTCTAAAAATTCCCATAAAGATACCTTTGCTTGATAGACTATAGTAACTCTGTCTCATATGTTTAAGAATATGTCACTCAAAGTCTTCACTTGCTTGGACATGAATTGTTTGAGACCTAAGGAAGTAACGTGTAAGTCTCTGATGTATAAATATAAATATAAAGTGAATGACTTCAAAATATAATAGGAACTCATTAAAGGCCTGCTGAAAACATACACACTTATAGAGGACAGTTGAAATGCAAGCTCATGCCCCTTTATGCCATCCAGTGGGAAACATGAATTTCAAAATATGCTTTTGCAAATAGCACTTACAGAAATTCTCTTGGTGGCCCAGTCTGAGATATAAAAATGGTTTTTCTAAGGTTTCCCTGAACAGCTTTCTTGTTCAAGTTGGAAAACATTCTTGGCATTTTATATTATTTTGTAATCCCTAACTAACGAATTCCCAGCTCAAATTAGACTCTGTTTAGTGTGAACCAATCCAAACTGTTTATTTTCAACATTAAAGATTTGTTTTCACTTTTTACTCTGCTCTTCCCTCCGACACAAAGTTTTTCTGTTAACGTAGCATGATGCATCTGTGATTTTTCACATAATTTTCACCATTATTGTCATAAGAAAATAAACCTTTCTGGAGAACCTACCTACTTTGATATTTTGGTTTTCTGTGCTACATAAGTGTGAAGATACAAAGTGTATATGTTCATGACCTGAAGGAGTTCTCCTCTAATTGCTGAGAGCTATGTTCTTAAATCCACCCTTGCCTTCAGATTCTTCCTCTGTTATACCACCTTCTGGAATGTCACTGGACACACAAATGCAAATTTCCTGGCAATGTGATATGTATTTATAAATCTCTCCTCAATCCCCTTTCCATATGTCAATGCACACAGGAAATGCAAAAGGACCCAACAGAGAGGAAAGTCAGAGCAATTTTAGAGAGTATACTTTGAATGTGCTCCCCCACTGACATCCATATCCATTGGCAGTGAACTGAAGCCTTATTGTCTTAAAGTCCTTGTGAACAACGTCTGTTTGGTCATTGGACGGTGGACAATAAAGTTATGCCAACACATAGGCAATCCCTAAGGAGCCAAAATAGAAAACATAAAAACAATAATAATAATTTTAAAACTTGAGCAGAGATGTCATCAGCTACACTGTGCATGTAAGATAAATTTCACAGGTTTAGACCAAGTAAGTTACTGAAACAACAGATAAAAACACAACCAACCAACAAGAATAAGAACGTTGGCAGAGAATTCAGGATCCATGGTTAGTACCATGTATTATTTAAAATGTACAGTTTTCAACAAAAATATAACCTATTCAGAGGATTAGTAGAATATGACTCAGAAAAAAGAAACAAACAAGCAATAGATCAATCTAATTGTCTAGAGCTGTTGAATTTAGCAGACAAAGACTTCAAGGTGGTCATTATAAATATGTGCAAAGAACTCAAAGAGAGTTTCATTTAATTTAAAGAATTAAATGAAAGTATGACAATAAATAAACAAATAGAGAATCTCAATAAAGAGATAAAATTATTTTTAAAAAACAGAATGGAAATTGACATTGACAAGTGCAATTAATAAAATTAAAAGTGAAATAGAGGGTCTCAAAAGCAAATGGGAGATGGAAAGAAAGAGAAACCATGAACTAGAATATAAGAATATAAATAGAAATAAACATATTTAAAGAAGAGAGAAAAGATTGATTAAAAATGAGAAGATTCTCAAAGACATGTGGACTCACATCAAGTGTACTAATGTATGTGTAATTAGAGACCAGAAGGAGAGGAGACAAAGATAAAGGGATAGGAAAAAAATTTTTTTTGAAGAAATACTGGCCAACTTTGCAAATGTGATGAAAAAAGTTATCTACATATCCAAAAAGTTGCACAAATGCAAAGTAAAATAAATCAAAGAAATCTACACCCAGGTATTTCTTACTGTTAAAAGTAAAAGATAAAGAAAAAAATCTTAAAATCAGGAAGAGAAAAACAACACTGTATACAGAAGAGCGTCCATGTAATGAACGGTTCCTACTCAAATGAAAGAGTAGAAGCCAGAGGACAGAAGAGTAGCATTTTCAAAATAGTAAAAGAAAAAAGGTTTCAATCAAGAATTCTATCCAGCAAAACTATCTTTTAAAAATGAAGGCAAAATAAAGACAATCTCATTTAATGAAAGGCAATCAACTTCCCCCAGACCTAGAAGAGGTATTGCCTGAGGGAGGTTCTGAAAGAGGTGAGCTGCAGCTACTTCCAGCAGAGCAGAATGCCAGGCAGCAGGAACTTCAAGTGCAAAGTCCTCAAGAAGAGCTGTGCTTAGTTTATTTGAGAAACACTAAAGGTTTAGTATATTTGGAACAGAGTGAATGTTCAGAAGAGTAGAGGGAGATCAAATAGAAAAGGTGATGGGTGGCCAGATCATGTAGGGCATTTTTGGTTATAGAAATATGCCTCTTAGTCTGAGAAATAGAGATATTTGAAGGTTTTGAATTGTTGGAGGTGGGGGTTGACCTGATCTAACTCATGTTTCAACAGGATTTCTAAAAACCGTTATCAATATTTTGAGGAAAAAGAGGGTTAAAGGATGAAGACTAATTGCAAGATAGTACTTTAATACAGGCAAGATTTACTGATGCCTTATACCAGGTGGTAGTAGTGGAAATGAAAAATGATTGGATTCCTTCTAAAATAGTTAAAACTGTTAAAAAAACAAACAAACCAGAGTAAAGTGGTGGTTGTTAGCAGATGAGCTGTGGCTATAAGAGTGATAATGTTTGAGGGTCCAAACTTATAAAGGAGAGTAAATAAGCCATAAAGATCTAATGCATAATATAATAAATATAGGCAATAATATTGTACTGTAATTAAGTAATATGATAAATATCACTATATATTATAATATATAAATGTATTAAAGTAACACATTGTACACCTTAAATTTACACAATGTTATATGTCAAATTTAATCAATAAGAACATTTAAACATTTATAGAAATGATTGAATCCTTGATATCACTTGGATGTAGAATCAGACAAAATTTGCTGATATTTTGGATGTGGGTTGTAAGAGAAAAGGTGGATCAAGGATGACTGAGGATTTTTACTGAGTATTTAGAAAGATTAAGTAAGATGTGAGAAAGTATGGGAGGAACCACTATGGGGAGCAATATCAAGAGCTAAATTTTGTGGCTCAGGCAGTTGAGCCCTGGCCACAAACCAAAATATTGCTTATTCGATTCCCCATCAGGGCACATACCTGGGTTGTGATCCAGGTCCCCAGTTGGAGGTTTGCAAGAGGCAACTGATCAATGTTTCCCTCCCTCTTGGCATTTCTCTCTTTCTTCCTCCCTTCCCTTCTCTCTAAAAAATAAATAAAATCTTAAAAAAAAAAGCTAAATTTTGGACCAATTTGGACTTGATGTCAAGTAGGCTATGAAATAAACACACTTGTATTTTGAGAAAGAATGAATCTAGGCTGGAGATATAAATTATAGGGTCATCAGGACTTGGATGGCATTTAAAGTCTTGAAAATGGATGAGATTATCACAGAGAAGACCTGAGAACTGAGTGATGGAGCACTCCAACAAAACTATTAGGAGCCAGCAAGATGGATTAAAAAAGAGCAGCCAAATGAGTAAGTGGAAAATCAGGTAAGCATGTCCATAAATACAAGGAATTGGAGTATTTCAAAAACAGAGTATGATTTAGTTGTATGATATGTTCCATGGGATGAGAACAAGAATTACTGTTAGAATTTAGCAATGTGGGCAGTACAGCATTACCTCAAAAAATTAAAAATAGAACTGCCTAATGACCCAGCAATTCTACTTCTGGGAATTTATCTGAAGAAACCTGAAATACTAATTTAAAAGAATATATGCACCCCTATGTTCATTGCAGCGTTATTTACAATAGCCAAGATTTAGAAGCAGCCCAAGTGTCCATTACTGGATGAGTGGATAAAATAGTAATAATACATTTACACGATGGAATACTACTCAACCATTAAAAAAGGAGATCTTATCCTCTGTGACAGCATGGATGGACCTAGAGAACATTATACTATGGGAAATAAGTTAGAGGAAGGCAAATGCCATATGGTTTCACTCATGTGTGGAATCTAATGAAAAAACTGAACTAACAAGCACAGTAGAGACAGGCTCATAGAGAGCAGACTGACTGCTCGGTTTTGGGGTAGTTTGAAGGGGTGGAGGGATTGAGTAAAAAAGAGAAAGAATTCACAGATACAGATAACAGTGTGGTGATTGTGGAAGGGAGGGGGCAGCTGGAGGTAGAAGAGGGTCTAATGGGGATAAATGGTAATGGAAAAACACAATAAAAATAATTAAAAGAAATTTAGCAATGTGGATTTCTTTGACCAAATAAGAGTAGTTTGCCTGATGGGAGCAAATTCTTATAATGTAGGATTAAAAAACCTAGAAGAAAAGAAAATGGGCATATTCAATACAAAGAAATATTTCAGGACTCCTAGCCAAGATGGAGGCATAGGTAGATACACTTTGCTTCCTCATACAACCAAAAGATGGACAACAACAAATTTGAAAAGGAAAAACAACTAGAACTCCCAGAAAATCAAACTTTATGGAAGTCCAACAACCGAGGAATTAAAGAAGAAACATTCATTCAGACTGGTAGGAGGGGTAGAGACGGAGATGGGAAACCGGGGCAGAACGGATATGGAAAGATGGTGGTTGGAGGACCAGATGGGTGAGACAGCAGCCAGTGTGTAGATAAACTGGGAGGAACAGCAGGGGAGCAAGACAGACCATGCAACCCAGGATTCCAGTGCAGGAAAAGAAAGCCTCAAAACCTCTGACTGTAAACACCTGTGGAGGTTGCAGTGATGGGAGAAACTCCCAGCCCCACAGGAGAGTTCACTGGGGAAGCCCACAGGGTCCTAGAAAGTACACAAATCCACCCACCCAGGAATCAGCACCAAAGGGGCCCAATTTGCTTGTGGGTAGCAGGGAAAGTGAATGAAAGCCATGAGAACCAACTAAATGGCCTTGTTCCCTGTCAGACCCCTCCCCCACAGACAGCTCCAAAAAGTAGCACGTGGGTTGCCCTGCCCTGGCTAAAGGTTCTGCACCTTACAACATAACAGGCATGCCAGAGACAAAAAAATATGGACCAAAGGAAAGAATATATCAAAGCTCCAAAAATAGAACTAAGCAATGAAGAGATAGCCAACCTATCAGATGCAGAGTTCAAAACACTGGTAATCTGGATGCTCACAGAAATGGTTGAGTACAGATGCAAAACAGAGGGAAAAATGAAGGCTATGCAAAGTGAAATAAAGAAAAATATACAGGGAACCAACAGTGAAGGGAAGGAAACCAGGACTCAAATTATTCAGCCATAAAAGTGAGGAAATCTTACCATTTGTGACAACATAGACCTTAAAGGTATTATGCTAACTGAAATAAGTCAGAGAGCAAGACAAATACATATGATATCACATACATGAAATCAAAAAATAAAAACCAAAAAACCTATTACAAAAAAATTCAAAGAAAAAGAGATCAGACCTGTGGTTACCAGAAATGGGGGGAGGAGTAATTGGAGGAAGATGGTCAAGGGTACGAACTTTGGTAAATAAGCACTAGAGCTGTAATGCACAACACATGACTACAGCTGGCACTGCTGTATGAGACATGGAAACGTTGTTAAGAGTAAAACCTAAGAGCTCTCATCACAAGGAAAAAGTTTTTTCTTTACTCTTCTTCTTTCTTTTCTTTTTACCATATCAATTTAACAGGCAGGTGTTAGATGAACCTATTGTTTGATCATTTCACAATACCTGTAAATTGAACAATCATGCAGTAGGCCCTAAACATAAAAAACTAGAAAAAGCAAGAAAAATGCCAAATATGCAAACTAATTTTACCCTTCAAGAAACTTTTAAGAAGCATACAAAATCCAGAATTAGAAGGGGTTGGTGGGGGGAAGGTCAGAATGAAAAGAAACAAAATAGAGATTTAAAAGACCATAGAAAAGATTAATAAAACCAAGAGCTGCTGCTTTGAAAAACAAAACAAAAATTGCCTTAGCTAAACAGAGAGAGAGAGAGAGAGAGAGAGAGAGAGAGAGAGAGAGAAAGAGAGAAAGAGAGAGATCAAGTAAAACCAAAAATCAAAGAGGAGATGTTACAACTCAAACTACAGAAATACAAAGGATCAAAAAAGACTACTGTGAACAATTATATGCCAACAAATTAGACAAACTAGAAGAAATGGATACAACCTATTAATACTGAAACATGAAAACACTGATTACTAGTAAGGCAATTTAATGAGTAATCAAAAATTTCCCAACAAACAAAAGTCCAGGACTAGAGGGCTTCACAGGTAAACTCTACCAAACATAAAAGACTTAAATAAAAGACCTGAAACCATAAAAATCCTAGAAGAAAACATAGATGGTAAGCTCCTTAACATGGATCTTGGCAATGATATTTTGGATTAATTCCAAAAGAAAAGGCAACAAAAGCAAAAATAAAGAAATAGGAATACACCAAACTAAAATGTTTCTGCACACTAAAGGTAACAATAAAATGAACAGGAAAAAATCTGTAAATTATATATCTGATAATGAGTTAACATCCAAAGTATATGAAGAACTCAAACTCAATAGCCAAAAATATTTTTTTACTGAAAAGTTGGAAAATGATCTGAATGAACATTTTTCCAAAGAAGACATACAGGTGGCCTACAGGTACATTAAAAGATGCTCAAGTCACTAATTATCAATGAATTCAAAAAACAGTGATATATGACCTCATATCTGTTAGAAATGACAAGTCTTGACCAGAATGTGGAGAGAAAGGAACTCTTTACACTGTTGATATGAATGTAAATTGATGCAGCCACTATGGAAAACAGAATGGAGGTACCATTAAAAATCAAAAATTAAAAATAAAACTGTGATATGATCTAGAAATTGCACATGGGGTATTTATCTTAACAAATATAAAACACTAATTTGAAGAGATAGATAAACTCCATGTTCATTGAAGCATTATTTACAATAGCCAAGATGTGGAAACAAATTTCCATCAAAGGAAGAATGGATAAAGAAGTTGTGGTACATGTACATAATGGAATACTATTCACCCATAAAAATGAAAATTTGCCATTTGCAACAACATGGATGTACTTTAATGGTGTTCTACTAAGTGAAATAAGTCAGAGAAAGATACCATACAATCTCACTTACATGTGAAATCTAAAAAAACAAAAACCAATAAGTTAAAAAATCAAACTCATAGATACAGAGAATAGGTTGTTGGTTACCAGAAGGTGGGTGTCAGGGGTCAGTGAAATGGGAGAAAGGGTTTCAGAAGGTATACATTTCCCATTAGAGAATAAATAAGTCCTGGGGGTATAATGTACAATAGGGTGATAATGGTTAACAGTACTACTGTACTGTATATTTGAAAGCTGGTAAGAGGTACATCTTAAGATTTCATCATCACAAGAAAAAAATTTGTAATGTATGGTGACAGATGTTAATGAGACTTATGGTGGTGATCACTTCACAATGTATACACATCAAGTTATGTGGTTGTACACCTGAAACTAATGTTATTCATCAACTATACCTCAAAAGCAAAGGAAAAATAAATTGGAGATATCCAGTGCAAAGAAATATTTGATTTTCCTGTAAAAGTAAAGAGAGAAACAGAGTGATAGCTGCCAGTGGGTGGGGAGTATGGTTTAAAAAGAGATCTTTTAAATGGGAAAATAGTAACATATTTGATTAGTATTGGTAATAATTCAGTAGAGGAGAAAAGAAGGTGATGATTGTTGCAGCCATTATCTTTAATTGGTGAGAGGGGATGGGAGGGCCACACTTTTTGGGTAGGTTTGAGCAAGGAATAGGCCCAGTTCAGCCACATTTGCAGGAATGTGTAGGTATTGATAGAACAGACAGCTTTTTTTGTTTGCCCTTCATAATACTTTTGTCTCCATCCTGTGGGATAATGATTACTTTCACTGGCCATAGAAAATCTACATTTTCTCTCTTGACCAATACTAGTAATACTGTCCTCAGAAACCACAGTAGCTTATCGTATGTCATCTTTCATCAATAGACTCTGGATTTACCTACACTTTTTTTTTTTTTTTTAATGAGCCTTATGTGTACACCCAGTCTTTGTTCACAGGTGTGTTACAATTTTTCAGATGGTTTGGTCAGCCAAAGGTGACCGTTTAATATGTAGAATATTACAATGACCAATATATTAATAACTGCTAATATTTGTGTAGTGTTGTGGTACCAACATTTTCATATAGTTTATCTTATTTAATCTTCCAAAACCATCTGAATGCCATACAAATAGTTATTTTTTATTATTGCTCTTTTACAGATTAGGAAACTGAAATGAATTGGCATATCCAAAAATAAATAAATAAATAAACCAAAAACCCCCAAACTAGTCACTGGCGAATCCAGGGTTGAAACCCAGATATTTTGAATGTACTGCACCAGTGGCCTAAATCCCATAATTCCCACGTATTTGTGTAAGCATTATACATAATATAAAAGTAAATTTTTTAACTTAAGGAAGAAAGAATACACTTTATTTGTAAGAATAAGCTTTAGCCTTTAATGAGTTTATGATAATTGTGTGAAATAAAAACGCCAACTGTAAGGGGTGTGTGGGGTGTTAGCCTGGCAGTGGGAGTGGGCGCAACAGTAAACTCTGGTAGATTCTCTGCCCAAATGTGTTACAGTATGTTGAAAAGTATTTTATTTTCACCATATCACAATCATTATAGGATATTTATTACAACAGTCTTCAGAAATGGTATCACGCCATTTAGTATTTTACCAGTAAATCTGAGCAGTATTTTGTTGACAAAAATTGTTTTTATTTGATTTTATAAATGTAAAGAAAAGATGTAAAGTAGCCCTGTGGTGGGTGTTCTTTAGAAGTGCAGTCTTAACATACTGCCCTGATTCTCATCATGGACAAGGAAGTGTGTCCTGCTGAAACTGCTCATGAAATGGTGAATTCCTCCCAGCAGAGCGTGTTCATGGCGGCACCAGAATCAAGTGACCGGAATCCATCCTTACAGGGCTCCATGGAAAACTCTGCAGGACACAGATTTTGTGTCACTGTCTTTTTCTAACTTCCTTCATTCCTGAGCTGGGGGCACAGTTGTCAAATTACTTGCGATTGGATATTTGACTTTTCAAGGCCAAAAGAAAAATGTGAAATTTATGGTAATTTTTTTTTCCCAGCAAAATTAAGTACCTGGCTTATTAGGTAAGAAGTAATTTAACATGTATATTTAAACAATAGATCCCTAGCATTTAATTTTTTAAGGTCTTTTGCAAAAGGGCCGAGCTGAAAGATAATCTTTTTGCTACTTGTTTTTGAATGTGCTGTTGCTCTTTATTTCTCGATAAGTCATCAGGAAGCCGACTCCTGACTTGGCCACAGAAACCTGGTTGGACAAGTGTTGTATAGATTATTTGAGCTTCAGAAAGGAACCAAGGAACCAGTGAATTGTAGCTGCTTTTAAAAAAAGAGTTGAAAAAAAAATCAATAATAAATTATCTTCCTATACAGCAGTTTAGGTTCTTTGCACGCCCTGTAACATGTAGATGTAGTTATAAATTGATTTAGTTGGGGACTGTAAAGAATCTCACTTGCACCGGACTGCCTAGTGAATGTGCATTAGCGAAATAAAAATAACCCACCTCGTCAGAGAGCCTTTCTAGGAGCTGCCGAACCCAGCAAGTTATTTTTATAGTTTAATGAGCTAGGCCCTGGCTTCCATGGGGAGACACAGCAAGTGGATTGCTTCATAATTTACTGCTGTAAAGTGATCAGGATTCATGTTGTCTATAAAACATGAAAAACATTCTTCATTCCTTACCAATTAGATCATAGTTACAACTCACAGTTCCTTTGAGCTTAAAAGAAAAAATTTAACTGCTAGACATAAATGAATGCTGTGGTTAAATTAAACCCTTCAACAGCCCAAACAGGCTGGAAAGAAATGCCTTCTGGATGTTATTAACACGCATATTTAAGTGCTAGTTTAAATTTTAACTGCAAGCCACAGCAAGCGCAAATGTTTAGAAGAGCTATTTTGGCACCATAGCTTTGCTTTCGCGGCGTTTTCATCTTTTCTAATTCTTTCCAACAATTATTTCACCTTGGATTATTTTTTTTTAGAAATTGCAGAGATAGAACTCTTATGGAAAAATTGTATTTGAGGAAGAAAAAAGCTATCAGTGACAAAGTAGCTTTGCAGGAAAAGGTTCTCTTCATCTGTTATAGACAGGATATTCATTCTCCATGAGTATTCTAAAATTGGCAGGAATTGAGAATTTGAAATCAATTGCTTTATAAATGTTTAATTTGTTTATAATTATTAAAAAGCATATTCATTACAAAAAAGCTTAAACATAACTACCAGGAAGGCAATAAAAATCACCCCTACCAAACAAAGTAAAATTTGGGTATAAATCTCTGCAGTGTTTACATGTATATCTATGTCTGTATATGTACATATATGAGAGAGACACACACACAGATTTGGTTTTCCATATTGTCTACATCACAAAAAGAAATAATGTACTTTTTTATGACATTACATGCTTCTTGAACACATGCTGTATTAGTTTGTTAGGGCTGCCATAACAAAAAGCACAGACTTACTCAAACACAAATTTTTTTTTTTTAAACAGAAATTTATCTCTCGCAGTTCTGTAAACTGGAAGTGAAAGATTAAAGTTTTGGCAGGTTTGGTTTCTCCTTAGGCCTTGCCTTGGCTTGCTCACAGCCACCTTCTAGCTGAGCCCTCACATGGCCTTTTCTCTGCATGCACATATACCTGGTGTCTCTTTCTCACAAGAACACCAGTTCTATTTGATTATGGCCTCACCCTTATAACTGCATGTCTTAACTACCTCTTTAAAACCTGTGTCTCCATATATGGTCACCTGGGGGGTTAGAGCTGCAATATATGATTTTGTTGGGGATACAATGACATCCATAAAACATAAAAGTTCACATGATATTTTTATCTTACAGATGTCTTATGGTTTAATAATTCTTCTGGTTTTTAAGACAATTAGCATTTTTGAGAGATTCTGCTATTAAACATAACACTGTCATCTACATCTTTCCAGAAGATACATCAGCATTTTTATCCACGTCTCTTATAATTCCTTTAATATACATTACTAGGAGTGAAATTATTGGATCAGAAGACCATTTTAAGCCACTGTCATTCATTTATTCTCTCCCTCTCTCATTCTGTGAAATCTTTGCCTATCCCTATGTCTTATAGGTATTACTGTTTTCTCCTAGAAACTTTACAGCTCTTACTTTTATGTATAGGGCTATGATCCACCTTGAGTTACATTTTGATTCAAAGTGAGGTAGGTATACAGATTCATTGCTCATCTATAAATATATCCATCTATCAAAGTTAAACAAAAAATTATTCTTTATTTAAATGAATTTCTTTTCCCCATCATTTGACTTGGTGCCTTGATTGAAAACTTAGTTTACTGTACACGTGTGGGTGTATTGCTTGACTTGGTTCTGTTTTATTCAGTTGCATCTCTATACTTGTGCTTCTACTGTCTTGACAACTTATAACTTTATAGTAAATCTTGAAATCAGTTACCATAAATCCTATGACTTTATTCTACTGTTTAAGATTTTGACTATTTTAACTCCTTTATATTTCCTCATAATTTTTAGAATCAGCTAATCAACTTCTTTTAAAAATCTGCTGAATTTTAATTGGTATTAACTTACAGATCGATTTTGGGATAATGGACAACTTAATACTAAGTATTCAGTTTCATTGGTGTGGTATCTCTCTCACTTATGTCTTTAATTTCTCTCAGCAATGTTACATTACTTTTCAGTGTACAGAAATTATACATATATTGATAATTTATTCCTATATGTTAGGATACTATTGTAAATTATACTGCTTATCAATTTTGTTTTCCAGTTTGCTGCTAATATTCAGAAATGCAATAGAATTTTGTATATTGACTTATACACTGATAAATTCACTTACTATTTCTATTGGGTTTTAGTGTGTGTTGAGTTTATAGGGTTCTCTACATACACAATTATGATGGAGACATTTTACCTATTTCTTTCTTACCTTCATGCCCTTTTTTTCTTTTCTTATTGCATTGTTAGGACTGCCAGTGTAATATTGACACAGTAGTGTTTTTTGTTTTATTTCCAATTTTAGTTTAAAATATTCCATATTTCACTATTAAGTGTATTTTAGCTGTAGGGTTTTCAGCTAGCTTTTATGAAATAGAGGAAGCTAGATTCTATTTTTAACTTACTGACAGTATTTCTTACAATCATGACTGGATATTCAAATTGCTCAAATCTTTTTTTCTGTGTTTAATGAAATATTTTTGATTATACACTTTTTCTCTTTTGTGATGTTAATATGGGGAATTGCTCTGATTGATTTTCAAATGTTAAATTAAATTCTTTGTTGGGATAAATGCCACTCAGCTGTGACCTATTATATTAAGTATTTCTGAGTTTGATTTATGTTTTGTTAAAGGTTTTCATTATATACTAAATTCCTGTAGAATCTGTAATATGTGTGCTTCTTGTTGTTGAAGATTTTGTTTATATATATATATGTTCTTTTTTTCTTCAGTCTTGATGGGGTTTACATAATTTGTTATTTTCAAGAAGCAACTTTTAACTTCCTTGATTTTCCCAACTGCCAGTTTTCTAGTTCATTGCTTTAAGTCCTACTTTTTTCCCCCTCCTTATGCTTACTTCAGGTTTAACTTTCTCTCATTTTTTCTAGTGTTTGTGTTCATAGAAACTTAGGTCATTGATTTTATATATCTTTTTTGAAATATAGTCATTCAAAACCATGAGTTTTATTCTAAGTGCCATTTGTCTGCATCCAGAAACTCCATGTGTTTTTAAGTCATTTTTTTATTTTTCAATTGCAGTTGACATGCAATATTATGTTAGTTTCAGGTGTACACCACAGTGGTTAGACATGATATAACTTACTAAGTGATCATCCTGATAAATCTCATACTCATCTGACACCATACATAGTTATTAGACTATTATTGACTATATGCCCCATGCTATACTTTACATCCCCATGACTATTCTGTAACAACCCATATGTGTTTTCATTATCACTCAGAACTATCTCCTAATTTGTGTTGTGAGTCATTCTTTAATTACTGTGTTTTTTAGAAGTATATAAATTTTCAAATATATGAGAATTTTCTATATATTTTTTATTAATTTTAAACTTAGTAATGTTGAGGCTTAAAAATATACTTGATAATTTTATCCTTTTAAAGTTTGTTATGTTCTACCTTGGTGAATGTTCCATATGATCATGTGTATTTTGCAGTTAACATTTGTAGTGTTTAACAAATGGCATTTAGATCAAGTTGGTTGATAGTATTCAATATTTCAAATATTCTACATCTATACTAACTTCTGTCTATTTCTTCTATCAATTATCAAGAGGGAGTGAAAATCTACCACTATGATCGGACATTTTTCTATTTCTCCCTTTTTTCTGTCTTTTTTATTTTCAACTACTTTGAAGCTCAAGATTAGGTATACATTATAAGATTGTTACAGTTTGTTGATAGATTGCCATTTTATTTTTATTTGTTTTTAAAGATTTATTTTTTTTATTTTTAGACAGCAGGGAAGGGAGGGAGAAAGAGAGGGAGAGAAACATCAATGTGTGGTTGCCTCTTGCACACCCTCTACTGGGGACCTGGCCTGCAACCCAGGCATGTTCCCTGACTGGGGAATCGAACCGGCAACCCTTTGGTTCACAGGCCAATGCTCAATCCTCTGCACTATACCATCCGGGGCAGAGTGGCCTTCTATAATTATAACATGTTCTTCATTATATCTGATCATCCTTTTTGTCTTGAAGCTTATATTATTTAATATTAAATTATTGATTGTACTTTTTATACTTTGAGTTTAAATGGTGTATCTTTACTGTTTTACTTTCAAGCTGTGTCTTTAAATATTACTTGTAATATTTATAAATAGCACTGTCAATATTGGCTTATTTGTCCAATTTATGGTTTATTTTGATCATATTCTGGTTAGTAAATACTATTAACCTCCAGAAAAGGGAAAATACCTTTTTTTGTCATGCTGCTAGTATGGAGGGATACATCCATCTAATATGTAGCTGAGTTTGGTTGGATTATGTTACAGCTTTCTATAAATTTATTTATTTTTTATTTTTAAATTTAGTTTTAGAGAGGGGAAGGGAGAGAGAGAGAGAGGAAGAGAAACATCAATGTGTGATTGCCTCTCATGCGCTCCCAACTGGGGGCCTGGCCTGCAACCCAGACATGTGCCCTAACTGGGAATCAAACCAGCGACCCTTTGGTTCACAGGCTGGCATTCAATCCACTGAGCTACACCAACCATGGCTAGCTTTCTATAAATTTAGTATATCAGTGACTTCATATAGTTTGAGAGTGAAATAAGAACTTTTACTTTAACAGTGTTTGGGATCTGGACACTAGGTAGATTTTAGATATTTATTTATGTTTCACATCCTAAATGCTTGATCTTCCTCTGCTTTACAACATGGCTGACAGCTTTGTGGCTCATTAGGGAATTTACTTTTCCTCTCAAGCTTTTCCTGACTTTCTGGGCTTTGAAAGACTTCTCTCTTCCCTGCTCCTCTAACCCAAGCATTCAGAATCTGCTACCTTCCTATCAATAAATGTTCAGTATACCTCTGGGATTTTTTTTTCTCCTGCCCTCCTCTCAACCTTTCACAGGCTACTGCTGGGCACTCTGTGAATTTCTGTGGACTCCTCTTGGTTCTCATGACCTACATCCTACCATTCATTAGCAGGCCAGAGCAAGGAATTCTCAGAGCGGTTTGGAAGCATGTCTCTCAACTCTTTTTCCACTAAGAAGCTTCTATGTACTACTCCCATGCACTTGTTTAGGCCTTTAGGAAAGAATTATTGACTAAATGCAGATATGTTCTATGGCTGGGCAGTCCTTTGTATTGTAATCCATCTTGTCTACCCATGAGACATTAAAAGTTATTTAAATTTTTGGAAGGTTTAATCCCATTGTCTGTGGTATGCTTCTTCTCTTCCCACTGTTCCAGCAAACCAGAAAATATCCATACCTCCTTTTCTCCTAGGATGGGTGCATCATGTTGAAAATTTAGTTTATTTAGATACCTTTATACCTTCGGCTCTGATATTTTTTAAAAACAAACCAAAAACCTTGTTTCTTATCCAGCTTATTCTTATTGTTGGGATAGAAGCAACGGTCTTTTTAAGCTTCAATATATTAATTGGCAATAGAAAGTCCCCACTGGAAACTCCTTTGAAAAATTTAGCTCAGCTAATTAATCATTTTGGCAAGAACTGATACCTCAAAACAGCCACACTTACCATTCTAAAAGATATTCTATCTCTCTATTTAGAAGTTTAAATACTTTTACCCAGTTCCCACTTTTACTCATTTATTGTAAGAAAAAAATTAAATATGGTTAAAGTTAAGAATATTTAAATGCATGACAAATCCTTGGCTAGACTAAGAAAAAAAAAGAGAAAAATGAAATAAAATCAGAAATGAAACAAGGGACATTAAAACAGATGTGCTGCAGAAATAAAAAGGATCATAAAAGATTATGAATAATTATATGCCAATAAACTGGATAACTTAAAAGAAATGGATAGAGCCCTAAAAACATACAACATACCAAGACCAAATTATGAAGAATTGGAAAGTCTGAAAATACCTATCACTAGTATGGAGATTAAATCAGTAATCAAAAACCTCCCTAAGACAAATCCAGGACCAAATGGCTTACTTACAGGGATGTCCAACTGTTTGGAGTCTCTGGGACACACTGGAAGAAAAAGAGTTGCCTTGGCCCACACGTTAAATACATCACAACACCTAATCACAAAAGAATCTCATAATGTTTTAAGTAAATTTACGATTTTGTGTTGGGTTGCGTTCATAGCCATTTGGGGCTGCATGCGGCCTGCAAACCGCAGGCTGGACACCCCTGGCTGAATTCTATCAAACTTTTAAAGAATTAATGTCTATTCTTTCAAAGTCCTCCAAAAAATTGAAGAGGGAAGACTTCTAAATTCATTTTTTAATGCCAGCATTACCTTGGCACCAAAACCAGACAAAGATACCACAAGAACAGAAAACTACATTTGTTAAAGAGATGAAATTAACTACTAATAAATATAAATGCAAAAATCCTCAACGAAATACCAGCAAACAAAATTCAACAGCACACTAAAAGGATCATACACCATGGCCAAGTGGGATTTATCCTAGAAATGTAAGAATGACTCAACATATAAAAATCAATTAACATTATATGCCACATTAATAATACAGGATAAAAGTCACGAGATCATTCAAAAGATGCAGAATATTTAAAAAAATTCAACACCTTTCATAAAAATCTCAAACTCTGAATGGATGGAAAGCACTTTAATATAAAAAAGGTCACGTAACAAGCATATAGCTAACATTATACTCATGATGAAAAACTGAAAGTTTTTCCTCTAAGATCATGAATGAGACAAGAATGCCCCCTGAAACTACTTCTATTGAACATAGTACTCAAAGTCCTAGCTAGAGCAATGAGGAAAGAAAAAGAAATTAAAGGCACCCAAATTGCAAAGGAAAAAGTAAAAATGTCCCTGTTTACAGATGACATGATTGCCATATAGAAAACCCTAAAAAATTCATCAAAAAAGCTGTTAGAACTGACAGACAAATCAGTAAAGTTGCAGGGTACAAAATCAACATACAAAAATCACTGTACTTGAACAATAAAAAATAAGTCAGTTGTTTCAATATAATAATAACAAACTATCTAAAAAGGAAATTAGAAAGACAATCACATTTATAATAGTATCAAAAATAATACTGAGGAAGAAGCTTAACTAAAGACCTGTATACTAAGAACTACAAAACATTAGTGAAAAAAATTAAAATACAAAAAGAATCCCATGATTATGGATTAGAATAATTAACATTGTTAAAATATATGTACTACTTAAAGTGATCTATAAAATCAATTCAATCTCTATTAAAATCTCAATGCCATATTTTATAAAAATAGACAAAAAAGTTCTACAATTCATATGAGATTACAAAAAAAAAAAAGAAACATGAATGACCACATCAATTCTGAGAAAAGAGAATAAAACTGGAGATATCACAGGTCTTTATTTCAAACTATATTACAAAGCTGGAGACATCACACTTTCTGATTTCAAATTGTATTGCAAAGCTATAGTAAGCAAGAGAGTATGGTATTGGCATAAAAGAGACACACAGACCAGTGAAACAGAGTACAGAAATAAATCCAAGCATATACTGTCAACTGATCTTTGACAGGGCTGCCAAAAATGTACCATGCAGAAAGGATAGTCTCTTTAACAAATGTGCTAGGAATACTGGATATCCACGTGTAAAATAATACGCCATACACAAAAATCAACTCAAAATGTTTTAACGATTTAAGCATATGTCCTGAAACTAGAATCTCAGGAAGAAAACATAGGAGAAAAGCTTCATAACATCGGTTTTAACAATGATTTCATGGATATGAAATCACAGGCAACAAAAGCAAAACTAGACAAGTAGAACTACATCTACCTGAAAAGCTCTGCAAAGAAAAAAAAAAGAAAAGGCAACTTACAGAATGGGAGAAAATATTTGCAAACAATATACCTCCAGAATACATAAAGAAATTCTACAACTCAATAGCAAAAACTAATAACCCAATTTAAAAGTGGGCTAGAGACTCGAATACACATTTCTCTGAAGAAGACATACTAATGGCAAATAGGCATATGCAAATTGCTCAACATTACTAACCATTAGGGCAATGCAAATCAAAACCACCATGTGAGATATCGCCTTACACCTGTCAATTGAGCTATTATCAAGAAAACAAAACAAGTATTGGTGAAGATGTGAAGAAATTGGAACCCTTGCACACTTTTAAGGAATGCAAAATAGTGCAGCCACTATGGAAAATAGTGTGGAATTTCCTCAAAAACAAACACACAAAAAAGCAACCACATGATCCAGCAATCCCAATATCCAAAGAAATTGAAATAAGAATCTTGAAGAGATATTTAGCACAATGTCATTTGCAGCACTATTTGCAATAGTCAAGATGTGAAAACCATCTAAATGTCTATCAACAGATGAATGGGTGAAGTAAATTTGTTATATACATGCAAGGGAATACTATTCAGTATTTGAAAGGAGGAAAATTATGCAACAACATGATGAACCTTAAGGACATTATACTACAGTAAATATGCCAGACACATAAGGACAAATACTGCATGACTCTTCTTATGTGACGTATCTAAAATAGTCAGACTCATAGAAGTAGTTGCCAGGTGCTGGAGGAAGAGCAAAATGGGCAATTGCTAATCAACAGCCATGAAGTTTCAGTTAAATAAGACCAATAAACTCTAGAGACATGAAGTACAACATTGCACCAATAGTCAACAATATTGTACAGCACACTTTAAAATTTTTAAGAGGGTAGATCTCTTACGACAAAATTAAATTTAAAGAGTTTCAATACATTAGCATTTTTATTTGAAGAACTGCAAAAAAGTAAATACTTAATAATCAATAATTAGATGTTATTATTCATTTCCATGTTCAAATATTTTGCAGCAAAGAAAAAGTCGATTTTTGAAGCCTCCGTAATGTGAAAAATGTTCAGATTTTTTTCAAAAGGTTATGTGTTGAATTCCGAACACAGTAGTAGGGGCTAACTATACATAGGCGAATAAAACAGACATGGCTTCTGCCTGAATGAAACCTAAAATATAGAAGAGACAAGGTAGGAAACAAATATATAATCCCAAATTTGGGCGATATAGGAAAGAAATGAAAAGGATGCAGATCTCTAATATCAGGTCCACAGCCCCACTTAGTACAGAAAGGTCATTAGAAGAGGCGAGGTCACATGAGTGTCCGAAACAACAGGGCAGGCAGTGGGAACAGCATGTGTAAAGCTCGGAGGAGGAGCTAGAATTCTACCTGGTTTGCAAACGGATGGAATGTCGCATGACTGAAGCATCGTCATTAAATAGGGTGTTATGGTGTAAAAGGTTAAATAAGCAGCAACAGACCTGTTTATTCATGGCTTTAAAGTCTTTACACAGCATGAAAACCAAGGGGTTTACATTTGTTTCTCAGTGGAAGTGTTTCTTATCTAAGTGTTTACATTGATTTTCAACTTGGTCTGGTTCACATTACCGCAAAAAACAACAACAAAAAAACCCAAAAAAACTTTTTCGAGTGGAGAATTGATTGAAGAAAAGCGTAAGAAGTAAGGAGGCCTGGCAGGAGGCTCCTCGTAGTCCAGGTGAGAACGAAAAGCAGTGCGCTTACAGAGGTCACAGCCTCTTTATGAACGGCGGCCAGATTTGAGGTGTATTTTGGGAGGGAAGGGCTTGGGCTTTCTGATAATTTGGATGAGGGCATGAAAGAGAAAATGAGCTAGAAGGATTGATAACCAGCTGAAAGAGAAAAACTGAAAGGAGACTGATACTAATTTCTGAAGTGGGGCGGAGACAGAAAGGAAAATTACGGGATGAAGGAAACTATAAACCAAGTCCTTTATTTTAGTTATACTAACCTTCGCATCCAAAGGAGGATAGTAAGGTTGAACTTAAAACTAATGGGGAGGTTTGGGCTGAGGTTAACTTGAGAAGTTGTCATCATACACTTTTAGGTGAGAAAACAACAAAGTAGAATTAATAAGGTATATATTCTGTGATCTCAGTTATATAAAAAAAAATATACAACTATCCTCCAAAATTGAGTTATTGGCAATTGTCCCTACCTGGAGGGATAACAACTAAATTTATTATCTTCCTTGTGACCTTAAATATTTATTGAACATAGAAACAAATATTAATTTTTAAAGGGAGTTTATTAAAACATATTGAAGACAGTATAGTCTCTGAGGCTCTAGAAAGAGCTATTCCCTCCATCTCTTTTCTCAGGGTTTCCTTGACCCCTCTCTGCCTATGGACTCATCTTCTCTCACTCCAAACATTAAGCTTTAATTTAAAAAATAGTCATTTCAAATAGTGTTAATAATTTGTCATCTTCTGGTGTTTTGTGTTACCAAACAGGATTCTGAATCCTTTGTACTTTTCTTGACTTGAATATAGCTTTCCCTTCTCCTCAGATGTTCACAAAATGAATTATTATTTTCAATAATAATTTTAATTGTATTTTTACATTACTATTTATCCCTCTTTTACCCTCTTCCACCTCCACCCACCCACTCATCCCCTGCAATTACCACACGGTTGTCTATGTCCATTCTTTTTTGCTCAATCCCTCTACCCTCTAATGCTCCCACCCAGAGCTGTCATCCTGTTCTCTATCTAAGAGTCTGTTTCTAACTTGATTTTTAGTTCAGTGTGTTCATTAGATTCCACATATGAGCGAAATCATATGGTTATTGTCTTTCTCTGCCTGGCTTATTTCACTAAGCATAATGTTCTCTAGGACCATTATTGCTGTCGCAAAGGGTAAAATATTTTTACAGCCGACTAGTATTCCATTGTGTAAATGTACCATAGTTGTTTTAGCCATTCTTCTACTAATGGATGCTTGGGCTGCTTCCAAATCTTGGCGATTGTGAATAACACTGCAATGAATACAGTGGTGGTCACATTCTTTCAAATTAGAGCTTCCAGTTTCTTCAGATAAAACCCCAGAAGTAAAGTTGCTGGGTCATTTCCATTTTTAATTTTTTGAGGACTCCATACTGCTTTCCACAGTGGTTATACAAATCTATATTCCCATCAACAGTGAAGAAGGGTTCCCCTTTCTCTGCATCCTTGGTAGCACTTGTTGTTTGTTGATTTATTGATGATAGCCATTCTGACCGGCCTGAGGTGATATCTCATTGTGGTTTTAATTTGCATTTCTCTGATGACTAGAGACATTGAACATCATTTCATATGTCTGATAACCATCTGTATAACCACTTTGGAGAATTGTAGATTCAGATTCTTTTCCTATTTTTTAATTGGTTTTTTTTTTTTTTTTTTGGTGTTGAGTTATATGAGTTGTTTATAAGTTTTGGACATTAAACCCTTTTCAGATGTATTGGTGAATATGTTCTCCCATTCAGTGGGTTGTTCTTTAAATTTTGTTAGTGGTTTCCTTTGCTGTGCAAAAACTTTTTAGTTTTATACAGTCCTGTTTTAAAAGACCTATACTCAGAAAATTATAAGATGTTGATGAAAGAAATTGAAGATACACATAAGTAGAAGCACATATTGTGTTCATGGATAGGAAGGAATTAACATCATTAAAAAGTCCATATTTCCCAAAGCAACCTATCAATTCAGTGTAATTTCTATCAAGATACCAATGATATATTTTACAGAACTAGAAAAAATATTTCAAAAATGTATATGGAACCACAAAAGGTCCCAAATAGCAAGTGATCTTGAGAAAGAAGACCAAAGCTGGAGGAATCATATTACCTAATAGCAAACTAAACTATAAGGCCATAGTATTCAAAACGGCCTAGTACTAGTGTAAAAACAGACACACAGATCAATGAAACAGAAGAGAGCCCTGAAATAAAGCCCCATCTTTATAGTCAATTAATATGTGAAAGAGGAAGCAAGCACATACAATGGGCTAAAGATAGTTTATTCAATAAAATGTGTTGGGAAATTTGGACAGATATGTGAAAAAGAAAGAAAGAAAGAAAGGAAGAAAGGAAGAAAGGAAGAAAGAAAGAAAGAAAGAAGAAAGAAAGAAACTAGATCACCGTCTTATGCCACACACAAAAATAAATTTAAAATGGATTAAAGACTTAAATATTAGATCCCAAACCATAAAAACCCTAGAAGAAAAAATAGGCAGGAAAATCTGACATTGCTCATAGCAATGTTTTTCTTATATATGTCTTCAGGCAATGGAAACAAAAGAAAGAATTATTTTTAATCTATAAACATGTGTAATAATTCTTGGACCTTTCATTATTTCTTATAGTTACTATTGAATCTTTTCAAGATTCAAATATTGAATCTTTTCAATATGTATTTTCAAGATTAACTTTTTACCAATATAATTCTCTATTTTTTATTTAGTATTCCAATGCAATGATATTGCACGCGCACACACACACCCCTCTTCTTGACCTTTCATATGTTTCATCTTCTTAATTTCACTGCCTTTTCCTTCTGGGTCTTGTCTCTGGTTGTCTCTGTACTACATGAATTAATTTTCATTCTTTCCTGCAAGCTATTTATCAATCGCTTTTTAAAAATTTCAATCAAGTTTTATACCTATATAATCTTCTCATCATAGGTGATTTCTTCCTTAAAATCTATTCTTTTAAATATATGTGCCATTTTCTTCACTATTTTTAGAAAATGAATCAAAATTAAAAAGTTTTATTTAATGTTTTTCCATTTATTGGGTGACACTGAAAATTATACAGGTGTTAGGTACACAATTCCATAACATCACCTGTATTGTGTATTTACCACCCCAATTCAAGTCTCCTTCCATCACCATTTATCCTCCCTATACCCCTTCACCTCCGCATACCCTGCCTGCCCTCAGCAATCATGAAAAAGTTCTCTTCTTTTAATATCTATGTCTGTGTATTTTAAAAGGAGCAGGGTTTTTCCCATGTTTGCTTATTTGGCAGGAAGTCCCTCCTCACAGGCCCTCTTATTGCTATTCTCGCCCCTTGTCTTTCCCACTCTGAGAGGAATCCCTACTATTCCAACTTTCTACAATGTAAGTTATTTTGCCCCCAAAGGAAAATTTGCTTTCACTTTCCTTGATTTACCTAATATACTACCTCACTCCCAGGGAGGTCATTTACACTAGTTCAGGAGGCATGCCACTCTTTGAGAGGGGTTGATACTGGCATCACTTCTCCATGACAGCTCCAGTCCCATTTTGTCTTGCATCTAGCATAAATCCCAAGTTTCTAGCATGTGGCAGGCACCTGTATTAGTTTGCTCTTGCTGTTGTTAACAAGTTACATCGGCTCTGTTTCCCTGGAGAATGCTGAGTAATACTCCCACTTTCTTTTGATGAGTGTATTGATGCAATTTCTGATAGCAGATTTCAATACAAGAAGAGTTATCATAGGTGAAAGAATAAGGATGTTGTTACATAATGGTAAAATGGTCTATATTCCAAACACACAAAATTTCTTCATGTATATGCACTTAATAACAAAGGAATAAAATATGTGAGCAAAAAAACTGGTAGAACTGCAAGAAGGCATAACTAAGTCATTCTGGTTGGATATTTTAACACCTCTGTATCAGAAATAGATCCAGCAGGCAGAATATCAGTAAGGACAAAGTTGAACACAAAGCACCATCAATCAACTGGATATAATTGACATCTATAGACTACCTCATCCAACAATAGCAGAATATGCGTTCTTAAGCTCATGGTGGGTGTTCATCAATAGAGATCACCTATGGGTCCATAAAACACACCTTAACAAATTTTGAAGAATAGAAATCATAAATGTCTGCTCTCAGACCAAAGTACAATTGAATTAGAAATCAATAACGGAAAGATAGTTGTAAAATCACAAATGCTGGGGAGTAAACAACACATTTAAAAATAACACATGGGTCAGCGAAGAAATCAAGAAAAAATTTAAAATATTTTGAACTAAGTGGAAATAAAATATCAAAATTTGTTGGATACAATGAATGCAGTACTTAAGAGGGAAATTTACAGCATTAAATGTATATATTAGAAAAGAAATACCTGAAACGAATCATCTAAGCTTCCATCTTAGGAAACTAGGAAAATAAAAATAAATTAAATCCAGTATAAGCAAAACAAAAGAAACAGAAGTTAGAGGAGAAATCATGAAACTGAAAACTAGAAAGTAATAGAGAAAAATCAATGAAACTAAAAGCCAGTTCTTTGAAAAGATCAATGAAATAAATACACCTATAATTGGGCTTACTGTGAAAAAGAATAATTGACAAAAATTGTAATATTAAAAATCAAAAACGAAAAGGGGACATCAGATCCCATGGATATTAAATGGATAATAAAGACAATGGCAGGGAGGGAGGAGTGAACATGGCAGGTGGGTGGTGGGTAGGGCACAGAAGAGTAATAGGGGAAAAGTAGGGATAACTCTAACTGAACAATAAAAATATTTAAAAATAAATAAAAGTAAATAAACAGAATCTTAAAAAAGAGTAATGCAATATCCATTAAATCAGTAAAGAGAGATGTATGAACCTAGAATATAAACGGTCACACTTGTTGCTAATAAAAATGTGGTGTGAATGTAAATCTAAATTTCATAGTTCTTTGTGTATTACCTTTTATTTACAAGAGTTTGAAATCACCCAATGGCAGCTTAATGATAGGCTGTCAGTTTTGGGTTATTTTTATTATCATAAATGTTTGTTACTTTCAAATGTCTGAAGAGTAATGTTCAAATCTGAAAAGAGTTGAAAAAAAAAAAAAGAAATACTATGGACTCTACTCAACACATGCAAATTTGATAACCTGGATGAAGTGGACTAATTCTTTGATTGCCATAATTTGCCAAAACTGATACAAGAAGAAACTCTCTGAATAGGCCGATATCTATTAAAGAAAATGAATGAACAATTAGTAACATTCCAAAACAGAAAGCAACAGGCCCAGATGGGTTTACTGGTGAATTCCACCAAACATTCAAAGAAGAAATATTACCAATTCTCTACAATCTCTTTTAGAAAATAGAAGCAGAAGGAATACTTCCTAACTTATTCTGAGACCAGTATTATTCTAAGACAGAAGCCAGATTGAAAAATAAGACAATAAAACTACAGACCAATCTCTCTCTTAAAATACTAATACATTGAATCCAACAATGGGTAAAAGAATTAGTGTCATCCCTCACTATCTGTGGGTATTGGATTGAGGACCACCTGCCTCCCACAGATATCAAAACCCACAGATGTTCAAGTCCCTTAGTTGGTCTTCTGTATCTGTGAGTTCTCCATCTGCAGATTTAACCAACTTTGGACTGAACATATATATTTTGGATCTGTGGTTGGTTGAGTCATGGATGCAGAACCCATGGGTACAGAGGGCTGACCTGATATACTGCAACCAAGAGAGACTTACCCCAGGCATGAAAGACTGGTTTTACATTAAAAAAAAATAATAATAAATAAAAATCAATTAATGTAATCCACCACATCAACAGGCTAAAAAAAAAAAAAAAATCACATGCTCATATCAATAGATGTTGAAAAGGCATTTGGCAAAATTCAATACCCATTCATGATAGGAACCCTCTCTGCAAACTAGGTTTAGTGGGGAACTTCCACAACTTGATAAAAACAAAAAAATCTGCAAAAAATCTACAGTTAACATCACACTTAATGGTGAGAAATTCAAACTGTCCAACTAAATCATGAATAAAGCAAAGATGTTCCCCCTTGCCACTGCTTTTAAATATTGTACTGAAAACCTTAGCTAATGTAATAAGGCAAGAAAAGAAAAATAAAAGGTTTACAGACTGGGGGATAACAAATGAAATTGCCTTTGCTAGCAGATGACATTGTCATCTAATTATCTGAAAGAAAAAAACCCCTGAAACTATTAAAATGATTATAGCAAAACTGTAGGGTACATGGTTAATATACAGAAGTCAATTACTTTCCTATGTAACAGCAATGAACAAGTGGAATTTGAAGTTAAAAATATTACCATTTACCCAGCACCCCCCAAAATGAATTACGCCTATATCTAACAAAATATATGTAAGATGTAGATGAAAAAGTTCAAGTCTGACACCAGTTCAGAGACTGGATTTAAAATTATGGGACAGGATGTGATCATCTGGAGAGTGAGTGTAGTCAGAAAAATAGATGCGATACAAGGATTAAGCCATTGCCACTCTGATATTTAGGCCTGTGAGCAAGGGGAAGGAGAAACAAAGGAGGCTGCGGTGAAGTATGTTCTAGTAGAGCTTCCCTGGGAAAGCTGGATGGGGATGATGGAACCCCATCCTCCTCCGGGGGATGCCTCCCAGTCCAGACCTGCCTGGACCTATGTGGGTGATGCTGCCCAATTCTGGAGGTCAGTATTCACAATGCTACTTGGCTCCTAGCCTTGGTTGGAACTGTGTCTTTCAACCCCATCCCAAACGTAACATGTTTTTTTTTCTAAAACTGTTCAGAACTGGGTGGGAAGGAATGGTGCTTTATTTAGGGCTCCCTGAGGGCCTCTTGAAAGAAAAACTGAAAAGTGCATTTGGTTTGGAGAATCGAACAAACCATTGTGATTTTTTAAAAAATCATGAACTAAATTGATCAAATATTTAGGGTACAATATTATATTTTTCTACAAAATAGTAATATAATTTTTAAATGTATCATAGTATTTTTGTCCAGTACTTAATTTTACCTTCCCTTTTTTCTCTTTAAAAAGCAACAAATTCTTCTTGGTGTTCTTTGAAATCCTGTAATTCAGAATTTGGTTAGGGCCATGTGCCTTAGGACTTGGTTAAAAGGTGATCTTATTTGAATGTTGATGTTTTCCTTTTGTAGGCATATGTGAGTAGCACAATTACACAGTTATTTTATAGTCACAGTTGAAGTCGCGTGGGATCAGTAATTAACATTGTTTGACAGAATCAAGTAGCATGTGCGGGTTTGGAATACACTTAAGTGTTTAAAGAAGATGGGAAGTGTCCATGCCAAAGTGATTACATCTAGAGACACCCTTGACTTAACAGAATCTCAAATCTTTGCTATTCTGGCCCTAACATTTCATGTTTTCCTAGAAGTGTGCTCCCTACCTCTCCTAGTCTCCTTTGTTTTCCCTTCCCCTTGTTTACAATTCTAAATATCAGAGTGGCAATGGATTAATCACTGGAACACATCTACTTTTCCTACTATACACACTCTCTAGATGATTTCATCCTGTCCCATGACTTTAAATCCAGTCTCTGAACTGATGTCTCACTTGGGCTATTCCTCTGAGCCTGAGAATCATGTATCTAATCCCCTGCTCAATATTTCCACTTGGATGTTCAACAGGCATCTTAAACTCCCTGTATCTAATAACTGATCTCCTGTTCTTCACTCCCCAACCCTACCCCAGATGACTTCTTTCCCAATTTTTCTCACCTCAGTTAACTGCATATACATTCATCGTCCAGTTACTCAGTGAAAAGTGTCTGGTGTATATCTTTTCCTTCCATTGCAAAGATTGTCAGTCATACTTCGGATATGTCCCAAATCCATCTCTTCATCATCGCCTTCACTGCTAGCACCGTCATCTCCTACATCTCCTTTGGATTACTGCAATGGTGTCGTTACTTCTTCTTCCAAACTTTCCCCTCCCCCAAATAAGTCAAGTGATTTTGTTAAAACACAAATCGAGTTAGGTTACCTCCTCCTCCAGCCACTCTAGGTCCTTGTTTTTCTTCACACTGCAGGCATTCTCTGCTCCACAATGTCAGGAGAATCTGCTTGGCATCCTCTCCACCTAGATGTGTACATGGTTCCCTCCCCTACCTCCTTCAGTGTGAGTTACGGTTACCTCCTCCAGGAGGCCTTCCCTGCTCTTCCTACCTAAAATTTCAGCCCTGCCCCCCACAACTTGATGCGTCTTCTCTCTGCTTTACTTTCTTTCCTTTAACACATGTCTCTTTAAAAACAATTATTATTATGTAATTTTCTGCATCTCCTGTTAGACTGTGAGGGACTTTTGTCTGTTTCATTCACTGTTGCAATTATAGTGTCTAGTACCATATGTGAGATACATAACTATTTGTTAAATGAATAAATGGTCGGCACATGTTTAAGAGGAAGGAGGGCCGAATAATGCCAAATATGCATAATTATTTTTCCTAAATTTGCCATCTTATCAGAACTGCTCTTCCCTAAGGCAGAGTGAGCGAAGGGGCAAAGGGAGGCCTTGGGTGTTGTCGTGCACGGAGCTCCAAGAACACAGAAGGAAAGAACAGGGCTGGGAATTAGGGACCCCGTAACATTTTCTTTGTTTCCACATTCTGAATTTAAAACTAGGGTGATGTTGCAGTCATAGTCCCTGAATATCTAAAACAGAGGTCTTCCGTCTGCAGTCTGAGGGTTAAACCTGGCCTGCAGTCTGATTTCTGTATGGCCCTTCCTTGACTTAAGAATTGTGTTTATGTTTTGAAAGGAGGAAGAGGAGGAAAGCATCCTGCTACTTCAATCCCTAACCTTCCTCCATGAAAGAGAACTTAACTTCTGAGTTTAGTTTTGTTGCATTTTCCATCTAAGAGACGCTATTTGTGCAATCCGTGCCATGCCAAGAAACAGACGTTTCGACACACAAACTGCTGTCTTCGGGAAGCATTGGAGGACTCTGAAATTGAGAGACATCCTGCATTCACCCCCATCTCAGTGGGGAAAACCAGTACCTCCTCCTGACATATTTCCAGGCCCTGAGTGAGAGCAGCAGGGATGAGTCTGTCCTTCGTTTTTTCTTCCAGCTGGAGACATCAGGTACTCTCTGCAAGGGCACTTTGAAGAACAGGCTGCAGTGCACTCAGGAAATGGTGTTTGAGAGACAATGAAAGGAGCCCTGGCTTAAAGTATATTAAGGGATCACAGGAGTACATCTTGACTGCATTTTCAGATCTTTTGATTCAAAGACACACATCTTCTTATCTCCCAAGGGGTGAGGCCAACCTAGCACGGGATATAGACAGGGCCTCCCAAATAAGGTTGCTGACTACATGTCAGAGATAATTAGTGAGCACACGGTGAGGGGCTCTTTCCCTGCCCTTGGCACAGAGGAAAGATGAAGCTGGGAGGGAACTCAGGCTGTGTGTGCTGAACCGCCAGCCTAGATGTGCACGGCAA
This sequence comes from Mormoops blainvillei, assembly GCA_004026545.1. Taxonomy (NCBI): domain Eukaryota; kingdom Metazoa; phylum Chordata; class Mammalia; order Chiroptera; family Mormoopidae; genus Mormoops; species Mormoops blainvillei. Next base: position 486,303 of record PVJD01000171.1, read on the forward strand.
CATGCACCAAGGTGGCACTGAAGTGGTCAGGTGTCCACTGGAGCCACACTGGGAAGGAGATACATTATCCTTGCACTGCCTTGCAGTTTTGCATGCCCGCTGCATTAGGATATTTCACTCACATTATTCCACAGAGTAATAGGGGGCCAGAGGGTGTGAGTGGGTGTGAGCAAAGGGAATGACAAATGTAGCTAAAATCTGTTATTTTTGATGATTCCATGTTAAGATTCAAACCAATAAAGTTCCATTTTAGACATGTTACATTTGAAATGTGCCACTTCCTGGATAAGATTTGAGGTGATTAACCATAACGGGGCATGCATAAAATTAAATTAATATGAATACTCAAAACTGTGAAAAGGAAAGCCAAGTGGCGAATCCGAGGCTTAGGAACAATCATTGTGATCAACGTCCACATTTCCTTCAGTTTGCTGCTAGCCAACTCACTTTCTTTGATAAAGCTACATGGCTCTAACGTCTAGTCAGACCCTGCAAGCAATGAATGAACTGCCACACAATACAGTCTTCTCATTCCTTCTGTAGCCAACTGTGCAGGAGAGTCAGGGAACAGATTCCCTTCAGAGATATCCTAGCTTTCTAACTACAGATGCTTTTCCGAATTTATCAACGTTTATTTGGCCAGCAAATTTTTTGTTAGGAAGTGGTGTGAATAAAACCACACTAGCACAGATTCTTGACTCATAAATTGAGAAATGGGCATCAAGGGAAATTCTAACATAACTGTGGACTATTTTCTTACTTCCAATTGTTTTTAAGGTTACTTGTTTAACAGAGACACTGTGGGCATTTTTATTTTATTTTATTTACTTCTGTCATTCCTCTGCAATTTAATTGGACTGCTTTCTCACCTCACACATCCTATTCACTCACTCTACACACTCCTGTCTTCTCTTGCAGAAACGAAGAAAGATGGGTAAAGATTTCTTTGAAGTTGTTTTAGCTCCCATGAGAGTGTACACGCTATCTTCTTATAAGTCATACACACACACACACACACACGCACACACATATCTATTAAAAAAAAAATCACTGTAGTACAGTTGCAGGCATAGCCAAGCATGTTAACCAAAACTCCAAGTGCTTTTGGCCTTATGTGTGTTCTCTGAAATAATGTGTGATTTAATTAATATGACACCAGCATGGTAGAGACCCATAATTCTGATATATAATATTAATTACACTCTTAAAAGGCTAATGCTGTTACCTGAGAGTTATTCTATGATCTTTTTCCTTTACACTTTGCAGTGATGTGGAACCATGAGGCCTTGCCCGTCCTCAGACCTTCAGATTCATGTATACTAGAATTTACACAAGTCCATCAATATCAAAAAAGCCTCTCACATCTCAACATATTTGAGAATGAATCATAATATCCTTACTACACTGTGTCATCATTCAGCGGTTCTTATACCCAAAAATCACACATCCCTCCATTCAACTGCACAAACCCCAAACCCAGAAATTATGTTTGAGAACAGCTTACCCCTCATTCCGAGTCAAATCCATCACAAATTTCTCTTTACTATACCTCCTAGGTAGCTCTCCAACATATTGTTTTTTCTTTAATTCCACATCCTCCTTGTTTGTGATACCATAATTTCTAATATTTGCTCTGGTGCTCTGCTAATCTGTTTGCTACAAAGTAGCCAGGATTATCATTATAAATGCAACTCTAATCATGGTATTTAGCATCCACACTCCCCTCATACACCATACAGTCATACCTTGGTCCGCGTTGGCTTCAGAACTTGTCAAACCCCGTACTCATTGCATTTTGACAAGAAAAAAAATGTTTCAGCACATGGCACTTGTTCGAGGCTCGTCGCACTTGCTAGAATTCCTATGATTCACAATACCGCCCCAGAAGAGAACATGCTTCAGTGTCCGGCATTCTTCGGTTTTGGCACTCATTGCGAGTTCTGGAATCAATTAACGACGAGTACCGAGGTACCACTGTGATGGCTCACCATTTCAGATACCTTAATTGAGAATTATTACCTTATTTCAGAGGATGTTTGAGGAGAGGAATGTTTTAGAAAATATTTCCTTTAATTTTTTCCAGGAGGAACTTCCACAAATTATTACACCATGAAAATGGAAGTGTAGAGGGAATCAAGGCTGATACCAAAGGTGAAATGCAAATTGCCCTGACTTATGATGTAAATGCTTCTCTCCCACCTCTGTAAGCCCTTTTCGGTCAAATCTATACCACGCCTCCCAAAACCCTCCCCCACTTGGCCCAGCATAAAAGGAATGCGGGGCTATTGTTCTGGGCTCAGAATTTGGAGTTTGTCTCCTCTGGGCCCGTGCACGTAAATAAAGATCGTGCTCCTAACCCCTCAGTGTCTGGTCGTTTCATTTTTCCGTAACAGAAGAACATGGGTATGGAAAGAAACTGCATTTGAAGTCAGGAAACCTAAATTTCAATTTGAATTCTTCCACTACATATAGGTGTGTGATGCTGAAAAATTCAGTTAACCTTTCTGAGTGCCAGTTTTGTCATGTGAAATTGTTCTTACTACAAAGTATCATTGAAAAAATGAAGGACTATATGTAGAAGTGCTGTGAGAAAAATATGACATATGAATGCAAGACATTAATATTATTAAGAAAAAAATGCTAAGATGTAGCCTTCAAGGAATACAAAAGAAATTTCTGAGTTTCCATAAGAAAATGGTAATTTATACTCACACCTTTCTACCACCTATTTTCATGTTTGAATGTTTTCTTTCAAACATTCAGACCAACAGCATGCAAATAAAGCTATTCAGAACTTACACTTAGAGTCTAAGTAGGGACTGGAGACTACTACAGACTTCCAACCATGTTTATATAGAGAAATCAACACCTGAAAGCAGCAAAGGAAGCTGCAGAGCTCACCCCAGAGAGGACAGGTGGCAAAAAACTGTGTGGAAAGAGCAGGGATGGGGGCAGAAGAGGTGGGAGACCTAATATGACAGAACGGATTAAAATCGCACTCTAGGAAAAGAGACACACCCTAAATACCACCTTAGAACAGTTTTGAGACCTAGTGGTACAGAGCACTGGCTGCTAAAGAACCCATAAAAAAAGAATTGAGAATGTGCCAGACCAAAAATTAAAACCTTGAAAGATGCCATTCCGGGCTACAGCAGACTAGTTGGAAGGGAAGGGGCTGCATCTAAAATTGGGGGTGAAAGGAAAGAAGATAGCAAGTCTTAGAAATTAAGGGATCTACTGTAGAGGGAATCAAGGCTGATATAAAAGATGAAATGCTAATTGCCCTGACTTATGATGTAAATACTTCTCTCCCACCTCTGTAAGCCCTTTTCGTGCCAAATCTATACTACGCCTCCCAATACCCTCCCCCACTTAGCCCAGCATAAAAGGAATGCGGGGCTATTGTTCTGGGCTCAGAATTTGGAGTTTGTCTCCTCTGGGCCCGTGCACGTAAATAAAGATCGTGCTCCTAACCCCTCAGTGTCTGGTCTTTTCATTTTTCCGTAACACTACAGGAAAATTAAAAAACCACTGAGGACAAAGAATGTATGATCTCATTAATATGTGGATTCTAAACCCCCCCCCCCCAAATTCCACACTCACAGATACAGAGAACAGATCAATGATTGCTGAGGTGGGAAGAGGGTCAAAATGGGTGAAGGGGCAAGAAGGTACAGGCTTCCTGTTATAAAATAAATAAGTCGTGGAGATGTAATGAGCAGCATGTCGACTCTGGCTAATAAGACTATCTTGTGTTTTGAAAGTTGCTAAAAGTAAATCTAAGAAGTTCACATCACATGAAAAAAAATTTTTATAACAAAGTATGGTGGTGTACACTTGAAATAATATTATATGTTAATTATACCTCAATTTTTTTAAATCACAACATCAGAAGACATAATATACCCCCTCCCCACCAATACTAAGCACTACTGATTTTTAAAGACCGCAGTGCAGTATGCGGTGGGGGGGACAGACGGCCTCTGCAAAATAAGCCCTGTCAGCCCAAGACACTGCTCTCCCCTGACTAGAGGACCTATCACTGATGAGACAGGAAATGATGTAATTTCAAATTCGCATAAATTGGCATACAATATCCATATAAAAGTTTTATAAATAGAAAAATGTGATCAAAGGTGTCAGCTGACAAAAATTTTCCAACAAAAATAAAGCAGGTAAAAACTATGACTTAACACTACAGCCTGAGCTAAAAGCTCTCAAACTAGTTTTATTATTGTGAATAAAATGTCAAATCAGAAACTCAATGAAGAACCAAAACGGGTACACACACACAGGATATAAAATGTGAATGATTGAACACAAAAAAGAAAAGAAAGAAAGAAAGAAAGAAAGAGAGGAACCCTATATGACCCTATTTAATGGGGTCCAGCCAAGGACTCCCCCAAAGGGGGATCGGTAATGGTGTCCACTTTGTGGGGTGTCCAAAAAAATATGATATTCTCCCTCCCCTACCCCAAGGTGGGCCACCACAGGGAAGGGAGACATGAATACTGAAGTAACTTGAGCTACAAATAAGTGTACTTAAAAAAAAAATCATCTACATCTGTGCAAAACAGCTTGAAATATAATATTAACATGTTTATTTAAATTTAAAATCCACTTCAGATTTTGAGAAACCTCAAGCTCAGTTACTTTTTGCTCTGTGACAGTGTCTTTATGTTCCAGTCAAACGAAGGAATTGTATCCTTTGGTCTCTTCGTTTTGAAGAGCCAAGCAGGCAAAGAGCTTCGAGAGATGATGTGTAAGACATTTTTTTTTTCTCGGAGCATATTTAACCACTTAGTCAGTGGCAGGATAAACACACATCAAAGGTCATTTTGAATCATTGCTGCCCCTCCTTTGCTCGGATAGCCCCTAATTATCCTTCAGACCTCAGGTAGTTGTCTTTTCTTCCAGAAGTCCTCTCAAAGTCCCATGAATAGGTGCTTTTCCTGTCATGTTTCCTTTCTCATAGTGTAAAAGGGTGCAGCCAGGGTACCCCCAAAGCGGGATTTGTAGCGGTGTCCAGAATATGGGGTGTCCAAGAAAAATATAGGATATTCTCCCTCCCCCACCCCAAGGCGGGCTGCCATGGGAGATGGGAGAGTGGAGCAGGGCCATTGAGAGTTACTTTGCCTATCAGTTAACAGGCCAGCTTCCTACCTGACGTGGAGCAGGGACATTGCGCCATTTTGCATGTCAATAAGAACAGGATAGCTTCATTCCTCATATGCAAAGATGGTTATTTTGCATATCAACAAGGCTAACCAGAAAGATTTGCATAACTTAAACCCAGGATGTAACTGGGAAGCAGCTCCCCTAGTTACAGCAGTTACGGGTTGGGCTTGAGAGCTCAGAGATGGCCCGCTCCATGCCCCAGGGGGACAATGCGAAGACCATGCGGGAAGGAAAGGGGAGAAGGGGCTCTTGCTCGTGGGCCAGGAGACGTGCCACGTGGTTTTGGATTAAGAACTGGAGACTGCGGCAACACAGCTGATGGTGCTGGAACCGCGAGAGGCCGCCTAGCCGAGCTGCAGACTTCCGTTCTTTTCCTCCTGAAGGACGGTACCCCTGACTGGCCTGACTGGGTAAAGAGGAGGAAAGGCAGGCCTGTGTGTTAGTGGGTGTTTTAAAGGGATTTTGAGATTTAACGGTGGCATTTAGTCATTATTCAAAACCCATATAACTTTTGAATAAATAATTCCTTTCCTTTTCACCAGACTGGCATTGAGAGCCATAATTTCTAAGGGCTGCGAGCAAAGAACCTAGAACAGAGGGACCCTGGGGAAGGTGGGGGCATTGTTTTGCTAACAGTACCTGACCCCCACCCCTAAATGGATCCACATTCAGCACCACTATTAACCAATGCCACCCCAATAAATTTAATTCAAAAAGAAAAAGCAATGTTATAAAATGAATGGAATAGCGCTATTATTTAAATTTAAATTTATAATGGAAGAAAACATTCTAGAAATAAAAGGATGACACTCAAAGACTCTACCATATATCTAAACAAATTGAACTAGCCTAGTCAGTTCTAACATATATTCTAGCAAAAGGATTACACATTAAGGATTAAAAAAAAAAATTCCTGGTCCTCCAGAAAAAATTACTTAGTTACTTTAAATAAAAGTCAAATTGGCATAAGACTTAACAGTAATGTATAAAGCAAAACAACTGGTGAGCAACAGTTTAAAGGTGCTCAAAAGAGAAATTGTGGACCAACAATCTTATATCCAGCCAAGCTGTTCTTCAAGTAGCAAGGCTACAGACAATATTCACAGGCAAACACCCGAGAATGCAGTCCTCATGAACAGTTCCTGAGAATCAACGAGAGGTCAAGCTTTGTCTAGCCAACAGATGACAGGGAAAACTTCAACAGCAGGAGTGATCATGGACATTAAATACATTTAACTGCAGAGCCAAGGTTAAAACAAGTATGGAAGGTCAGTGTATATAATGTTATGTGTTATGACCTAGTAGAAATAATTCACAAGAAGTTAGAGGACAACGAGACAGAAAGAGGAATTAGATAAGCTCATTGACTGTCACATAATAGGTGGGTATTGAGGACATTACTGAAAGTTGCCGCAACAAATAGAGGTATCTAAATAAAGGAAAAGAGGATAAAAGGGTATTATATACACGATTAACATAAATGTAACCACTAGCAAAAACAATTACAAACCTTACTAATAAACAAAAGCATGCTAGAAAAATGGGTAAACGAAATAGAGCACAGAGGGAAAGAAATACAATAAACACTATATAAATATATGTAATATAAACATAAAGCAATGATCAAGCTGAGACCAAATGTATCTGTGATATAAATACAAAATGGGCTTACCTGAACTATTTAAAAATATTCAGATTGATTTACAAAGCAAAGCCCTACCTAAGCGTAAAAAAACAGTCAAAAATAATTCTGAAAAACTAAATATAAATGTGGCAAATTTGCATCATGAGAATACAAAACAATAAGAAAGGAGGGGCAACAATCTTGAGAGCAAACAAGGTAGAATTCAGACCAAAAGCAGTATATGTGGCAAAGACCTTTATAACGCTAAGAAGCTGAATTCACAATGAATATATAACAATTACAAATATATATGAACCAAATGAAAACACATCACTAATAATGGGGACTTCAAATAAAACCCTTCTTCTTACTTTCCATTCATATCAAGCCTGTCATGCAGGGAGTCCAACTTTTTGGCATCTCTGGGCCACATTGGAAGAGGAAGGGTTGTCTTGGGCTCCACATTAAATAGACAAACACCAATGATAACTGATGAGGGAAAAAAGTTTTGAGTAAACTTATGCTTTTGTGTTGGCCCACGTCCATAGCCATCCTGTGCCACGTGAGGCCCAGAGGCCACAGGTTGGACACACCTGCAAGGAGCCTTCTCCCATGAAGTCAGTCAGTGGTTCTCAGTTTCTATTGTACATTGAAATTAGATGAGGACCTTTATAAGCACTGATGCTGTGGCCTCACACCCAGCGATTCTGACTGGTTTGATTTTGGATATAGTGGTAGCTAGGTCTTAAGAATGTTATGTTGTCCAGATGTTTCCAATGTGCTTAGAAGATTGAAAACCACTGATATAGATGCACAAGGATTGGAAAGTAGTAAAACTATCTACAATGAGAAAACAATATTCACAGTGGAAAGCGAGCAGATAATGTTCTTAATACACTTAACAAATGTGCAAAAATGTACCAGAAAAGCAAGTTGAACAAATAAAAACCACACTTCATCCTGAATAGGATGTATAGCCACCATATATTTTTCAATTGTCTCTAAATACTATATAAATTTAATGTAGTCCCAGTAAACATACTAAAAAGTTTCCTTGGAACTAGACTAGACAATTCTAACATTCATATAAAAATAAGCAAACATATATAGAGAGTAAACTAAAAAAAAAGCAATAAGGCTTAACTAGAATTAATATATAAAACATATTATCAAAACTAAAATTGTGTGCTATTGGTGAATGGACAGACTGACCAATAGAATGGAATAGAAAGTCCAAATATAACCTCAAAACATGTAGAAATGTAGTGAGTGATAAAGAAGACATATCAAATGGCCAAGGGAAAAGATGGAACTTATAAAAATTGCTCTTGAAACAACTAAAACATGATTAATTTTGGACTCTGACCTTACCCCAAATAGACAAGAGATCTAAGTGTAAAAACTGACACATTAGTACCAGAATGAAACATGAGTGAATTTACTTATACCTGGATGTGAGTGAAGCTTTTCTGATCATAGTTGAATATCCAGTTGCAACTTTTAAAAAGATGAGTAAGTTCTACCACATTAAAAGGTTTGCATTGTAAAATGATGTCAAAAAATCTGAAATCTGTAAGAAAGCAACTGCAATATGATTAACAAATAAAAGGCTAATTTTCCTGTTATACAAAGAACTCAAAATGAGATAAAAATCAAGCAAATAGGAAGAAAATGGGCAAAATACATGAATGGTTCACAGACAAATTTAGAACAAATGTTTCTTAAACTATAAAAAATTCCCAACTGCCTACTAAAACTGAAACTAAACTGAGATACCAGTATATCAATAAAAATTAGTTCCCTATCACCCAGGTTTCTAAATACCATTGTCCATTCAACGAAACCAGGGATCCTTATTAAAATGGTGGATTATAGGTTTAGGACAAAACAAGAAGGTCAACCCTAAACATCATGTTCTAGAAAGGAAGTGCTCTAAGGCTAACGCAGGCTATACCGGGTGACCAGAGGAGTCAGCCTGAAGTGGCCTCCATTAGTCAAATTTGGGACAATTAGAGCATCAAAAAAATAATGAAAGCAATTGATTACATAATGCTGATTTTTAAAAAAGCTATCTATGACTCTCTAACAATACTCAAAAGAGGAAGAAAAAGAGAAGGGGAAACTCTTTTTTCAGGAGATTACCAGCTAATAAAGGTAGGCTGGGAGAGTGAGTAAATACCACCGTGTACGATTGCCAGTGTGAGAACTTTCAGGTGAGGACCATCATTGCATGCTAAAATGATTGGATATAATTTTAGGGGTTGTATTAGTTTTCTGTTGCTGTTGCAACAAATTACCCACAACTTTGAGGATTAAAGCGACACAACTTTGTTAACTTACGGTTTTGTTGGTTAGGAGTCAGTCGCAGGACTTGCTGAGCTCAAAGGAAGGTATCGGTAGGTCTGCATTCCTTCCTGGAAGCCCTACGGGTAAATGTTTCCTTACCTTTTCCAGTTTCCAGAAGATGCCGACACTGTATAGTTTCAGGCTCTCTTTCTCCACCTTCAAAGCAGGCAGTGTTGTAGTCCTCTGACCATCCTTCCTACGTCACATCACCCTCTGGCTCTTCTTACTTCCGCCTTTCACTTTTAAAGATGCTTGTGATTGCATTGGGCCCAGCTGGATAATGCAGGGTAATTTCCCAATATTCTGGCCAGCTGGTGAGCAAACTTAATTCTATCTGCTACCTTCATTCCCCTTATCCATCCCTAAAACTAACATATTCACAGGTTCCAGGTATTAGGGCATGGACATCTGTGTGCATGGGGGACAGAGGGTAGAGGTTTGTCTACCACAGGGGGAAAGGGAATTTGCATGCTCTCAAAGTTCCATATCTCTGATTACTCATTGATTATGTATAAAGGAACAAAAGGCACCTTTACAAGAGAGAGATCCAGCTTAATTAATGGCCCAAATGTAGCCTCACCAAAAGCAAGCAAATAGCCATTATAGAAATGAACGTAAAGCAATAGGAAGAACATTAACTCACCTACGTAGTTTTTTTGTCAAAAATATGTAATCTTAATTTAAAAGAGAGAAAATAAATTAACAAATCCAGATTATGATACCTAGAAACAATTGGCCTGGATTCTTCAAAACTTTCAATGGCATTTAATAAAGAAAAAAAATTGCAAGTGAACTGATACAGATCAGAGACCAAAAGACATGACTGTAAAATGCAATGAGTTGTCTGTGACTGGATCCTGGGATAAAGGTAAATGTCAGCAAAAAGAATATTTTTAGAGAACTGGAAAATTTTAAATATGGTCTGTTTAATAGGCAAAATGAATTTATCTATATTAGATACTCAGGCGTGATCATGATGTTGTGGTCACGGGAGAGAGCGCTATTGCTTTGAAGAGATAGTATTTAGGGGTGAAGCATCATGATATCTTCAGCTTGTTTTCAAATAGTCCAGCAGACAAAGGAGGTCAGTTGTCCATGGGAGGATAGGCAGAAAAAAAGAAATAGAAAAAAAAGTGAATATAAAACATATTAATATTTGGTGAAACTATGTGAACGATTAACTTTGGTGGCTTAAATTTCTTGCTTTTGTTCACCATGTAGATAGTTGACTTCACCATGAGGCATCAGCCATCATTTAATCTGCTTTGAACATTTGACCGAATAGGCCAATTATTAAGCCTTCAGTCTTCTGAAAACCTAAATTTTTCCTTCTGTGTATTTTTGAATTTCATATCTATTGTCAAATTGCTTAAGTTGGCTTAAATACTTCACAACTTAGACCTTAATTATTTGCCTACCATAAACTTCTCGAGTTAGAAAACATTTTCTCTTTCCTTCCTTTAAAACTTCATTGAAGCTTATCTCCTCTATTAACGGTTGTGAAGATGTTTACAGTAAGTAATCTTCTTTCTTTCATGGCTAATAAAATGTCTTCTTTCCTTGACACAGGTAAGGAAGTACCTGTATTTTCTTTCATTACTTCAAATGTACAGGTTTGATGACTTACCTATAATTATGAAGCAGGAGAGAAGAGACCCTTTCTTGACCTAAACAACTTCTACCACATTGTGGACATTTCCCGTATGTTAGATAAACATAAAGGAAATTTTTCTAAGCCACATTTTCACACATTCTTTTTAGAATGAAAGCCTTTCAAACCAACTCTTTATCCTTTTTATTTTTTTGAGGGTATAACTTTGATTTCTAAACAGCAAAACTAAGAATAATCAGAAGGGACAAAATGTAGGAGCTTGTGCCCTTACAAAGCCAGTATAAATGTCTGGAAAGCTATTCTCTACCATTCATGGCTGTTTCTTTCTTATAGCAGTTTCCTTATAATTCTAGTATTCTATTACCCGATGGGCTACACAGCTCCTTACACAACTGGATTTTGGAGAACTCCTTATTAAAATGCCCTTAAGTCATAAAATATACTTTGAAGTAGAACAGTAGGCAGCTGCTTCAATAAGTTGAAGATCAAAGATGTTGCTATCCCCATGACCAATGAGAATGAAACTTGATTTTACTGCAGCAGTATTTGGGGAAGAAATGATTTCTTCTGATAAGAGAAAGCTGGAATTGGAGCAAGGAGGCTCCGGACCTATCTCCTTTGCTACACGGTTCATCTATTTCTCCAACAGCCTATTGGACCTTTAAATCAGTCTTTTTAAATTTGAAAGCTTCTGTTCCCCACCGCTGGCCCCTTATCTTTGCCCTTGAAAGAGAACATGCTGACCTGGCTCCCTACAGACAAGCCATCTGAGGCCAGTGTGTGCCATTTCTTACTTTCACTGCCCCGGTGCTGATACAGACCACCCCACATTAGACTTTTTTTCTCATTATTTTCCCATTCATGCTTTGTGAAAGCCAGCAACAGGACTTCAGAATAAAAATGCCCACAGCAGCCTCTGCAAGAAGCTGTGTGGTATCAACTTTTGAGATAAACTGTTGACTAACCATCTGCTTTATACATTAGAGGTTACTGGCTAGTGAGGGAAATTGAACCAGTTTGACAGCTCTTGATCATACAATTCCTGGGGTTTTCCTGAATTTTGAGGCAAAATGGTCAGTTAATCTCACTCAGTCATAGTATTAAGGAAGGCAGGGGAAGGATAGGGAGACCACATTGGACCTAACACAGTCCGGTACCAGCGGATTAGTGTCCCTGTCCCAGAAAAGCTTCTCGGGAGACCTGAGAGAGAAAATCTGCATAGGGCAAAGGCCCAGTCTGTGTTTAATTAATGTCCCCATAACACTATTTGATATTCAACTCAGATTCAAGTATGGTTGCCAAACCATGAGAGAGAGGGTTTAGATCTGAGGACAACCCACTTTTTATTCTCTCTCAGAACTAATGGAGATTGTAGCCTGAGGACCCCGTTTTGTTTGTTTTTTTTGAAATTGTTAAGAATTCCCACAACTACCCAAAGATAACATGGAGATGCCCGAACTGCTCAGAAAGCCCAAAGCCAATATTATGTACTCCACGCCACATGAATGGGTGGATCTACATGTATGTACCAGAACAGAAAACTCAGTGAGCCTGGCACTGAACACAGTTCTACCAAATTTCGCTGTCCAGATGAGAAAGCAGTCTAAGAATTTATTACTATTTCCTAGAATAGGAATTAATTGAACATCTAAACACTCCTAGTAAGCACATTTCTACATATAACATGAATCTCTACAGTAGGTAAACTTTTCCCTTTTTACGTAATTTTCTTAAATCTTTAATTTTTTTTTTAAAGAATGACATAGAGACAATGGAGCCATAAAGATAGATGTGGTCATAGGAATATTTCCAACCACACATTAACTATACATAGGGGTATATTGTTATATGCTCATATATATGCTCATGTATATATAATCTTCCATATTTAAAAGCTCATTTTCTCCTCGCATTCTCTCCCACCTCCACCCCAAGTAAACAAATGTGTTTGAGGACAAAGAATTCTAGCTAGACTACTCCTTCACAAAACAGGTTCAAAATGGAGCTATCACAATGGAAGGATTTGTGGTTTTCAGATCATTCTGAAGTGATTGGCTGGGATCAAATTGGCAATCGGTTGGCAATCCCACTAATTTCTGGGTGTGTGTTTACTCTTCTGTGCCTCACTCCACCACGGCCATCTAGAAAATAGGGCTGTACATTAAAAGACTTTTTCAGGGAGAGTGTTTTGAATACCCAACTTAAATAAAGGGTGATGTGAGCCACTTGAAAAGATTGAAAACACAAATTTAGAATGCCCTTTCTGGGGAAAGGAACTGAAAACACCTCGTGTTCACAAAACAATGTTGTCTTGTTTTGGTGTGAGGGCGGTAATGACAGGCATACATCTTCCTTCCAAGAAGTTAGCCATGGGAATGGACAAGGTAATGAGGAGTGGGATTGGGATTGCTTTGCCTTCTTCCATTTAAAATATAGACTTTGTTAAAGCAGCTTTAGGTTCACAGAAAAACTGAGGGGAAAATACATCACTTACCCAGTGCCCCACATGCACAGCCACCCCTACTGTAAACCTCATTCACTGCAGTGGAAAATATGTTAACTGGTTAACCTGCACTGACAACAAGGTTATTGTCCAAAGTCCATTGTTTGCATTAGAGTTCACTCTTGTTGTGCATTCTATGGGTCTTGACAAATGTATAACGACATGTATCCACTATTATAGTATCCTATAGGGTAGTTTCACTGCCCTAAAAATTCCCTGTGCTCTGCCTCTTTGTCCCTACCTCCTGCCCTCCCTTGGCTCCTGGCAACCACTCACCCTTTCATTGTTTCCATAGTTTAGTCTCTCCCAGGGTGTCATACAGTTGAAAGCACACGGTTCAAAACTTTTTCACATTGACTTCTTTTGCTTAGGAATATACATTTAAGTTTCTCCATGTCTTTTCATGGCTTGATAGATCAGTTCTTTTTAGAGCTGAATAATATTTCATGGTATAGGTGTACCAAGAGTGTTTAACTACTGACCTACTGAAGAACTTCTTAGTTGTATTGCAAGTTTGGACAATTTGGAATACAGCGGCTATAAATATTTGAGTACAGGTTTTGGTGTGGATGTAAGTTTTCAACTCACTTATGATTATTGGATTATATGGTATGTCTAGTTATGTAAGAAACTGTCAAACTGTCTTCTAGAGTAGCTGTCCTCTTTTGATTCCCACCAGCATAACTGAGAGTTTCTGTTGTTCCACATCCTCTTCAGAACAACAGAATCTTCTGTTGTTCCATATCTTCATCCTAAAATCCAGTCTTCTGGATTTTAACCATTTTAATAAATTTAAAATAATATCACATCATTTTAATTTCCAATTCCCTAATAACAAGATGTTGGGCATCTTTTCATACACTTGTTGCCATTTACATGTCATTGATGAGGTGTCTGTTCAGATATTTAGCCCATTTTTAAATTGGGTTGTTCATTTTCTGACCGTTTAGCTTTAAGAGTTCTTTGGATATTTTGGGTAGCAGTCTGTATCAGATATCTTTTGAAAATATTTTTCACCTAGTCTTTGGCTTGTCTTTTCATTCTCTTAACTATTGCTTCTTTTTAAAGGTTTATTTTTCTTTATTTGACCATGGGTACTAAAAAGAATGTTTAGATACTGATAACGCCAGTTCATATGAGGTATGAACCATCAATTGTTTGGTTGTTGAGTAACACTAAATCATTTTGCTTGCATACTGTATTGGAATGATGTGGTCAAAAGTCCTTTTTGCAGTTTATTAAACTCTTCCTGGGAAAAATTAAGGGTATAAATAACATTTCCCCATTTGACAGATGAGAACTTAGATATTCAGAAGGTAAATATATCCTGACTTTTACTTAATAACTGAGCAACCAAAGTAATTATCAGCTACCTTCCTCCTACCAGGGTGTGTGTGTGTGTGTGTGTGTGTGTGTGTGGTTGTACATGAATTTTAGGATTCTTATTTCTATTTCTGTGAAAAATGCCATGGAATTTTGATAGGAATTGCACTGAATCTGTAGATGACTTTGAGTAGTGTGGACATTTTAGCAATACTATTTCCTTCATTCTGGGATCATGGGATATCTTTCCACTTATCTGTTTCTTCTTCAGTTTCTTTCATCAATGCCTTATAGTTTTCAGAGTACAGGTCTTTTACCTCCTTAGTTAAATATATTTCTAGGTATTTTATTTCCATTTTTTGTGATGTAGTGGGGTCTGCCCAAAAAGTATCCAGCCATGTGCTAAGAAAAAGAAATAGAGACATTTATTGAAGAAGATACAAAATACAAGAAACACTGTACACAGGACAATAACACCTCAGTCCCCTTCAAAGTAGGCACTTTGGGAGCTCACACAGCTCTCCCAGTTACCATCAGCTGCCCTGTTGTATTTTCCCAAATCTCATTGACAGTCTGAAATCTCTTCCTTCCAAAGATAATTTTAGTTTTGGGAAAAGCCAGAAATCACAGGGCACAAAATCTGGGCTGCAGGGGGATTGAGTCACTTGGGTGATTTGATGTTTTACCAAAAACTCTGCACGAGATGTGATGAATGAGTGGGTGCATTGTTTTGATGAAGCTGCCAATCACCAGTTGCCCATAGCTGTGGCCTTCTGAATCATCCAAATAGCTTCTGCAGAGGAATGTTCAAGCTTAATGCATAACTTTATGTAGATTCATTGCTCTCCTCACTCAGTCATTTTGAATGCAGTGACCACATAGTACACATGCTCACTCAGTGGTGTCCACTGCTCCTACTGACTAGTATGGTGAAATCATCATTGTTCACACACACGCATTCCAGTCCACTCTCCTTGGATCCCAGGTTACATGGATGTCACACAAATGGTTCTTGTTATGTTAACAATGGCTTGACTTTTTTCAGACAGAGCTTGGGGTCTGTCCACTCATGCATCGCATCTCATGCAGGGTTTTTTGGTGAAACATCAAATTACCCTGGTAATTCAATATCCTCGCAGCCCAGAGTTGGTGCCCTGCGACCTCTGGCTTTTCCCAAAACTGAAGTCACCTTTGAAAGGGAACATCTTTCAGTCCATCAATGAGATTCAGGAAAACATGATGGGGCAGCTGATGGTGATTGGGGGAGCTGAATGAGGTACCAAGGTGCCTACTCTGAAGGGGACTGAGGTGTCATTGTCCTAAGTACAATATTTCTTATACCTTGTATCTTCTTCAATAAATGCCTCTATTTTTCACATTACATTGCTGGAAATATATATATATTTCTGCTTTTTGTTTACCATGAGGTTTACATAAAGCATCTTAAGTTATAATAGTCTGTTTTAAACTGATAACTTAACTTCAATCACATACGAACAGTCTATCCCCAAGTATTTTTTGAGGTCACAATTTATTAATTTTTATATTATGTATCCATTAACAAATTATTGTAGCTACAATTACTTTTAATACTTTTGTCCTTTAACCTTCATTCTAGAGTTAAGTGATTAAGAAACCACTGCAATCAATGAGTATTCCGAATGTGACTATATACTTACCTACCAGTGTATTTTCTATTTCAATATGTTTTCATGTTACTAATTAGTGTCCTTTAATTTTAACTTGAACTACTCCTTTTAGAATTTCTTGTAAAGCAGGCCTAGCTGTGATGAGCTCCCTCAGCTTTTGTTTGTTTGGGAAAATCTTTCTCTCCTTTATTCCTGAGGGACAGCTTTGCTGGGTAACGTATTCTTGGTTAGCAGTTTTTTCTTTCAGCATATAATATAAAAACACTAAGGTTGTGATAACATCACATGGAATCAGGTTCTGTTTTGGCCACTTGTAAACTGTTTCATTTGGGGCAAAGACATTACAATCTCCCTGAGCTTTAGTTTTCTCAACTCTGGTGAGGATTAAATAAGATAGTGTCACTTTTCATTAGACACTTGTCAAATTGAAATGTAAATACAGGATAAGGCAAGAAGAGGTTTGCTGTTGTTTGTATGAAATAATGCAATAATTAATAAATCATATTCTAAGAATAAACTCTTCTTTGCATACTTACAACCATAAACTTACTTTTGCCCCACCTTGTATTTGCTCCTGGGGCTGTCTTCCCCAGCAGAAGGTAAGTTCCTTGTGGGTGGAATCGTGGCTTATTCATTTTTATTTTTAGCACTGAGCTCCTTGCAGTTGTTACTATATTGTATATTTTTGAGTAAATTGATGATTGTTTTCAAAAATGCTTTGACCATTGGCTAGCTCAACAGAAGTAAGAGCTTGATTTGGCCATGGTAGGGTGTCCCAGGGACCCTCTGTAGTCAGACACAAGGAGGCAGTGGGCATAGCTGACTGAAAAGGCCAGAGGCCCATCAATCTCCCTCTCTAGAGATACATAAAATAGTCACCTACTTGTTCTCATTTAGCCCTCAAAAGAATCTGATGAGATAGGGTTATTATTTCTGTGTTTACACAAAAGAAATTTGAGATGCAGGGAAATTAAATTAATAGCTCAGATTGAGTATATTTTACAGCAGTAGAACTGTAACTTGAACTCAGACATTTTTATGGACTGAATGTTTGTGTCCTCCCAAAATTCATATGTAGAAGCCTTAACCTCCAATGTAGCTGTATTTAGAGATGAGATCTCTAAAGAATTAAGGTTAAATGAAGCTATAAGGATGAAGCTCTAATCACATATAGATTTTTATTCTTATAGGAAGAGATTCTAGGAGCTAGAGTGGGTTCCCTCTCTCTCTCTCTCTCTCTCTCTGTATCTCTGTCTCTGTCTCTCTCTCTTTCCTCTCTCTCTCTTCACACATACACATGTACTGAGTAAAGACCATGTGAAGACATAGTAAGATAGTAGCCATCTGCAAGCTAGATATAAAACCCTCACCTGGAACAAAATTGTCAGAAACATGATCTTAGAATTTTAGTCTCTCAGAAAATAAATTTCTGTTGTTTAAGCTTTCCAATTTGTGCTCTTTTGTTTTGGCAGCCTGAGCTGACTCATGTAGGCATTGTTCCAGTTAGCTCTTGCAACATAATAAACCAGTCCATAATTTAGTGTCTTAAAATGATCATAATCATTTTCTTATTTATCATAGTCTCTATGGATCAGAAACTCTGGAAGGGTTCAGATGGGCAATTCTGGCATGGTTGGTGTTTTTGTGGTTGCGGACAGACTTCGACTAGAACTGAAAGAGCTGCGGGCTGCTTGGGCACCTCCCTCTGCTCATGTAGGCTCACGGCTTCTGCATGGGGTCTTTCTGCACAGACTACTGGACTTTCTAACAGCATAAAAACCTCAGTGTTGTCAGATAGCTTACATGGTGCATGAAGGTGTCAAGAATTAGTATTCTAGCAAATAAGGCAGCATTATTGTCTTTTATGACCTAACCTCAGAAATCATTCATTGTCACTTCTATCCATTTTACTGGCTATGAACAAGTCAGAGCCTGATGAGTTGCAGGGAGCAGGTAGCTAGTGGTAAGATTTTTAAAAAGAATGTGGGGTGGGGTCTCTTTTTGTGGCTATCTTTTGAAAGTGCAATGTGCCACAGATTTATCTGGGTCTAGGACCTGAATTTTTCCATGATTTTGTGATGCTAAAGCAGAAACCTTTCCCCTCATTGAGGGATTCAAGTGTAGAGTTTAGAAAAAAGAAATGAGTCATTATGAGTTATTTAAGATGAGCCCTACTCCACTTGGTTAAGAGACCTAGGGTAACAGGAGGCATGCCCAAATAGATGACTTTAAACCAACTCTTTTGGCTACATCCTCTGGGGAGGGCTTGGGATCTATGTGGTCAGGTGAAAGGATGACTCATATTCTTATAAAGCTAGAGAACTAAAGAGCCCTGAGCTTGGACACCAGTATGAGGGGATCTCACATAGGAACGATCAATGAGCAACTTTGGTTGACCTCAGATTCCCTCCCAGAGCAGAGGCAGGGCCAGTGGTGGCAGAGTAAAAGGAGATGAAGGACTGATGGTTGTGTGAGAGGGAGGAAAGTAGCAGGAAGTGCACAGACTTGGCAGCAGTGTGCTAGATGCGAGCAGCTGGATGGAAGTGCTCTGTAGAGATTACAAGAAACCAAATCCTCCAGCAGCACCACCCAGAGAGGCAGCAAGTAGAGAATTTCACTTAATTGCATAAGAGCCTTAATTGCCCACAGTGGAAGAGAAATCACGAAACCCCTGTCTAATAGGAGACTATCTCTCAGAATGGAGTTTCTGGGTACCCAACTTCTCTCATCCCTGTTGGGGGTGGAAATTGGCTTGCTGGAAAACAGATCCTGTATGTTTTGTATTCACAACACCTTGCCCCAGCCTTGCTAATATCAAAAAGTGAAAAGAATGAAAAAAAAATCACTTTCAATAGATTTGAATTTAGTTCAGAAAGAAAGATCAAATATTGCTGAGGCTGCTCATAACCATGTTAATCAAAAACCTGAAATGCTTACAGAGTTCTTGGCACTCCTTTGTCAATCATTTTCCCAATACAGGTCTCAGGGTAAGAGTGCCAGGGCTAGCTAATGATTCAAAGTAGGGCAAAGTGATATTTATTCATAGTCTAAAAGGCAGAGAGGTTCTTTAATATATAATTTTTTAAAAAACTGAGTCTGAAAGGACTGTGGAAAATAAACACTATTATGATCCAATAGAATAAAATGGGATGATCAAGTTGACTTTCCAGTATCCCCTTCCTCTTCTCTGCAACCAATGGTAATACCTTTTTTTTTCATTTTTTTAAAAGTTAATTTCCCTGAACAGTTTTTACTGTTCAGGAGCAACTTCAGCTCAGCGGAGACTGATATAATATAGTTCCAAGACGTGTGCACTACATTTCTAGTGTTGTTTCCTTTCCACGTTTCTTCCCAGTTTCCAGAAGATGTTCTACTGTTGGTGGCAGATTAGTGTAAAATCTTCGAACCTGAATCTCCCCCAAGCATAAACTAGTAACTGAAACTGGGGAGCCAAATTAATTCAGAGGAATAGACTATAGAGACTTAAGCCTTGAAGGAATAAATTCAAAATTTTAATAAATATTTGGAAGAGCATAAGAGGAAAATGTATCTACTGATGTATTTCCTTCCCCGTTTAGCATATTTTGTGTTAACAATCTTTCATCACAGATAGTCATGTCAAACCTCTCGTTCTAACCCCTTAACCACCTCCGTGATTCAAAGTGTTCTGAAGAAACACTGTCAACCTAAGTGCATGTGGTCTGAGGAATGAGCAGCGTTTTTCCTCTACTTGGGAAGCACATCCTACTCAGCTAGGGGAACGCTTTAAGGAGAAAAAAAGAGAATGCCACAAAGTCAGAGGATTCAGCCTCAGCACTCAATGGAAGGGCAGCCAATCGAGCCTAATGAGTGTGGTTGCCATAAAAGTGGCTGCCTCTCCAATGCCTTCCTGCCAATTACCCTGCAGCACTTTTTGATAATCCAAAGGCAGGAATTTCCTATGAAGTACTGTCTTCAGAACTGCTCTCCCTAGAAGACTCACATCCCTGGAATATTTCCTCATCCTGTTTCAATAACCCACAGAATTTGGAGTAGAATTCAGAGCCAAATTAATGGGAAGGCATGCTAGGTATCCACCTAGGATGCAAATCTAAAAAGGAAACTAAAACATCACTGGAATAAATTGGCAAAATGTAAATTGGTTTCACTCCTCACTGGTGTCAACTTGTCTGTGTTGAGTACTTTCGTGAATCACACATGAGGTTGCTGTCAGCTGAATTCAAAATCAATAATGCATGTTGTTTTGCTTACCAGGAATGAGTGGTTTAGTTTAATTATCTAAATGTTAAACCCTTTAATTTGCCTCCCAATATATTGTCTCATTTAGAAAATCACAAAAGAAAATTTAGAAAATGTGATAAATATTTTGGATTTTTTAAAGTCCCTCTATTCTGTAGCTAGTGAAGTTAGTGGCTGTTTTCATAAACAGTTTGTGTTAATTTAAAAAAAAAATCAGTTTCTTCTAAGCTTTCATTGAAAAAAGATGTACAAATGCTTAATAAAAATATGGTGTAAGAGATGCCAATCTGATAGTCTTCCCAGAGCAACGGCGTGTCCCTAGTCAACCTGAAGGGACACGAGGTCCATTTAATCAGCTGTTCAGTGTCTTTGTTGTGGGAGACAATCCATAAATGGAAGGTACGGAGAAGCAGTGTTGATCTTCATAGGCTCATTTACTCGCTGTGTGTGTCGTTAAATACTCAGCTTCTTAACTTTAGTGAACCATGCTTTTGACTGTTTAATCTCATTTTTTTTCACTATTAACTGTTCTAAGGTTTTGGAGTCATTTCCTCACTTATACCCAAGAACATTTTTCTTTGTTGTTGTTTGGCTAACCTCCAATTCATCATTAATTATGTATTCGGTGTCCTTTATAATTCATTAAGAAACATCATGAAAATTCCACATCAAGTTCATTTGGTTTCACTCAGTCTTTGAAGGCTGACCATAGTTTTTAAAAGACTTGACATGTGTCAGGCACTGGGCTAACGTCTATACAGCGATATACAGTTATACAATATTTATTTTATCTTCAAAATAACCTTCTAAAATAGATACCATATCCATTCAAGGAAAGAAAACTAAAAGTAAAACCCATTGTACTTTTTTGCCTGTTTCACAGATAGTAAGTAGCAAAACTAGAATTTGACCCCTAAGTATGTCAACTTACCTGACACCAAAACCCATGCTCTAAAACCTGGCACTAATTGGCATTCTTATTTACAATTTATTAAGTCAGATGTACTATACTTGGCACAGTGCACTTTACATTCATTCCAGAAGGATTCACCAAAATTCACAGAGGCCAAATAACTCTCTAAGTCGTCTCACAACCTGTGAATGGCAAAGCTAAAGATCAAATTCAGACTTGTCCTCTAGGTGTACAACTGATCACAACATGTCTCTTTCTTTAGGAAGAATGTGGGGTGGGGGGTGTTTGGAATGACGGAAAGACTGACAACACCCTCAATGCCCAGCGGCCCCACTGATTCTGCATAAATAAAGGCTTTTAACACTACTGAACTTCCAATCTTTGGGAGCTAGTGTTTTCTGTGTAGCTGTGAGAAGCCTTGTTGATGCCTTGGTTGCTACATCCTTAGTTCTTTCCAGGAACTTCTGAACACCATCTGGTCAAAATTTGTCACATACAAAAATCACCTACATCTATTACCTCTCAGAGGCTTTAATAAGGGCTAGAATGGTCTTCTATACTTTTATCCCTGAGAGTCTCTTTATCAGGTAAATGAACAGCCTATAAACACTTATCCTAAGTCATTTTTCATTTTATTTTGGCAAAAACAGAAAGGTTAAAATGCATATTAACATAAATAGTTTGTTCGCATGGCAGTATTTGACAAACGGTTCCTTTGCCCTAGCAGTTTAGGTAACTGCTGTGGTGGCCCACTAACTGTGGCTCTTGGGATGGGTTGCTCGAGACATGGCTCCCAGTTACCCACAGCCCCCCGCCCCACCACACATACACACACCTCTTGGTATTCATGCCCTCATATAGTAGCCTCCCCTCGACTAGAGTCTGGATCTAGTGACTTGCCCCTGATGTGTAAAATATAGCTCAAGCGAGGGGTACCATTTCCATGATTACATTATAAAACAATGCTGACTTTCATCTTGCTGAAGCTCCCTTTCTTGCTGCTATACTCTCAACCTCTCACTTTCTCACTTTGATGAAACAAGCTGCCACATTGTGAGATGCTCAATGAAGATGTTCATATGGCAAGGAACCAAGGGAAATCTCTGGGTAACAGCTTGTGAGGGACTATGTTTTAGTCCAATAGCTCACAATGAAATGAATCTTTCCAATAACCATGAGAGTGAGCTAGGAGTTTATCCTTTTGAATCAAGCCTTGAAATGACTAGAGCCTTGCTAGAGAACCCAGCTAAGCATAACCATATTCCTGACCCAGGGATACCGTGAGATATAAATGTGTATTGTTTTAGTCTGTGAAGTCTTGGAGCAATTTGTTGCAGAGCAATAGATAACAAACACAGCTCATCACTCCCAGCCTGCCTGAAGAGCAGTGCTGAGACTTGCTGTGCTCAGGTTGGGCTAACCTAGGGACACGGAATTTGCATCCTCAATGGTCTCCATCTCCTCTATCAGTTGTAGTTCATATTTCTGAACTTGGTGCTCATTTTCTTTCATTGTTTGTTCTTTAGGAGGCAAAACTCCATTTACTTCAGAAATATATTCTCCCTGTTGTTGGGATGCCACTGCGCAGTCGTCTACCTGTCTTGCCCTCACAGGGCTTCATTTGGACCCTAAATAAGGATTGACAAATGGACTTTCTCTCCTGACTTTCAGCCCCTCCGCCCATTTAATGATCAGTCTTATTTCATTTTAATAATTATAACAAATAAGAAATATTTGCACCAGCTGAAAGCATGGAGTGCAGAGCTCAGAGATGCGGACAGGGTGCCCAGGACCCACAGGCCATGTCAGGATGTGGAAGCCTCCTTGCCAGCCAGAACGTTCCCCAAGAGTTGGCTGCACATGGGCACCGGGCCTGTGGGCTGGATCAGGATCCTGTTCTGTATTCTTGACAAACTGAGTAACCTCCTGTCCATGACCTTGCTCCTGGGGAAGATCTGGAGGTCCAAGTGCTACACAGGCATCACTGGGAAAAGCCAGATCTTTTTTGCAGTCATTTGCATCACCAAGTACCTGGACCTGTTCGTCACCTTCATCTCCATCTATACTGTCACGAAGGTAGTTTTTCTCCTCTGTGCCTATGTCACCATGTACATGATCTATGAAAAATTTTGGAAAATGTTTGATAGTGAGAATGATACATTCTGCCTAGAGTTTCTTCTGGTCCCATTCATTGGTTTCACCTTCCTTGATAATTATAGTTTTCCTTACCTGGAGATGCCCTGGAGATCCTCTGGACTTGATCTACCTGGAATCCGTGGCCATCCTGCCCCAGTTCTTCATGATCAGCAAGGCTGAAGAGGCTGAGACCATCACTACTCACTCCCTATTCTTTCTTGGGCCAGACAGGGCACTCTGTCTACCTAACCAGATCAGGCGGTACCAGACTAAGAATTTCTATGACCAAATTACGGTAGTGTCTGGAGTGGTACAAACCATCTTCTACTGTGACTTCTTTTACTTATACGTAACCAGAGTCCTTAAAGGAAAGAAGCTAAGTCTTCCAATGCCAATTTGAGGGCCATCAGAGAACAAGGACATGAAGCCAACTATTTGTGATGTTCTACTGAGTGACTTACGATTCAGATCAAATGTTAAAATTAAAGCCAGGAAAAATCTTAGTACAGATGGGTTTCAGCAAAGCACTAATCATTCTATCTAGAAGACCTCATCAATAATACCTCCCTTATATAGGTAATGAAAAACCTGGGCCAGTTACACAGTCATAGTGCCTTACAATGTCAACAGGAATATCAAGAAACTTTAAGTATCTAACTCAAAAATGGGTCAAATAAACTACTGCTCTCTTAAAAAAAAAGGAAAAAATATTTGTAAATTGATAATAATTGCTATATTTTTAATAACTTCAACAATAGTTTTCTCTGAGTGCTTATGCTATGCCAAACACTGCGCTGAGATCTTTATGTGATTTATATCACATAGATGTTAAAATTTAAAAATTATTTTATACACATTTCTATGCTTTTTAATTTAAAGAGGAGAAAAAAGAAGGGTTTTGTGGAGATTATATAGCTCACAGTCACACAGAAAGAAATGGAACTGGATGTGAACCTGAATCCAGACCATCTGTCTCCAGAGGTCACATACTGAAAAAATATAGAAAATAAATTTTTTAGAGACTTAATTTTTTAGAGTTACTTTGGGTTTACAGCAAAAATTGCAAGGAAGGTACTGAAATTTCCTATACCCGCCCTTCCCCAACACGTGCGCAGCCTTCACATTATCAACAACCCCTCCCCATTTTCACATTTGTTAGCACTGATGAGCCTGCCTGGGCACAGCATAATCACCTCAAGCTCTGTAGTTTACATTAGAGTTCGCTCTTGGTGTTATGCATTCCACAGGTTTGGATAATGTATAATAACATGTAACCACCATTATAGTAACATGTGGAGTATTTTTAGTGTCCTAAAAATCCTCTGTGCTCTGTCAATTCATCTACCCGCCCCATCTCTAATCCCTGTAAAGAAGTATAAAAACAATTTAAGTTATCCCAAATTCTACTGTCAGGAATAATTTCTGTTACTACCTTGACCTATTTATTTGGTTTGTTTCCTAGTTTCTTTCTTTTCTCTTTTAATTTGGCTCATTTTATTTTCTTTCCTTCTTTTTTGTCCCGCAACATTTTATTTTTATTTTTAATTCCCTTTATGTCTGTACATAGGTTTGTATTTTATGGAGCGAAAAAAAATTCTGCTTTTTCTATTTAAAATTATATTATGAATATTTTTTGATGCTCTGTTTTAGAAGACATGATTTCTAACTGGTATAAAATATATGAATGTATTGCATATTTTAATTTTTAAGTAATTAGTATATTCTTAAACATGTTTCTAAATTTTTGTTAATGAATAATTCTGCAATATTCTTCAATATGAAGTTTATATTCAAGGATATAATCTTTAACTGCATATTTAAGGCTTAATTATATTCTTAGCATAAATCCTTAGAAGTGCAAACACTAAGTCAAATGTAGATTTTTAAAGCTCTTGTTATACAGTGAAAAAAGTGACTTTTAGAAAGGGAAAACCAAGTCACACTTCTTTAAACAATTTAAGTGTTTACATCCTTGCCAAAAACTATTCCAGTATTTTCATTATTTCAAAATTTTCAGTAATTACAAAATTCATCTCAAAATAATTTTAGTTTTTATTTCTTATTGAATGTGGGAAAACTATTCAAATGTTTATTCATTAATATCTAAATTCGTTAATTTGATACTATGTTTATTGAGTGACGAAGAAAAGAAGGGGAAAGTGGGGATGGAGTGTGGAGCAGAGGGCATAGGCTGAACGGAAGTACAGAGACATGAGATGTCAAGGCTTGAAGGCAAATGGAAACCATTGTAGAACTTAAGTATGAAACTGACATGACAAAAATTACAGTTTAATAACATTATTATTGAAAAAAAGGTATAGAATAAATTCCCAAATAGGAAATAAAGTGAATGGGTAATATCAGAAAAGTCAGTTAAGAGCTAGTGTAGTAATTGACAAAAGAAAATAGAAGTCAAGAGAAGTCAAAACTAAGGCAGAGTTAAAGAAAAACAAACCTAAGGCACATTTAAGTAGAATTAACAGGGCTTGGAGGCTTCTTGGATGCAGGAATAAAAGGAGAAATCTAAACCAGATTTTTGGTTGGTAAAACTTGGGTTTTAGGACCTGACTAGGTTAAGAATTAGAGGGACATTGGGACAACCATATGACTACATGCAGAGCCAGTCAGTTGTTCAGATTTGTATGGAAGAAAATTGGGGGTTGGTGACAAAGTTTAGAGAATGCTAGGCAGTGCTTGAGGTTACTTGTGTAAGTCATCACAAGGGTCCATAAAAGTAGGAGGATTATGAGGGGGTTCAGAGTCGGAGGAGGAAATGTGATGACAGTAGCAGAGGTCAGAGAGAGGCAGCCACAAGCCAAGGAACGTGAGCCACCTCCAGAAGTGAAAAAGGTAAGGAACAGATTCTCCCTTTGAGTCTCCAGAAGGAGAAGCTCTGATTTTAGTTCCATAGTGTTATGGAAAAATGAAATGACCAGACACTGAGGGGTTAGGAAAATGATCTTTACTTACGTGCACGGGCCCAGAGGAGACAAACTCCAAATTCTGAGCCCAGAACAATAGCCCCGCATTCCCTTTATGCTGGGCTAAGTGGGGTAAGAGTCTTGGGAGGTGTGGTATAGATTTGGCGTGAAAAGGGTTTACAGAGGTGAAAGAGAAGCATTTACATCATAAGTCAGGGCAATTAGCATTTCATCTCTGGTATCAGCCTTGATTCCCTCTACATTCCCCCCTGTGGGTGCTAAGACAGCGCTTTCATCTGTCTCTGCACCCAGAAATGGGATCCTCTGCTCCTGTTGGGGGTCTAGTGCTGAAGATGGTGGCAGGTAGCGTTGGCTAGGTGACCGTCCACTCCTCCTCCGTCTTGGCAGGTCCTTCGCAGCTTTAGGGCTGGGATTCGGCCTGGTCCCTGTTCTGGTCCCCGGTTGGTTTCCTCAGGGTCAGTGGCAGCCTTGGCTCTGGGGTGATGAATCCATGGAGTAATACCTGCAACTTTTAAGGCGGTGGGGGTAGTTAACAGAATTAGGTAGGGCCCAACCCATTTGGGTTGGAGGGACTCTTTTTTCTAGTCCTTTACCCAAACATACTGCCCTGGCTTATGGGAGTGGGCTGACCCCCCTGTTGGCACTATTTCTCGCCCAAGGTGGGCCTGCCTGACTCTCTCTAACTCTTGACCTAGGGCTTTGAGGTAGGAGGCTTGGTGGGCCTCCCCTAAGGTGGTGAAGTCTGTGGTAGTAGGGATTTGGGTTATAGGGGTTGCCCTTCCATATAGGATTTCGTATGGGGTGTACCCTGCTGAATTTGGTGTGCACCTAACTTGGAAGTGGGCAAGCTGCAGGACATCTGGCCAGGGTAGGAGAGTCTCTTGACAAAGTTTTCCTAGAGTCTCCTTTAGAGTCCGGTTCATTCGTTCTACTTTGCCCCAGCTCTGAGGTCGGTAGGCAGCGTGAAGCCTCCATTTTAGTTTTAAGGCTTGGGTCAGCAGCTGGATCACTCTTGCAGTAAAGGCCAGCCCGTTGTCACTTTGGAGACTGAAGGGCATGAGTTCCACTATTACCGGCTCTTGTTCCGTGACCAGCCCCGGTGGGTTGTTTACTGCCCAGACCCCAGAGTATTTAGCCCAGGGAGGGTCTGGGGCTGACACTCCGTCTTCCTGGTGGAGCCTATATTCTTCTTCTCATGGAAGCACTAGGGCAATAATTCGTGGTGTGGGGAGGTCCAGGGAGGCCCCTTCTGGCCGGGAGGTGACCCGCGCTGCTGGCTTGGTCAAGATATCTCGGCTTAGCAGGGGGACAGGACAGTCTGGTAGGTAGAAGAACTCATGGGAGATCTGGTGGCCCCCAAGTTCGACCTTCTGTGCCTCACAAAATTTCTGGGGGTTAACCGAGAGTCTGGTGGCTCCCTGCACGAGGATTTCTTTCCCCGTGGGGGCCCAACTGGGACAGTGACTACTGAGTGTTCCGCCCCTGTGTCTACCATAAAGTCAGTGTCTTGGTCCCCAACTTTGATCCTGACCATAGGCTCCTGGGGACCGAGGGTGATGGGGCCCGGTCGCCCCTAGTCTTGGTTGAACCCGGAGAGGGCCAATACGTTGGGGGCTGGTGGTGGTAGGATAGCCTGGCTGGCGGGCGTCTCCTCGCACACCTTGCAGGCTGGACAGTCTCGCTTCCAGTGCCCGCGCTCCTTACAATAGGCACACTAGTCCTTTTCTACCTTGAAGTGTCCCTATTTGTTGATTGGGTCACCCCTGGGGGCCGGCCTCCCTAGTGCGGCTGCCAGCAGGGTGGCCTGCATTTTCTGGTCCTCTAGGCGGGCTGCTGCGGCCGCCTCATCTCGATTTTCATACACTTTATTGGCGACCGCTAGGAGTTGATTTAAGGTCATTCCTGTGAAGCTCTCAAGCTTTTGGAGCTTCCTCCTGATGTCCACGGCCGATTGAGAGACAAAGGCCATGGCTACCAAACTTTGGTTTTCAGTTACCTCTGGGTCAAAAGGGGTAAATACTCGGTATGCCTCCATCAGCTGCTCAAGGAAGTCTCCAGGGCACTCATCTGACCTTTGGTGTACGGTGGCGACCTTAGCCATATTAGTGGGCTTCCTGGCTGCCGCCTTTATCCCCCTGATTTCTCAGCATATTTGCTGCCCACATGCCGGCTTCCATCCACCTTATCCTGACATAAACCTGAGATCCTGCTCGATCTACCTTCTGTCTCCACATCTCCCCAGCTTTCAGGAACTTCTTCCTTCTTTTCCTTCCTACCCAAACCCACACATACCTGCTTACCTCTTCTCTCTTCTCCTTTCCTCATGACCTTACTGGTCACCACCTGCCTTGTCACCTGTTTTCCACCAGATCCAGCCTCCTAAACAAGAACCCCCATGCCATGTAATCCCATCTCTGCTCTGTCCCTCTGTGCCCCTCTGCTGCTCCCTTTATCTTCCAGCACTATACCTCTGACACCCCAGTGGTTACGACATTCCGCCATCTATCTATTATAGGAAAACTGATCGGGATGTCCTGGCTTTCCTGTAACTTTCAGGTGAACTGCTCTTATAGTGGATAGATTTAATGTTCCCTCAGGGGGCCAACCGACCCCAAAAGTCGACCACTCTGCAGTACAAAATGTTTCTAATTGACCCGCATCAAGCGATGGGTCTTGCCCTTTAAATTTGCTGAAATTCTGCAGCATACAATCTAAAATTGTAGAAGGTCCGCCCCCCCATGGCTTCCCTCTCATGCGGCGCAGACACACAAAGGGTGGGGGCACTCGCTCGTCCACCTGGCCTGCTCCCTCGCGGGACGAAGTTGGTCTTGGTTAAGGTTGCCCATACAGAATTCGGGGTTAACTGTCAACCGTTATGCCCTACGACCTGACACAGGAATCGCAGGTTGGGACCCACTCTTGCTCCGTAGGCTAGCGCCTGAGGAGCCACAAACACAGACACACTTGCGTTCACTCTCACACATTCAGAGGTTATTCCGTTCCCTCCCCAAGACCATCACCCATAGAAAAACAAACACAGACGCACTTAATTTTACTTTTCAAACATTCAGGGGCTATTCAGTTTCCCTCCCCGAGCGAGGGTCCGGCGGTCGGACTTCCGTAGTCTCGATCCTACTGTAACAGATGAGGGACCCAAATCCCTCCCGATCTCGGGTCTGGTCCCCGGGGCACTTACCGATGCGGCGCCTTCTGATAGATCGTGTTCCGAAGCCCCCACTTCCCAGCTGGAGTCGCAGGCCGGAGTCCGGTGTTCCGACCGGTCGGGGCCTGAGAAATCTCAGGGCATGCGCTTCCCCGGTCCCCAGCCGGGCCACCGGGCACCCAGCCCGCCCTGCTCAGTCGGCGGCAAGTCGGCCCGAATTTATGTAAGGTCATTTCCCGGTCAGGGAACCAAATGTTACGGAAAAATGAAACGACCAGACACTGAGGGGTTAGAAGCACGATCTTTACTTACGTGCACGGGCCCAGAGGAGACAAACTCCAAATTCTGAGCCCAGAACAATAGCCCCGCATTCCCTTTATGCTGGGCTAAGTGGGGTAAGAGTCTTGGGAGGTGTGGTATAGATTTGGCGCGAAAAGGGCTTACAGAGGTGGGAGAGAAGCATTTACATCATAAGTCAGGGCAATTAGCATTTCATCTCTGGTATCAGCCTTGATTCCCTCTACAATAGAACTCATTTCAGACCTCTGACTTCCAGAACTCAAAGACAAAATTTGTATTGTTTTAAGCCACTAAGCTGTGAGAATGAGTTATAGCAGCCATAGGAAAATTAGGCAGCCACAGGAAGTAAGAGTGTGGTGCAGATAAGATCCAGATCCACGTTAAGGGACTAGTCTTGGCTCGGACGGGCACCTCAGCAGCTCCTAGAAGGTAAACACTTGCCCAGATCATCTCCCAGCTGCCGATCAGCACAGCTGTGATTAGGGCGTAGAACCATGTCTGATGCATAATAGGTGCTCAGTTAATATAAACTAAATGAATGAATAATTCAAAACAGTTTAAGTGTTTATTACGCTTTGATCTCCCTTCTATTTTTGCCACTTCCTTAGATGCTATATAAATTAAGCTCCAAATTTTAAAGGCTGTCTTACTGACTTAAAAAAATTTTTTTTCATCTCACTTGTTTGGCTGAGTGTAAAACAAAAGTTGGTGGATAGACTAAAAGCTGAAGTGTAAACTAAAGTGGATGAACTTCCTTTCTTCTCTACAGAAGAACTAATTCAAACCAACCTTCTCTCATTTCTATCTTCCTTGAATGAAAAGTTGATCTGAACAATTCAGTCTCCATTGAGGTGAGTTAGAAGTTAGAAGCTTTCTGTACAGGTTTAAGTAGCCCTGGGATTTGTCATCATACTTTTACAAATTTCTTTAGAGGGAGCAAACAATAAAGATTAAAAGCAACAACCCTGCAAAGTACATATTGTAGCCAGACTTGAAAGGACACTACAAGCTCCTGCTCAAACAGAAAAGTCCCTGCGGCTGAGCTCCTGGTCCTCCTTGTATTCATTTCTTGCTCCCACTGACATTCTTTGAAGGCCGCAAACACGTCATTTAATTCGACATTCAAAGAAGCCACTGTTACCCATGCGGTCCACTGTGACAAAGTCAAAATGTGTGTGGGATTTCCTGCAGGAGTGCAAGAAGGGCCTAGATTTATTGTCGTTCTTCAGCCTAACCTTTTCCTCCCTTGCGATGCTTAATTTGAATTTAGTCACATGACTCGCTTCCTTTCCCCTACCTTTCAGGACCCCTTTCTCATCAACTTGTTGGAGGCTACCTGGATCTCTAAAGAATAGCGTTTTCAGATGATCCTTTCTCCCCCAGGCACTTTATCCTAGACTTTAGAAGATTACATTTTAAATACAGTTCACATCTTCAGTCTGTCTCTTTCCTGCCTCTCCTGACATTCTTTTCCTTACTCTTTGTTTATGCCTGCCTTCAGTCAATAAGAATTTGACAATAATGTTGACTAGAAATGTAAGCAAATTATTTTGAGGAGAATGTAGAAAACTTCCCGGGAAAGGTGGATAAAGAGTAGATTTATAAAACTAATTAAAAAGATAGAAAGTTATTTTCACTATTATAATCTGAAGATCGTAAACTGTACCTTTTCATGATTCTTAGACTTGTCCATTTTCCTCACTGCTTAGGACTGCACTGTAGATTTCCATGGCAACTCGCCATGATTGTTGTTATGCCAATGTAGTAATTACCACAACCACAAAAGAAGACTGG